>BSBK01011062.1:0-325469 GCA_027943335.1 Chamaecyparis obtusa | reverse complement strand
TCTTATCGAATCGCTCTGTTCCATTTGATTACACATGCTTATTCCAAGGCATTATTGTTCCTAGGATCTGGATCAGTCATCCATTCCATGGAACCCATTGTTGGATATTACCCCAGTAAAAGTCAGAATATGGCTCTTATGGGTGGTTTGAGGAAATATATGCCAATTACGGGAATCACTTTTCTTTTAGGGACACTTTCTCTTTCTGGTATTCCACCTTTTGCTTATTTTTGGTCTAAAGACCAAATTCTTAGTGATAGTATGTTATATTCTCCCATTTTGGGGGGAATAACTTGGTTCACAGTAGGATTAACTGCCTTTTACATGTTTCATATGTATTTACTTACTTTTGAAGGGGACTTCCGCATCAATTTAGTGAATTCATATAACAACCATATTACATTATATTCGACTTCTATGTGGGGAGAGGAGGAATCTGGGATATCAAATAGAACGAGAGCGGATTCTATGTCGAATCAAATTATAGGAAGCAATAATTCCTTTTCCAAAGAAGCATTTCAAATTTTCAAAGAATTGTACAAAAAGAATAGAGGTTTGGTTGTCACTTATCCTTTCTTCCATAAGGGATCTTTTGCATATCCGAAAGAATCGGGCAAGACAATGCTATTTCCTTTAGTTGTATTGGGAATATTTACTCTGTTTGTTGGATTGATAGGAGTTCCTTTTTTTCGAAGCGAAATGAGTTATGACATATTATCTCAATGGTTTACTTCAGCGATGACTCCTTTTGATAAGAAACATCTGGAGAATTGGTTTGAATTTTTCATAGACGCAATCCCCTCAGTTGGTATAGCATTTCTCGGTATATTTATTGCCTATATTCTACATAGACCTATTTACTTCTTATCAAAGGATGTATATCCTAAAACAAATCCTAATATGAAGATTTTTATGGACCAATCGATTAATATTATATATAATTGGTCTTTTTATCGGGCTTATATAGACATATATTATGACATAATCTTGATTAAAGGTATACGAGGATTAGCTGAAACAAGTCATTCATTTGATCAATGGGCAATTGATGGAATCCCAAATGGAGTAGGTTTTTTAGGTCTTTTTGTAGGAGAGGAAATGAGATGCTTAGGAGGGGGACGTATATCTTCCTATATATTTTTTTCTTTATTTTGTATACTAATATCTATATTAATATATTACTATTTATTTTCATAATGAAATAATGAAAATTTTCACCATAGAAAACTAGAATGTATATTAAATTGTGCTCTTTATCAACATTGATATTTATAACATCATCCTATTTCAATATCGTTCCCTGAATTTCTTTTTTAAGATAATATTGTTAATTATTATTAATTCATTTATTTGATTTCATCAACTTGTTTACATAAAACAAAATAGATATAAAGATACAAAAATGAAAGATAATGGAAAAATTGATTGAAATGCTTGCTCAAAAAGGAAAGACAAATAGGTAAATCATTCATCTGATGAAGGTACGATCGATCACTCATATGAGATAAATAAATAAATAAATAAATAAATAAATAAATATATATATATATATATATATATATATATATATATATATATATATATATATATATATATATATATATATATATATATATATATATATATATATATATATATATTAATGTATTTATAATAATAATCAATATTATTATATGTACGTTAATATATGCATGTATATATCATGTATTCTCATTTATATATATTTATCTTATCGACGCTATCATATTTTAACACATACCCTTAATTAAAAGTTCGTCAATTTACCTTTAGAGGAAAAAGATTTTTCTTTAAAAGAAAATGAAAATAAACGTGGGAGTTTGGTTGTGGTTCCCTCTTTATCAACATGTGCTTTTATAGGATCTTTCCTTTCTATCGCCTCCACCCTTCTATAATTTTCTTCTTGGGATGTATGTTCTAAAATTTTATCAAGTGGAGAGTAACCTTCTTTACCATGTTCTAGTTTAATATTTTGCACTCGTTGGGATAAAGGAGAATGAAATTTTTCAAGAATGAATTGCATGTAACCATGAAAGGTTCTCAAAGGTTGAAATCACTCTGAATGTTCAAGGGTCTAATTTTCTTGAGTGGCAGTTTCAAGAAAAGAACCAACTTCTTTTTTATGATTTTGGTATGTAAAAAGCTCACTTTTAAATCCATCTTTCTCTTTGATATTTTGTAGAGAATGGTGTAGAGAAGGATGGAATTTTCTAGAATCAAGTTGCAAGCTAGCATAGAAACTCCTCAAGAAATCAATTTGCACAAGTTTCTCCTTAACAAGATCACAAGAGAAATCTTCTTCATTCTCATCACTATCATTGTCAATCATAGAATCAGGGTACAATGGTCATTGTTGGATCCAAGCCATGATTCAGGATTCAAAATAATATAGAGTCACCAACCTTCACTCTAAGGGATGTATCTTCATATTTTTGAGGAAATGTAGCACCAGTACTTTAATTTCTTTCCTCAGTTGAGTCGCCAAAAAAATTTTAGTTCAAATTTTTGCATTTTGAAATTTATTTTAAAATGACTCACAATGCCCAGAATTGAAAGACAAAACTTAAACCAATAGTTGGAGAGATCTTTGTTAACCAAATGATCTTCCTCTAAATTTTAGGGGTACAACTCCCTCTTATGATTTATTTGATTTTATGGGTGATCTTTTAACCAGAAAGTAGAAAAGGCAAGTTAAAATACGAACATAACTATGTTGCATATGCAAAGAAAGATTCCAAACAAGATTTTGAAAGGGATTATTTGACACAAAGTTCAATTCACTCATAAATTAATATGAAAGGACAAAGGAAGAAACCTTCTTAACATAGAACACAAAGTTTTCGATATGAAAACATGATAATCATTTTGAGTAGTCAAATATCATAGAATACTATCTGTATCGTCAGAAAATGGAAGCACTTCCATTTAGGAATGGTTTAGCCCTCTGAGTAAGTGGTTTGGGGTCATGTCAAGCACCTTGAGTGGGTCTTTGACTAGATCCAAATTTTTCCCCTTATTCTTCTTCTCTCTCCACTTATTTCCAGCCTTTTTCTTGCACCTTATCCTGAGGATCTGATATCTTTGACCTTAGGGTCAAGGATGACCTTCTGGGTCAAGGTCAACCTTGACCCTGACCTAGGTCAAGGATGACCTCAACCCTGACCTAGGTCAGAGTCGACCTTGACCCTGACCCTAGTTCCAAAATTTAGATTTCAGAGGTTTCGGGATGTCAGCCTTTAGAAAGTTTTATTTCCCGCTTCAGGGTCGGCTATTTTAGATTTCAGAATGGTAAAATATTAAATTATATTTAATCTAGGTCCATTTCTAGGGGTTAAGGATAAATTGGAATTTAATTCTCCTATGCCGGTTTGTTCCCTAGACTAGTATAAAAGGAAGCCTTCCTCTCTCATTTTCACATCCACGATCAAGCATCTTTAGCGATCTTTTATCTTCAAGCTCTCAAGTAAAATCAAGTGATCAAGCAAGCAAGAAGGAGAAGGAAAGAATTCAAGCATTTATTCATCCTCAAGCATTCAAGCATTCAATCATTCAAGATCTAATTCATCAAGGAGATCCATTGATAGCCATTGAAGGATTCAATCTCTGTGGAGCCCTCTTATTGAAGATTTCTCCATCCACATTCATTCAAGCCTCTTCCTATTCCAAGATCCATTCAAGATTGGTGTTGAAGATCTAATGAAATTGATTTGAGACATCCTACATATAATTCTACATTAATTTGGAGCATCCATACTTGTGGATTCAAGGATTTGAATCCTCCACAAGGATTTCAACATAAGCAAGGTGAATAGTTCCATTTACTTTGTTATATATTGCAATTTCAATTACATTTCAAGGTTGATTCCAAACCGGGGTTTGACTAAGGCAAACCCCTCATCCAACAAAAAAAACCCTTTTTCTTGCAAGGGTAGGTGTGGGACAACGAATATCAGTACAGATTTGAGTACCCTTTTTGGTGAACTTTTAGGATCTGCAAACAGAATTTCTGTCGAAGCAGTGCAGGTCAAGGTCAACTTTTTGGGGTAAGATTGTGCCCCGGGGTAAGATCTTACCCCTGTCTTGGGTCAAGGTTGACCTTTCTCAGAAAGATAAAATATTTTTGGATTTTCTTTATTTCTATATTTCTGGGCCAGATCCAGTTGTAGAATTCCCTGAAACTTAACACAGACACCAGAAAATAGTGTTTTCTAGATTTACCCTATTTTGAGGTTAGTATTTGTCTTCAATTCAATCAAGATTCCAATAAACACTTGCTATAATGGAATATAAGGTTGTCTCCTTTCTTCATATTCTTCATAGATTGATTCTTTTATGCATTAATCACCTCCTTGTGGTTAATCAATTTGGATCTTTCCTTTGGGAATTTGGATTAAGAAGTAGATCTTACATTCCCCCCACACATCTCTACACATATTTTATATGTTACATCATTTTATCCCGTACATTTTGCTGAACCCACAATAGACAACTCTTTCTTTTATGGTGTCAGATCTTGCATGTATTAGATTTCTTTTATGTGTTTGCATCTCATATAAAAATACAAAAACATTTCTTTATTCATGCTTTTTGTTTCTTAGTTTAGTTCATTTGCATTGCATTGGTATATGAGCTTTACTATCTCTAGTCCTACCTATAATATGCTAGTTAGAAGAAGTCGTAGACTTATGGGTGCCTTTGATCCTAATTTTTCCTCTCCTTTCCTTAGGATCCCAGATGACAATTTGATTATTCATGATTCCAACCCTAATATGGAGCAAAAATCTTCTCACTCATCTCATGATGAGGATGATGCTTTAAGAGTTCCTCTTGAACAAGTCCAAAAACTTTCAATAGAACTTGATAAAATGGGTAATTGGCTTATTCAAGAAAACCATAATCAATATTTTATTCAAGCTATAGAGGCTCTTAAGAAAGTCCTTCATGATAGTGATCAAGATGTTAATCTCTTGCGTGGTATCACTCACCTCGTACATTCAAATGTTAAACCTTTAGCTCAAGAAGCTCAATATTTAGGATTTATTCCTCTGATTACTAGTGTGGAACCTTCTTCCATTCCTTTACCTATTATTCCTACTTATACTCCTCCTTTGGTGACTACAATGGTTCCCTCTCTTTTTATGAGTGTTCCTCCTGTATCCCTTCCTACATCACAACCTTCTTACCATAATGTTCCTTTTACTTATTCTAATCCTCTTCCAACTATGGTTCCAAGTGTTCCCCCAATTGTGTCTTCCATTCATGCCGCTTCATGCACTTTACCTAGTGTTTCTAATATTGCTATGCCTCCTATTTCCTCTAATGATTCAACAATCATTAGTTTGGCTCAAACTGTGTCATCTTTACAACAACAACTTGCTTCCTTAACTCAAAACAAGTTTAGTATTCCTACATGTCCTTTATCCCTAGACATCATTCGTGCTCCTATTCCTCAGCAAGCCGATATGCCTCATCTTGAGAATTACAATGGTAAGGGAGACCCTGTTACTCATGTTAAAACATTTCAAATTCTTTGTAGTGACTATGCTCATGACCATAGGATTTTAGCCAAGTTGTTTGCTAGAACTTTTCATGACAAGGCCTTACAATGGTATTGTTCCTTGCCTCCTTATTCTATTAACTCTTTTCTAAAACTTGCTAATGCTTTTATTCAACAATTTCAAAATAACATTGGTTTGCAAGTGTCCTTAACTGATTTGATGCATTGTAAACAAAACACTAAAGAAAAATTGACTAAATTCATTGGTAGATTTAAGCATTTGCATGCTCAGAATTCTTATCATGTTCCTAATATGGATATTCAACGTATGTTTATTTCAAATCTACAAAAGGATATTAGAGATAAGATTCTACTTACTGAATTTACCTCTTTTCAAAAACTTTGTGCAATGCTTCATCATTATCAATTACAAGTGAGCCAATTTGAGAGAAACACTCTAATGGCTCATATTCTAGTTGATAAGAGTGATGCTACTCCTAATCCAAACAAATTTCAAAAACTCAACAACTATGTCAAGATAAATAAATAAGCGAATATAGTTGCTGATCAAGTTGTCCTTGCATCCCACAATGCTACTTCTGCATCCACTGCTTTTCATTTGAATCATACGTTTACTCCTCTCTCTAAATCTTTACATTCTATTATGAATAGGTTGTTAACTACTAATATGATTACTTTGCCTCCTATTCGACCTCTTTTACTTGCTACGAAAACAACTAAATCCTTTGATCCCAAAGCTTTTTGTCAATACCATCATCAAAATGGCCATGATACTGAGAATTTTTATTCTTTAAAACATAAGGTTCAAGACTTAATCGATTCTAATGCTTTATCTATTGATAATTTTGATGGTAGTGGGAAAAAATTTGTCTCTCCTCCTAATCAAAACCTTCAAATCTAAATGAATCCTTTACCTACACATGATACTAATACCGTTTCTTAACCATCTTCTATGGATATTGTTTATGATTCAAAGATGGATGATCTTAATCATATTGTTAACCATGTGGAGCATGTTGTTTTGTCTCAATATGTGTCTCCACCTCAACCTCAAACCCAACCTCAAGTTCCACCTCAACTTAAACAAAAACCTCAACCTAAACTGAAATCTTAACCCAAACCTTGAAAACAACCTAAGAATAAAAGACCTCAAGAACTCTTGATTACCTTTGATGATTCTGAGACTATTAAAGCTCCTGATGGTCCTCTTTACATTTATGCTAGGATTTCTCAGATACCTATGCTTGATTAGCTTGTTGATCCTACATCCTTAGTCAATGTTATTATTGAAGAAAATATTTTTATGAAAAACTTGCAACGTGATTCTTATGATACATCTGATGTGTGGGTTCAAACTTGTAATGTTTTCCTTTATCCATCATTTGGTTCTATTAACTTGTCGGTTGAACTTTGTGGTAAAATTGTGAACACTACCTTTGTTGTTGTTCCTACTTCTGATCAATTTCAAGTTAATCTTGGTTTACCTTGGTTGAATGACATGCATGTTGTTGCTTCTCCTATCCATAAGTGTCTTAAATTCATTCATGATGAAGAAGTGAAGGTGATTAACCATAGTTTATATCAACCTTCTAGGCCCATTGAATGTACTACACTTGACTTCTTTTGGCCTTCAATACCTAATTCATGTCCTTCTCAACCTGATAATCTCTTTTGCTCATATCAAGCCTATAAGCATCGTAAGATTCTCAAGTTAAGGACACCTCTGATGGATCTTAATCATGGTCTTTTTCCTACACCTTCCATACCTCCTTTATCTATGGCTTCTAGTTGTGTTAATCAAGCTCCTACTGTTGCTTGTCAATCTGCTAAGAATCCTACTAATCCTCCTATAGAACTTGTGAAGGATCCAGTAGTTGTTCCTCCTAGTTCATAACATATTTCAAACAAGACAAAATGTAATCAATTTGCAAATGAACATCACGTGCTCAAGCTAAAGCCCATACTTCTATTATTCAAATTTATTTACCTTCTTTTGAAAAGCCTATGCATGATGTGTTAGAAGAAGTTACTACTAATAATGATGTTAAGATGCAAGATTATGATGATTCTATTCGTCTCTTAGATCCTATTTTGATTAATCTAGATGAAGAAGATACTCTTGATGATACTAATGATGTTAATGATGAATATGAGACTATTGACATTGACATTGATTTACCTAATATGATTTCATCACAATTGACACTTACACCTAGTATTGAACATTATGATTCTCAAGAGGATCCTTGTTTGGAACTGGCTATCATTCCTACTGTGTTGGATATAGTCCCTCTTGTGAGTTACCCACCTTCCCTAAAAGATATAGAACAAGATGGGGAGAGTAGGTGGCACGCTTGATTAGCCGGTCCTTCATGGTAGATTTTCATGTGTTTTCCTATTGTACTGTGCTTCTCTTGTAATGTGTTTGTTAGATTCTTTTATATGACCCTTGTTACTCTGTTGGTGCAAGGTGATAAAGGAATCAAATCTATTGTATATCTCTTCTATATGTATCTCTACTCTTTTATATATTGTTTCATGTTATGTTATACTTGTACTATTGTTTGTAAATATTTCCTTGTGTAATCTTCTTGGATTTGCGACTTGGTAGCACTGATTCTTTTTGGTCTCCATGTCATGGTCCAAAAAGATTCTTCTTTGTAACTCTTATGTGTTCTTTCCTCCATTGTGACTTTATTTATATTTTCTTTGGGGAATGATGTCAATTCATTTGCAATAATATCACATATATTGTCTTATGATCATACTGACCCCACGATAGGTAGATCCCTTATGTGTTCTCTATATGTTTATGTGGTATTTCTCTTGATTTGTCTTCATTTGGGGGCATCTCGTAGTGGGAACATAATCAGTGGAGTTGTTTATTTTTTCATTCAAGCCATTTCTCCTGTTAAAGTGTTAGCAATGACCTTAACATGGGGGCATACACTCTGATAACCTATTTCACACACACACTTTCAATATGTATATATATTTTTCAAGGTACTTTTCTCCCTTTATGGATTAGTGACTAATCCTTAAAGCATGGATTTTTATTTTATAGGATCTCTTGATCCCTCAAATTTCAAAATTTTGATCCCTTAAGGTCGAAGGTGTCCTTAAGATTGGATCTCTTTTGCTTTTGGTTTTACTCTTGTGGAATAGAATATTCCTAAGGGTGAATCTTTGATGGGTTGACTAGTGAGTAGCCACATTCACTAGGCGGTTCAATTCCATCTTTCCAGTGGGGTCATTTCTTTGTGTGGTTCACAATGGGACATAAGTTCTCATTGGGTGAGATAATCTCTCTCTCTCTCTCTCTTGATGTCTCTCTTATTGTGATCTTGAAGTTGATGAAGACTTGAGTCCCTAGGTGCTTGAGGATTTCATTTTCCCTTTGATTTCAATAAGATTATCTTTTCATTATGATCTCCTTTACCAAGAGTTTGCATCGAGTCCATACTCTTGCTAATGTGGGGGCTAAATGTATCGTTAGAAAATGAAAGCACTTCCATTTAGGACTAGTTTATCCCTCTGAGTAAGTGGTCTGGGGTCATGTTAAGCACCTTGAGTGGGTCTTTGACTGGATCTGGCTTTTTCCCCTTGTTTTTCTTCTCTCTCCACTTGTTTCTAGCCTTTTTTTGGTACCTTATCTTGAGGATCTAATATCTTTGACCTCAGGGTCAAGGACGACCTTCTGGGTCAAGGTCGACCTCGACCCTAACCTAGGTCACGGATGACCTTGACCTGACCTAGGTCATAGATGACCTAGACCTGACCTAGGTCAGAGTCAACCTCGACCTTGACCCTAGGTCCAAAATTTAGATTCTAGAGGTTTCGGGATGTCGGGCTTTGGAAAGTTTTATTTCCCGCTTCTGAGTCGGCTGTTTCAGATTTCAGAATGGTAAAATCTTAAATTGTATTTAATCTAGGTCCATTTCTAGGGGTTAAGGATTAATTGGAATTTAATTCTCCTATGTCGATTTGTTCCCTAGACTAGTATAAAAGGAAGCCTTCCTCTCTCATTTTCACATCCACGATCAAGCATCTTTAGCGATCTTTTATCTTCAAGCTCTCAAGTATAATCAAGTGATCAAGAAAGAAAGAAGGAGAAGGAAAGAATTCAAGCATTCATTCATCCTCAAGCATTCAAGATCCAATTCATCAAGGAGATCCATTAATAGCCATTGAAGGATTCAATCTCTTTGGAGCCTTCTTGTTGAAGATTTCTCCATCCACATTCATTCAAGCCTCTTCCTATTCCAAGATCCATTCAAGGTTGGTGTTGAAGATTTAATGAAATTTATTTGAGACATCCTACATATAATTCTACATTCATTTGGAGAATCCATACTTGTGGATTCAAGGATTTGAATCCTCCATAAGGATTTCAACATAAGCAAGGTGAATAGTTCCATTTACTTTGTTTATAGATTGAAATTTCAATTACATTTCAAGGCTGATTCCAAACTGGGGTTTGACCAAGGCACACCCCTCATCCAACAAACAAAACCCTTTTTCTTACAGGTGCAGGTGCGGGACAACAAATATCAGTCTAGTTCTAAGTACCTTTTTCGATGAACTTTTGGGATTAGCGAACAAAATTTTTGTCAGAGCAGTGCAGGTCAAGGTCAACTTTTTGTTTTAAGATTGTGCCCCGGGGTAAGATCTTACCCCTATCTTGGGTTAAGGTTGACCTTGCTCAGAAAGACAAAAGATTTTTGGGTTTTCTCTATTTATGTATTTGTAGGCTAGATCCGATTGCAGAATTCCTCGAAACTAAACACAAACATGAGAAAATAGTGTTTTCCAGATTTACCCTATTTTGAGGTTAGTATTTATCTTAAATTCAGTCAAGATTCCAATACACACTTGCTATAATAGAATATAAGGTTGTCTCCTTTCTTCATATTCTTCATAGATTGATTATTTTATGCATTAATCACCTCCTTGTGGTTAATAAATTTGGATCTTTCCTTTGGGAATTTGGATTAAGAAGTACATCTTACATTCCCCCCACAAATCTCTACACATATTTTATATCTTACATCATTTTATCCCTTACACTTGTACACTTAAAATGTGCACTTCTCTAAGTCATTACTTCCAAGGACATCCATGGATTGGAAACCTTGAGAAAGTGACTTAGAGCTCCCTAAGCATGGAGTCGCAAGGGTGTTTAGAATACTCTCAACTAGAGCTATTAAGCCTATAACCTTGCTAGTAAACCATGCAATGGGAGATTCAAAGAGACAAGGGCAAGAATGCCAATATCTTCAAGAATCAAAATGGAAATGTAATGCAACGCTATGCTAGAAATGAAGATGCAAGAATGCAACTAAGCTATGAAAATAAAAGTATTACAAGCCTTTTCTAATTAAACTAGGTGAGTTAAGCTAGAACATGAAAGGAAACTAAAATGCCATGAAAGCTAAGCTAAATGCAAGAATGAAAGCTAGAATGCAAGAAGATCTCCAAAGCTCCAAAGTCACCAAGAAAACCTGCAGCATAAGATTAGCATAAAGAGTGGATCCTAGAATGAGAAGAGAGCTCTTCTTTTATAGAAAGTGAGAATCAACTGATGATGGCGATTAAGAGGCAAAAGATTTGATCAAGGGTGGAGTTTGAAAGTGGGAGAAATCCATGTGCACAAGTCTCCTCCAATAAGAAAGAAGTGTTGATTTTTGTGCCCCATGTGAGACAAAAAGGCCTTTTCTTCTTTTTATAAAATAAGAATAATGCTTTATTTGTGCAACTTAGGATAAGAGGAAAGTGGGGGGCTTTTTATTTAATAAAAAAGGAGGAAATTCCTTTTAATTAAATAAAGACTTAGGATAAAATGGTTAGCCCATATAATATAATCAAATAAATGATAGAATTAGGATTTGATCAAGGAAATTGATTTAAGTTTGAAAATATTGAGAATATTGATTCAGGAAATTGATAAATTGCAAGAATGGGGCCCAAAGTCTAGGTGACCATTTTAGGGTGCATACATTTGCCCCTCTTTGACTAATGTGAGATCGATTTGGGATCACATGTAGTCAAAGAATGAAGTTGAAATGTGAGATCAATTTGGGATCACAAAACAACCCAAACGTGTGTTCGACAGATGGGAACACATTAGGACAAAGATAAGCTGATTGAAAAAGACAATGCCAAAACCCCTGTAAATAGGTAATTGTCAAGTCTGAGATAAGAGATAAGAATCTCAAGCAAGGTTTGATAAAACTAAATCAAGGATTGAAGTTTGATAGGTACTACCCCCTCGGAATTGAAATCGAAATTAGGTAGAAGAGAAACACTAAATTGATAAATTTGATCAAATCACTAGAAATCATGATCGAAGATGAAAGATGATAGAATAACCATCAAGCAGTGAAGATATGCCCCAGTTTGACTAGGTTTGATTGAGAAATATATAGGATAAAGATGAAGTCAAACCTTAGAGAGATGAAGTGAATGAAATGAATGAAAGACTAGGAGAGAGAGAGAGATGGGGATGAAGAGATGAAGATGCCCCAGCGAAGATCGAAGGATCAGGCCTCAAATGGTCAGCCAATTGCGCAGAAGAAGGAGAAAATTTGAAATGCAATTTTGACTATCAAGATGAACTCAGATTTTGATTTTGATCCTGAAAATGGATCCAGGACATCGAAATTAGCCAGGGGTGTAATTTTTGCAAAATTCTGAGATGTTTTGAAAATTAGGTCAAAAAGTCAAAATGCTATATAAGGGGTAAAAAGGTCATTTTCAAATTTATTTTTCTTATTGTGATTTTGAGAACTTTGAGAGCTCAAAGAGAGATTATGGCTTAGCAGGCAGTGATTCCCATCCACACACATCAATTTGAGTGCGGTTGGTTGCACAACCGGCCTCCTTAGTATGGTGCCCCGATAAGTTTTCAGAAAAACTAGCCTTTTGAGTTATTTCATGCATCTAAAACACATTTTTTAATATTTCAAATTATATGCATGCGAAACATCATACGACACTTAAAAATTATCACATATGTACTATATTCTATATCATGTGATAGTTCGTGGGTCCACAAAGTGTCACATGACTATTCTAGAAAGTATCGCACGATACTAGATGAAACATCGTGCGACCTTGTGCAAACTATCGTACAAGGCAAGAGTATCACACTACTATTGAAGCAAGTATCACATGATACTATATCAAAAAATAGTATCGCAACAGTATAATGAGAAGTATCATATGGTTTTAATTTGAACAATATAACATGGGTACAAACAATTTTTGCATTTGATATTACTTGCACTATTTTTAGACATCCATCATGATATGTTCTGACATCTGGTTTGCAGGTTTATGGCTTGTAGGAGGCTTTTTCGGTGCTCACCATCAAAGCACTGAGGGTAGTCAGGTTATGCTGTGTCAGGGATTTAGATACTCCTGGTAGAGATGATCTGATCAACATGGGGTTCAGGTACTTATTAGATATGCCCCATATACAGGCAAATCATGGGTTGCTGACAACCTTGGCCGAGAGACGGCATAATGAGCACAATACCTTCCATCTATTGACTGGAGAGGCATCAATCACATTAGAGGATGTCTACCGATCCTATGTATACCTGGCCATGGAGATCTGGTGAGTACAATCATGTTTGTAGATGTTCATAAATGTAATGTTTCCATATGATAAAAATTGATATGATTTTCTGTTGGCACAGGTATACTACGATCAAACTCCTACAGATGGGAGACAGGCCATCCAGGACCTCTTTTAGGATGTGACCATCATAGAAAGACATCTTAGCTAGGATCACCTGATCAAGGAGTATGGTTAGGACTACCCAGCAACATGTATCATGTGCTCAATAGTAGCACATGCATTGATTACTGATAGGAGTGAGAGAGGGTTCCCATTAGGTTGGGGCAGGTTGGTAGCAAATTTGGTAGCACACCCTAGATGGATGGCATGGGGCCCAACCATCCTAGCAGACATGTACCACAAGCTACATGAGATTGTGTACAGGGATGGTAGATCCTGGGCATGTGGAGCTGTCTTGGCTCAATTATGGGCGTGGGAGCACATAGTTGTTGTGTGACCACATGTATAGCCTCAGGAGCGAAGATGCCCCTACATATACAAGTACATGGGATTTATTTCATAGCCCCATAGCGGAGATTTGACATACTAGAGGAGGCTATTGGATGAGTTGATAGCCTTTGAGTGGAGGCCCTACAGGCAGTGTGAATAATGGAGTGATAGATATCACGAGCTTGGGTATATGTTGTACAGCTGACCACTACTAGGTTGACATTCAGAGATTGTTGAGCACTTTTTTATCTCTCGGGTATGGAGGTAGTTTGTTCGTCAGTAGAGGGTACCTATGCAGACCACTACATATGCCAGATGTAGGGAGGATGAGGGATTGGGGTGGTTGTTGATGATGGACTACTAGCAAGTAGCACAGGAGACAACATGTTTACGTAGAGAGCCATGGGATTATCTACTTGATATGGTAGATGCAGGTGTAGCATCAGAGATGCCCATTTCCTAGGTTTAATGTTCCAGATGCACAACCACAAACATCTAATGGGGATGATGATGATGATGGGGAGATGGAGGAGGGATGAGGACAATGGAGAGGGGGCAGGGATCTTGATCAGGTGGCTAGAGATGGTCACGTAGACAGGTATCAGATGATGAGGAGGGAGAGGAAGATGTGGTGAGACTAGTTCACTGACAGGTGGATGCAGGACAGGAGCAGCCTGCGGATAGGGGAGGAGAGGATCTTCGTGCTAGGATTTAGGTCTTAGAGATTGAGATATAACAGTTGAGGATGACTATTTCTATATGTGATCAACAACTCCTAGATGCACAAGCTGAGATAGAGCAGTGAGAGAGGGCAACACGAGATGATTTCACTGAGATCCAAAGGGAGGAAACATAGGCAGCGTATTATCATGGTCTATACATAGTAGCCATACCCAAGGGACAGAGGGCGTCACTCTACTCTGAGAGGGTAGGGAGATCAGATATGGCGGATGATAGGATGGGTCCACCAGCTCCACCACCACTACCACCACGTGATGGGGTGAGTTAGTCCTAGGTCCAGGGCTTAGATGTACAGTTGTATCTTGAGACTTTGATCCAGATTTTGGGATCTCACATTGTACTTGTATCATGATATATATATGAGATTACTAGATTTATGATTTATCTTGTGTAATTGTCTCACTTGTGATGGATGTTTCAATATTATTGTCTTGCTATATTGCTCAAATGTATGATATATATGTTTATGAATGCTTATGTATAATCTCTCTCATAGATGTATGTTTAGTTCTCATGTTATGATATAGACTCATGTTTCTAAAAATGATCTCTTTATGATATAGATATGATGATAAGATTAACCCCTTGTGATGACAAGAAAAGGATGTGATGTAAAAGACAAGAAGCGAAAGACATGATTGAGAAGAAGTGAAAGGTGAGCACAGTTGACCGAAAAATCCATGAAAGATGAAAGGAGAGCTCTCTCCACATGCAAGATGAACCTAAGAATGCAAGCTACTATGAAAAGTAGTTTAGTTGCAAGGTCACAAAGCCATTAGACTCTAATAATCGTCATCAAGCTTTATTGGTAGTGTCACAAGATCATACAATACACACTAGTATAACTATGTGAATCTGAATATGATCTATATCAGATAGGTATGTGGGAATTCCACCTAAGCATCAAAGACATGTAGGTCAAGATGACTAGTGCAGTGAGGTTCCATAAGTTTGGTGAGATTATGCTTGCATCGAGACATAAGAAATTCAAGATGACTACAAGCATGCACTTGCAAAAAATAGTCAAGGATAATACATTATAGATCCTAGAAGTGGAACAAGCATGAATGCTCATGATAGTTAGGATCAACAAAATATACCCACAGGCAAAAAATAAATAAAACATGTCCTCGTGCCCCCAGTCTTCTAGCTCAGCATCATTGAAAACTATTAGGGAGAGAACACTCAGCAAAGAAATCATCATAGATAGCACACAAAGAAATAAAGTCAAACAAGTCTCAGCGAGTCAAGTGTTTAAGTGCGTGTGTGTAGGTCATAGAGTCAAACTTTGAGTATCACATCTACTAGTGGAAAATATTGTATCATTGTAGACTGCGGGTAGGATATCTAATAAGTGTTGAGAAACACTTGACGCTAGGGAAGTGTTGAAAAACACAGTTGGGGAGGTGTTGAAAAACACCATTTGCAAGATGTCCTAAAGACTAACACATCCAAGAGACCAAAGCTAACACAGTTATGCCTCCTAGACAAAGACAAAGACCAATTCGAAACCAAGGCAACAAGGACAAGGCATGATGGAGAAAGGCTAAGTGTCGAGGACGTGTGTTAAGAAACAATGGTGCAAAGGCCTCAGGTAGTGCCTATTTTCAAGTTTTCACCACTTGACATATTTTTTTGATTTTTGATTTTTTTTGTATTTTTTCTACCAAGGCACTTGTTTCTAGGTTTTCACCAAGGCACTTTTTCTATTTTTTTGAATTTTTTGCAATTTTTTGATTTTTTTGATTTTATTTTTTAAGGACCTTATATGCTTTTTAGGATTTTTTTAGCATCATATATGAATTTTTTTTGGAATTTTTTTTAGGATCAATAAATATGTACAAGGATGCCCCCATACAGAATAGGCATCATGGATAGAACTTCTTCAGGTGCAAGACATTGATAGGATCAGGGAGCTGCTCTCCCTCTTCAGTAGATAATAAATAAGCACCTGTCCCAAAAGTTGCAGTAATGATGTATGGTCCAAGCCAATTAGGTTCAAATTTTCCCTTTTGATCTCTATATTGTTGATTCTTAGGATTTTCACGTAGGACAAGATCTCCCACTTGGAATTCTCTAGGGTGAACCTTTTTGTTGAAAGCCTTGGACATACGCTTTTGATAGACCCTCATATGATCAAATGATGCTTTACATTTCTCATCAAGAAGTTCTAACTCTTGGAGTCACATGGTGTGGTAGTCTTCATCTATCACTAGACCTTTGAGGGAGACTCTAAGTGAAGGAATCTCAACCTCTAAAGGTAACACTGCTTTAGTACCATAAGTAAGGGCAAAAGGTGTAGAACTTGTAGGAGTACGAATACTCATTTTATAAGCCCACAAAGCCAGATTTATCTATAAATGCCAATCTCTACCATTCTTATGAACTATTCTATGTAAAATTTTAAGAATGGTTTTATTTGAAGCCTCTGCTTGACCATTTCCTTGCGGGAAGTAAATGGAGGACCAATGTTGTTTAATCTTGAATCTCTAGCAGAGTTGTTTAAGGTCCTTATTTTTGAATTGACCTCCATTGTCAATGATAATATCAGAAGGCACTCCATATCGACAGATGATATGGTTTAGGAGGAATAGAGAAACTGTTTTGCCCGAGGCAACTGAAAGTGGGATAGCTTCTACCCATTTAGTAAAGTAGTCAGTAACAGTGATGATAAATTTGTTTCCCCCTGATGAGTTGGGATGAATTTGCCCAACAAGATCAAAGGCCCATCGCTGGAATGGCTAATGAGAGATAGAAGGAATAAGCTCCCTGCCTGGAGCATGTATCAGGTGACCATGTTTTTGACACTTTTCGCATGACTTTGTAAAAGCTACTGCATCCATCTGCATGGTAGGCCAATAGTACCCCACCGTAAGCAACCTTCGGGCCATGGAAAGACCATTGGAATGTCCCCCATAGATGCCCTCATGAATGTCAACTAACGCTTGATCGGATTCTTCCTTTTCTAAGCATCTAAGAATTGTCCCATCTAGGCCCCTCCTATACAAATCACCAGAGATAAGGGTATGGCGAGAGGCATTTTGGGTAAGGTTTCTTCATTCAAAGTGGTTAAAGGTATTAGGGATAATGCCATCATGAAGGTATGAGTAAATGGCACCATATCGGGATGACTCACGACCAACAAGGGTACATATAACATGGATTTCTTAAGAGTCATAGATAGGGTAATGTAGCTCTTCCACCAAGAATTTAAATCTGGATTCATGCTTCTCTAACTAAAGAAGTGAAGCAAGTGTGGCCATAGCATCAAATGCTTTATTTAATGCTATAGGGATTTGCTAAAATGTGACAAATGTAAAATATCATCTCAATGAATCAACCATTTTCTTATAAGGTACCAGTTTCTCATCCTTTATTTGATATTCTTCATTAACTTGGTTGATTATTAGATGTGAATCCCCATAGATATGTAGCTCTATGATTCTCCATTCTATGGCCATCTTGAGCCCATTTGTCAAAGCTTCATACTAAAAAATGTTGTTTGTCCATGGGAACAATAGCTTGTAAGACTTAGGAATTGTGTACCCATGAGGAGAAACAAACAACACACTAGCTCCAAAACCATTTTGCATAAAAGAGCCATCAAAGAACATCTTCCATGTTCTCTCAGTCATGTACATGAGGTGCTCATTTGGAAAGACAACTTGAATAGGTACACTATCCTGAATTGGGAAGTCAGCCAATTGATCAGCTATAGCTTGTCCTTTTATAGCTTTACACTCAATGTACTCTATGTCAAATTCTAAAAGAATCATCATCCATTTAGCAAGTCTACCCATGAGGGCAGCCTTACTGAGAAAATACTTGAGAGGATCAATTTTTTCTATGAGGTGTATTGTGTGCGCAAGCATGTAATGTCACAACTTTTGGGAAGCAAACACCACTACAAGGCAATATTTCTCAATACTGGTGTAATTAACCTCATATTGAACAAGCATATGATTGATATAATATATGGCTCTTTCTTTCCCATGTTCATCAAGTTGAGCTAATAATGCCCCCAAGGAAGATTCTATTGTTGAAACATATAGTATAAGTGGCTTCCTGGGGATAGGAGGAATTAGAATAGGAGGATTCACCAAGTATTTCTTGATTTGGTCCATTCTCTTTTGACAATCCTCTTTCCAGATACATTTAAATCCCTTATGCAAGTTCTTATTGAGAGGTTGAGCTCTATCTTCCAATTGTGAAATGAACCTCCTTATAGATTGAAGACATCCTTGAAGACTTCTCATTTGACTAATATTCTTAGGAGGTGGCATATCTATAATTGCTTGGACCTTTTCAGGGTCTACCTCTATTCCCTTTGTTGAAATAATGAATCCTAGAAGTTTTCTAGAGGTGACGCCAAATGCACACTTCTTAGGATTTAATCTGAGTTGGAATTATTCCATGCGATCTAGAATGACTTCCAAATCACCTAAGTGTGTGTTTATTTTTTTAGATTTAGCCAAGGTGTCATCCACATAATCTTCCATGTTCTTATGCATCATGTCATGAAAGATAGTTGTCATAGCTCATTGATAGGTGGCTCCTACATTTTTTAATCCAAAAGGCATAACATTCCAGCAATAGGTACCCCATGCACATGTGAATGTAGTCTTTTCTTGGTCTTCAAGAGCTATCTTGATTTGATTATACCCAGAAAAACCATCCATCAAGGAATAGATCTCATAACCCGCGGTCATGTCCACTATCATGTCTATATTTGGGAGTGGAAAATCATCCTTTGGGCATGCTCTATTAAGATCTCTAAAGTCTGTGCAGATGTGAATGGACTTGTCATGTTTGGAAACTGGTACAAAATTTGAAATCCATTCAGCATAGTCAATAGCTCTTATGAATCCTGCACTGAGGAGTTTTTCTAATTTTTCTTTGACCAGAAGAGCTATATGAGGATGCATTTTTCTCAATTTTTGTTTGACTGGTTTCACACTTGGAGATAAGGACAAGTGATGCATAATAAGATTAGTGTCCAACCCTGGCATATCTGAATAAGTCCAAGCAAAATTAATCTTCTTCCTCTGTAAGAACTTGGTGTATGCTTCCCTTTCTAGAGGTGACAAAGACTGAGCCAAGTGCACTATCTACGGAGCTTCATTTGTACCCAAGCTGACTGATTGAGTTGGCTCAACAAGAACTAAAGATCTGTCTTGAAAGTAACTTAGGAGATGATCAAGTACCTTATCCTTAGGTGCCTCAAAGAGGTTTTCACCCTTGGATACATCATTTATTTTTAGTATTTTTGGTTCTGACACTGCCACACAGTGGTTTTTTCCATCAAAACTCTTATTCTTTTTTTATTTTCTTTTTATTTTTCAACTAAGGTACTTGATGTCTAGCTCTATCATGCTAGTAGCCAGTGCACTAGTGGAAGAGACTATGGGTTCAATTTCATTGAGGTAACAGGTTATCTCATAGTCATTCTAGAATGTCAAGAGCTCATGCTCTTGATACCGTTGTGACCAATCAATGAGGTGAGGGTTAGCAAGAGGCAAGTCAATGGTAGGTTCAAGGTTGTGAATATAGATGATGTCATCTTTGGTTATCAAAGAGTTAGAGTCTGTCAACTATTCTTCTAAGTTTCCCAAATCAGGATTCATCCTACCAAGTGAAGAATCATCCACTAAGGCAACACGTGGGTTCCAGTCCTCTAATCCTACACATGACTCATTAGCTACCTTAGGATGAGAACTATAAGTATGGACAACATCAACTTCCATGTCAACTATGGAAGAATCAGAGAGAGACTCCCATTCATACTTGTGTGAATCTGTATCTGAATCCTGATTGGGATGTTTACACCATGCATGTTTATGACATCTTGATGTAGAGGCTCTAATGTCACCAAGGGTAATATTGTTTTGAAAACCTTTCTTGTATTGATGTTCCTTGACAGGATCTTCTACATTTGATTCTTCTTGTTCTAGACTTGAAATTGTTACATGAGCAGCTAGATTGTCTGACTCTCCCCAAAGGAGATTGGTGGAAGGGACCCAATCTTCACACATGTCTTGTTGATTTGTCAAATTTGGCATGTATTTTGGCACATCTTCACTATCTGACTCATCAAGGATGGGAGCAGTTTTCTTGTTATGATTCTCAAAGCCTAGGCCAACCATCTTCTTAGAGTTGCATCCAAAAAGAGCATGATTGAGAGGTTCAGCTCTAGCATCCAATATATGACTAAGAGGACCATGTCTTGGATAGCCCATATTTTTGACAAGAGTATACCCTCTTCCATAAGCCTTAGGAGAGGGAGAGAAGTTCTCATTGTGCATGTATTTATCTTCTCTATAAATCCAATCTTTAACAACCACCTCTTCTTTCTCATCTTGGATAGGGACTGAGGACTCTACAAAAGTGCCAAATAAAGTCATGGCTGAAGAGGAAGGTTTCATCTCTTGTGAAGGCTTACCATAAGAACTGGGTGAAACTGGTAGCTTTGTAAAGGAGTTGAGTTGGTACCAAGTAAGATATTGTATGCCAAAGGACCAACATCAATGATTTGAAACAAAATGTCCTTCTCAACGGGGCCAATCCTGACAGGAAGAACAACCAACCCCTTGGAACTTCTTTTTGCCTCATCATAGGCTTTTATGGTAATCTTCTTTTTGGCATCTATAACTTCCTCTGAATAACCCAATGTTTTTAAAAGACTTAAGGAACAAATATTGAGCCCAGCACCCCCATCTATCAACACACACCTAACACGAGTTTTATGGATCATGACTTCAATGTGAAGGGCGAGATTATGTGGGTGGCTCAAAGCTTTGTCATCATCTTCTGAAAAAGTGAGGTAATGTGGGCTGGAAATATGATTGACCATGTTTTGGAATTGGTTGACATCTAAGTTGTTAGGGACATTTGCTATGCGCAAGGCATCCTCAAGGACTTGCTTATGTCTTGGAGACAACTCTAAAAGCTCAAAGATTGAAATCTAAGCTGGGGTTCTCTGCAATTGGTCAACAAGATTATAACTCATTTTGGGATCAACTACTGATTTTGTGGTGACATTCTTGGATGCCACTTGCTTTGGTTTATTGGATGGGTTGGAATTGGGTCCTCTAATGACAACATGACCTTGACTTCTCATGACAACATTAAGAGCTTGGGATGACCTTCTAGAGTGAGGACCCCTTAGCACCACCATAGGTTCCTCATCAAAGATAAGAGGAAAGTCCACATCATAACCATAGGTATCCTTGCTCCTCATCATGTTGACACTTTCTTCCACAACTTGAAGCATGTTGACCACATTTTCCATAGTTATCTAGGTGTAATTGATCTTCGCTTTGCCATTCTTTGGTTTAGAGGTTTCCCCCTTCTCATATTTAGGCAAAGGTTCTTTAAAAGCCTTGTGATTAGCATTAGTGTTCAAACCATCCACCTTAAGTTTTCCACTCTCAATGAGATCTTGGATGATATGCTTAAGTTTCCAACAATGTTTGATATCATGTCCAATACCATTGTGGAATTTGTAGAAAGCTTTCTCATCCCACCAATGTGGTTTAACATCAGGAATATGGTGCTCTATAGGATCTTGAGGATGTGCAAGATTGTTGGCAATGAGTGTTTTGAAGACATCCTCATAGGAATCACCAAGCTTTGAAAATTGATGCCTCTTTCTTGGGCTTTTCTTGGTATCTTGGCTTATGTTCTTGTTGGTTGGATGCGTTGAGCTACATTGCTTGAACAACACTAGATAAGTGAAGAACACCTTGATCCTTAGGTTGAGAAGAGTCCACCACTCCATCATTAACCACTTGTTTGTTCTTATTCTAGTGCAAGTTTTTCCCTTTATCCTTATTAGCATTGTGGTTATTTTGACCATTATTATTGTTTTTTTTGTTGGTCAAAATTCCTTGCTCTTTCAAAACATCCTCAATTCTGCATGCGGTTTCAACCATGGTGTCAAAGGACTCAAAGACCATTTTCCTCACTTTATACTGCATCTCAGGAACCAAGTTGCTAATAAGAATGTCAATCTTCTCCTTTTCAGGAATGGTCCTGGAGTAGTGAGAACATTGACGTCTCCACCTTTGCAAGAAAACAACAAAGGACTCCCCTTGATTTTGTTTTAAGTTACATAGGTCCAACATGGTGACAGATCTCGAAAGATTGTAGGTGAAGTGTTGGACAAATCTATGAACAAGTTCTTTGAAATTTTTTTTGGGGGGAGTGATGTTGGTAAACCACTCCATTTCTTGAACTTTGAGACTCCTTGGGAACAACCTCATGAGGTAGGAGTAATCTTGATGAAATTCAAAGCTCATTATGTAGAATTGGCGCACATGGTCATGTGGATCCCCATTACCATCATATTTGTCATATTGGGGAATTTCTACCTTCCTAGGAAAATCCTTCATGCTAACACTCTTGTAAAAAGCATTAGGATAGATTGAGTCAAGTGAAAAGGAACTCTTAGGTGCCAACACCTTTTCCATCATACGCTTGAGTTGCTTGATCTCCTCTTCTTGGGATGGACCTTGTTTCTTGATCTTTCTATCCACATCAAAGTCATAAGGAACTTTGGCACCCTTGTTGATCAAGCTCTCTAGGAACTTGTCTTTGTTTTTCTCTAGGTACTTCTCCACATATTGTTGGAAGAGTGGTTCTTGTTGCATCCTCATGAAGTCTTGAGCATAAAAACTTGAGCTACTACCTCCATGTTGGGAACCATGATCAGCTCATTGCGAGGGTTGTCTTGAGTTCCTAGGAGGTGTTTGTCTCCTATAATGAGCATGTTGTGAAGTCCTTCTTCCTCTAGGACTAGGAGATCTATAAGGGGTTCTTGAATGCCTTCTACTTCATGGGGTCCTCGAAGGTGTAGATGGTGGGGAGTTGTTTCCACTATTGATACCCTCGTTGTTGAATTGGGCATTAAGCTGTTGGGCCAAAATTCTATCTTGTTCCTCTTGAGAGGCTTTCCTTTCCAATTCTAACAAGGCTTGTCTCTCCACCTCTAGGATTCTAAACCTCTCCTCTTTTGCAACTTGTTCATCCAAAAAGGCTTTCTTTTCATGCTTGATTCTTTTGAGCCTTTCACTTGTATACCTTGAAGTTGTTTGAAGTGGATAACTTGGTCTTGAATGTTTGAACAAGTCATTAGTATACGCTGCATTCACATGAGCATCACAAGGTTCATTTTTTTGGTCTTTGTGTTGTGACCATTCATCTTGGTGAGCTCATCTTGTATACCTTTCAGCCCTTTGATGGGCATCCAAATATCTAGTATTGATAGGGGGTGATTCTGGTTGATTGTCATGAGTGGAATCACCAAATAGAATGTTGTCTCTATGTCTCTGAAATATGTCATCAAGATTTTGATCCATTGCTTCCCTCTCCTTTTGAGTCATGGTGTAACTCATATCCATATCTGATTGAGAAGGTGCTAAGGAGGTACTCAACTCGCTAGGATTGCTCTTAGGTTTGAACCAAACTTCAGACTCGCTCCTAGGTGATTGGTCAAACATAGGCTCACTTCCTTTACATTTTTGGTGAGTTTGAACATGGGGTAATTGGTTAAAGACTATCTAAGGTCATTTCCCTTGATTCAATTGATACCTTGTCATAACCTACATGAAAGGAAAAGAACTTGGTGATAAGATGACCCTAAGAAATGTTGGTATCAAACTAGGATAGTAGAAGCATTCAATTGTTCAAAAGAGAGATGGTAAGATAGAAAATTGCAAAAAGTGTAATCAACATTGCCACAGAGGTGCCCAATTAACAAATAAGTATCCTAACACGTATGGATCAGGAGGATGATTTAACCAAGTTATATTTGATTAAAATTGCATTTGGATGGAAGTGAATTGGATAAGAGACTACTAAGACTCTCCAAGTGTGTTATCAGAGAATCCAAAGGTTGGTCTTTTTCAACAAAGGCAATTTCTAACTTATCAATTCCAAGCAAGATCACTTGTAAAATCAAAGGTTACTAATCAAAAGGGTCAAAACACAAGAATCCCAAGTGCAAATAGGCTTCGAATGATAGGATAAACAACCTAGTCTGACCTGGATAAACCAAAGGAGACTGGAAATAGGACACAAATCAGCTTCAGATTGCAGACAACAAGACAACAAGATGACTCTATGTGACAGTTCGCAAAGTATTGGGACAATACAATTTTCCCAGATGATATTTTTCACAAAGCAGTGTGATAGTTTCTAGGAAATTGATGCGATGAAATCCAGGCAGGTGGTGCGACAGTCGTTCAATATCATATGATATTTAGCCAGTGAGTGTGAAAATCTTAGTTTTGAAGGCAATTTATCAAAGTTGTAGGTTGCTAATCTCAATTTCTTGATTTCAAACATAGTAATAGTAGAAGATAGACAGGTTTGCAAATAGTAAGTGATCAAACATGTCATAAAACACTTGCACAATGGAAAAAGCAACCTTTTCAAGAAATGTAATTGTGATAACAAAGCAAAAAATCCTATGAGCACTACCATGATGTTTAATGTTCAAGAATGTTTAAACGGGTAGATCACAACGAAGACAAATCAAGCACTTACTAGCCTAAAAAGACAAAGGCTCAATACTTAACAACTTGGCCCACACTTGATGTCCCATTGCCTCACATAAAGTGGTTGCCCATAATAGATGTTGGCTTTGTCGTGGAAGTGCCAATGACACAACCAAAGGAACACAGATGGTGAGTAGTCTTGGGGTGATCTGGGTTAGTCCACTAGGATCAATCCTTGCACCAAGATGTTAAGTGACAAAATTGGGTAGCTTCTATCTATGGTTCATAATAAGGGCTTCCGTTCATAATACCCCTCTTGCTCCCCAAAGGGACTCCTTACCTTACAGCAAGTAACGAACCTCGTGGCCATAAGAGTACCTTATGCATTCTTGCTTAGTATTTTCCTCATGGTCACAATCCCACAAGTACTCACACTAAGCAAAGAAAAGTACTATGTCTACCAAGGGTTTGTGTCCTTGATAGCCTTGATTTTATAGTGAGTCAGAATAGCTCGGTATTAGCTTGTCCCCACTTGGGTCATTCCTCTTGATTGCTCAAGAATAGGCCTGCTACATGATTCTAAACTAAACAAGAAGTGGATTAACCTTTGAGGGTCAATATTTATGGTTCACCTCAAGGGTGAAGAGCATACTCTCCTATCTCAAAAATCTTTCCCAAACACACCAAGAAAAGGTCAATTGGCCTTCTTGCTTTTGAAATCTAAAGATGGGTCAAGATTTTTGGTTCACCACAAGGGTGAAGAGCATACTCTCCTACCACCAAAAGACTCCTACAAAAAGATATTAAGTGCCTAAAAAAGAAATTTCTAGTATATGCCACACTTAAAAATGAAAGAAAAGAACAAGCACTTGATTGTTTTTATGCTTTGGGCAGCCCTGCAAGAAGGACTAGTAGCCCTTGTGCATTTGAAGCTTTGACATGCATTCTTTTTAGCAAATATTCAAGCAATGAGGGCACACCTACAAGCACAACTTGTTAGTCCCACAAAGGTTAGCACAATAAAATCAAGTATAATTTGCAAATTAAACTCTATCTTAACACAACAAATCAAAACCAGCAAACAAACAAATCTGAATCATGCAAGGAAGAACCAAAATCACTCACTACTAGGCCTGTGTGACAATTCTGTCAGAAAATGAATTGCATGATACTTCGCAGTATACTAGTGCAATATTCCTTTCCTGAATGATATTTTGTGCTACTTACAGGTGACATAAAGTAATATAATAGTACGATAGAATCCTGCAAGGGCGTATGATGCTTTGATTGGAAAAGTATCACATGGGTATACAAAAAACTATCATACGATACTAGTGAACTATCGTACAATATTCTGTCAGAAAGTATGGAAAAAATAGCCAAAATAGCAAGCAAAATATGATGAAAAATTAGCAGAAATGCATGAAAAATAAAGACAAAACATAAGTGTTCTGCCCCATGGTGGGCGCCAAAAATGTACACTTAAAATGTGCACTTCTCTAAGTCATTACTTCCAAGGACATCCATGGATTGGAAACCTTGAGAAAGTGACTTAGAGCTCCCTAAGCTTGGAGTCACAAGGGTGTTTAGAATGCTCTCAACTAGAGCTATTAAGCCTATAACCTTGCTAGTAAACCATACAATGGGAGATTCAAAGAGACAAAGGCAAGAATGCCAATATCCTCAAGAATCAAAATGGAAATGTAATGCAATGCTATGCTAGAAATGAAGATGCAAGAATGCAACTAAGCTATGAAAATGAAAGCATTACAAGCCTTTGCTAATTAAAATAGGCGAGTTAAGCTAGAACATGAAAGGAAAGTAAACTAAAATGCCATGAAAGCTAAGCTAAATGCAAGAATGAAAGCTAGAATGCAAGAAGATCTCCAAAGCTCCAAAGTCACCAAGAAAACCTGCAACATAAGATTAGCATAAAGAGTGGATCCTAGAATGAGAAGAGAGCTCTTCTTTTATAGAAAGTGAGAATCAACAGAAGATGGAGATTTAGAGGCAAAAGATTTGATCAAGGGTGGAGTTTGAAAGTGGGAGCAATCCATGTGCACAAGTCTCCTCCAATGAGAAAGAAGTGTTGACTTTTGTGCCCCATGTGAGACAAAAAGGCCTTTTCTTCTTTTTATAAAATAAGAATAATGCTTTATTTGTGCAACTTAGGATAAGAGGAAAGTGAGGGGCTTTTTATTTAATAAAAGGGGAGGAAATTCCTTTTAATTAAATAAAGACTTAGGATAAAATGGTTAGCCCATAAAATATAATCGAATAAATGATAGAATTAGGATTTGATCAAGGAAATTGATTTAATTTTGAAAATATTGAGAATATTGATTCAGGAAATTGATAAATTGCAAGAATGGGGCCCAAAGTCTAGGCGACCATTTTAGGGTGCATACAACACTATCATACCAAAAATTTTAATTCATAGTAAGGAAGAATATGACAAATACACAGGTTTGAACACATGCATTCCCATTCAAGATAATTGCAAAGAAATTCACAACACAAAGTTTTATTTATTTTCACTTCCAAAAATTTCTACATTCCAAAATTTATCCCTATCATTTCTTACTATATTTTCTCCCTTTCCAAAAAAGAAGTCATTTTCCCTTAGCCTCCCTAAGGCCTAGATATACAAAAAGAGCTAAAATTATTTCAATTGTAAAAGTAATGGTCTTGAAAATGACTGGTATCAAGAAAGGAATTTTAAAATGGAAATGGTTTTACCAACCCAAAAATTACAA
Organism: Chamaecyparis obtusa; assembly: GCA_027943335.1. Taxonomy (NCBI): domain Eukaryota; kingdom Viridiplantae; phylum Streptophyta; class Pinopsida; order Cupressales; family Cupressaceae; genus Chamaecyparis; species Chamaecyparis obtusa. The sequence continues at coordinate 297,869 of BSBK01011062.1, read as the reverse complement.
ATATTTCATGCATGCTAAAATAAATAAAACCATTGTTCCTAAAGCATAGGAGCTCATTTAGCTTCCAACTAAATTTCCATAAAAAGTTGATGAAGCTCAGCATTCACTTCTTCTTCCTTAGGACAAGGATATCCCTATGATATTCTGCATAACTAGTCTTTTCTTTCCATGCCAAATGATGTAAGTCAGATATGATATCAAGCTGGTCTAACTCAGACTAATTCAAATTTGGTTGTACCATGGGCACAGGTTCCTTGTTCCATTCTTTTATGATTGTTGGGAGCACCATTCTGAGGAGGACAGGTTGATCATTTTTAGAGAGGAATGAACTAGAAAATACCACCTCCTTTCTTGATAAAAAAGCCTTTAAACTCATTTAATTTCAATTGTAGATGGTATTAATTCTATTTGGAAAATTTTTATTCCACCTCAATAAATTCATTCCATTACACTTTAACATTTAAGGAATTATACCATGGCAGATTTAAAGAGATTTGCATGAAAAGTCAAGCCTCACAACTTGGTCAAGAGTAAATAGAATTACCGCCCTTAGACATATATGAAGATTAAGTGATATTTGAACTTCAAAATATTTACACTTTTGGTAACTGGGATGAGAAAACCCAATTGACACAGTAAAGGATGCTGGATGTAATTAAGGATAGTCCAACCTTATAGCCAACAATCAATATAGTAGAATAACACAACAAGATATACTTCAAATCAGATTTTCATTAACATGCCCGACTGTAAGGCCTTCCAGGTTAGGGCCAATTATATTCAAGAAGTGGTTCTACAAGATCACTAAGATCCAATCCAACTCTAGCTAGTCCAATTCTAAAAACAAATCAGCAACTGATGGAAACCCTAAGGTAGATCTGAACTTGAGCTTGCAAGCCTCCAAGCTATCTCCTTGTCTCAAAGAAAACAACCACTAGCTCTTCTATTACAAACTATTAGAAATCAATCTAAACTTCAAGATCCAAGTCTAACTTCCTCCAAATTAATGTCCTAAACAACTACCCAAACACTCCTTAAATACTAATCTTCAGCCACAAGTTGGCTGGAAGAAACAATTAACTTCTAAGCCAAGTCAGCTTCTACTACAAACAAATATTAAATGCAATACCAGTCGGCTCTTAAATAGCCTTACAATTATTTAATTCTCCATGTCAGCCTCAAGAGCTACATAGGAGAATGCAACAATAGATACCAATAGTAAATGCACCAAGTTAGCCAACCAAATCACTAAGAACTCCAGTCGGTAAACTAGAACTATCGAGCGCTAGAGAAAAAACTGAGCTAGCTAGGCATCACCGAGCAAGCACATCAATCGAATACCATAGGCATCACTAAGTACCAGTTCTACTGAGTGCCTTCAGCAACCAAGCTTCCTTCAATAATTGAGATCATCGGTTAAAGCTACAACCGAGTATCACGATAACCAAAACAACACACCTCCATGCAATTTCACCGAGTACCCTAGAATGCCCCTGCATCAGACACCCTAGGTTTGAAAATATGTTCTCATATGCTGGAAGAACATCTTCTGGGATTCAACACACAAACCCTGAACTGGTTCTTCACATACAAGTCCTCCAACTTTTCAGCTTGCATACTCTTCCACTTCAGTTTCCTGTGTCTTTTCAAGTCTTTCTTTGATAACACATGGGCTTGTTCTCCATACTGATCATCCATACCTTCAGGTTCCACCAACTCAAATTGGCTACCAATAATTAGACTTCTCTTACCAAGTGTTATATCTAGCAAAGACATCAGGGAAAACTTCTTGTCATCCTTCTCAATAGTAAACACATTCTTCACACAATCATACATAGCTCCGCAATCATATTACCAAGGTCTATCAAGCAATATATGACAACTATTCATGTCCAAAATATCACATAACACAAGATCCTTATACTGGCCAATTTGAACATCAACTTCCAGAGCATGAACATTTTACAACTAGCCAATCCTATAAGGATAAGGATGCTTCATTCTTTTCAAACCAAGTTCCTGAACCATGTCCTTAGCAACAAGGTTATCAGTACTACCACTATCAATAATAACATCACAAAGTTTACCTCTAGACTTGCACCAATTTTTGAACAAGTTACTCCTCTGATAAGGTTCCTCCTTTGTACTAAGCAATGTTAATTGAACCAACAAGTTCTCAGATTTAGGTTCATTCTAAATGTTCTCATTTACCACAATAGTCCATCGGTCACCAAGATTTTTCTATGTACACTCAAAAGAATGGTGTCCTTCCTTACCACAATTATAACAAGTACCCTTAAAGATAAATCTACCTATCTTCTTCCTTAGTTCCATAGGTTTCTGTTCATCTTCTGTAGTCAGTTTATCCTTCACCGAGTGATCAATTTTCTCCTTCCCTTGGGGATTACTATGTTGTCTCCTTTTTAACTTATCTTCTACCTTCAGAGCATACTAATAAGCATCTTCAACAAAATCAATCTTCAACATACCAAGCTCATCCTGAATATTTAATCTCAAACCATTCACATACCAAGCTACCTTTTCCTTACCAAGTTCTCTGTGCCTAGACAAAATAGTAAGTTTTTTGAACTACTCAGTATAATCCTCAATAGTCAAATCTTTCTGCTTCAGATTCTACAACTTCTTAAACAATTCAAGCTCATAGTCAGCATGTATGAACTTAGCCTTCAATTTAGTCATCATCAACCTCCACTGATTGATCTTCATTTCACCTTCATATTCTCTATCTCTTTGTAATTCCTTCCACCATAGACAAGGATGTCCTTTCAACTTAGTCTGTGCCAATCTCACTCAAAGAGGATCTTCAATTTCTTCTAGCTCAAAGAAGTCTTCTAATTCACCAATCCAATCAATAAATTTCTCATGTTTCAAAGTACCAAAGAAAGTAGAAACTTCCATTTGATAACTATTACTTAATCGAGCTCTAGATCTATGTAACCGACCAGTTCTGTCTTCACTAGATCTATCTCTCCGGTCATCACCACTAGATCCAATAGCTTCAAAGTCTTCAACAAATTTCTCATAACCATCCTTAGTACCAACATTATGAGGTACAATAGTCATAGCCCTCATGATCTCATTGACCATGTCATTCTTCATCAGCTCCATCTTAGCACTAAAATCGGATTTCACCTTCTCTATAATCTTCAATTTTACAACATCACAGAGATCTGGAATTGCTCTAGGGTCCAATCTTCTCGGAGACATCCTTAAAGATAAGAAAACCCAAAGCAGCAAAATCCTACACCAATCACCTTATGATGACCTCCAAGTTGTATGCAAGTCAGATTAGCCTGCTACCTTGCATGAACAACTAGGCCAAGATTCCACAAGTTTAGTGCCATAGATTTGCAACTCAGATCATATGATCTCTTTGCCAACAAGATCAACTCTGCAAGATCAACCTTTTCTCAATAACAACCTTCACTCTGATACCACCTGATGCAGTCAAGGATGGTGGATCCAATTAAGGACAGTCTAACCTTGCAGCCAACAATCAACATAGTGGAATAACACAACAGGATATACTTCAAATTAGATTTTCATTAACATGTTTGATTGTAAGGCTTTTCAGGTTCGGGCCAATAACAATCAAGAAGCAATTCTGCAAGATCACTAAGATCCAATCCAAATCTAGCTAGTCCAGTTCTGAAAACAAATTAGCAACTGATGGAAACCCTAAGGTAGATCTGAACTTGAGCTTGCAAGCATCCAAGAAATCTCCTTATCTCCAAGCAAACAACCACTAGCTCTTCTATTACAAACTATTAGAAATCAATCTGAACTTCAAGATCTCGCAGGATCCAAGTCTAACTTCCCCCAAATTGATGTCCTAAACAACTACCCAAACACTCCTTAAATACTAATCTTCAGCCACAATTCAGTTGGAAGAAATAATTAACTTCTAAGCCAAGTCAACTTCTACTACAAACAAATATTAAATGCAATACCAGTCTGCTCTCAAATAGCCTTACAATTATTTAATTCTCCATGTCAGCCTCAAGATCTACATAGGAGAATGCAACAACAACTACCAATAATAAATACACCAAGCCAGCCAACCAAATCACCAAGAACTCCAGTTGGTAAACTAGAACTATCGAGCACCAGAGAAATAATCAAGCCAGCTAGGCATCACTGAGAAAGCATGTGAACTAAGCATCATAGACATCATCGAGTACCAGTTCTACCGAGTGCCAGAGGTTTCACTGAGTTCCTTCAGTGTTTGAGCTTCCTTCAATAACCGAGATCGTTGATTAAAGCTGCAACCAAGTATCACATAACCAAAATAACACACCTCCATGTAGTTTCACTGAGTACCCTAGAATGCCCCTGCATCACCAACATCATGATAGAGAACTTAAATTAATAACGGAGGATCACATGAAACTGGAAATATGGAACTTGGTTCAAAGTTAGAAAATGTCCAATAATATACCAAATCAGATGGCCTCTTAACATGGGAACTATTGAAAAAGGTCAGAGATTTTTATGTTTCTAGACTTCTATAAAAACTTGATGACCTAACATGGGAATGAATTAAGATTATATTTGTTGACGGGATTGATATTAATGGGGCAGAATTGAAAGTTTAAAATCGGTGGATTTTTAAAACTGGGGTAACACAACTATATGGTGGCAAGATAATTATCAAACCCCAAGGTATGACTTTGTGAACAATCAACAAAAGGTATTAATTATTATATTTCACATGAAATATTATATTACTAAATATAGTCGCACATATTTGTTAATATAATAATCATATCACCAATGTTGGGACAAAATTGCAAGTAGTTCACGTGAACTTCTAATCACCAATGATAATTTCTTATGATCTTAGATCAACATAGAGAGAAAGAAAACCATAGAAATGAATCACTACCAATTTGAGACTTTTATTCTCAAATTATATTTGTATGCACAAATTTGTCTTCGTAAGAAGACTTCACAAATTTTAACAATAAAACATAGGTGAAATATCTGAAGTGATATCTCCAACGATAGACTAGGATTGTTGCTAATCATCAAACCCACAATTACAAACTAGGGAGGGTCTTGCACCTCTAAAATAGAAAACAAGGGATTAGTCCCAACCTAGAATGGAAAATGCAACAAGAGAATAAATAGATGAGTGATTGATGATTATCACAATGCCCAGCCACCCCCTTATAAATAGAAGTGTCTAGAAAGTTAAAATAGGTCATAGGTCTACATTATTTTATTACTTTGGCCACTTTGTTTAATAATTAAATTAATTAATTAAATAAGTTCCTATGATATTATTAAATTTTTAGGACCACTTAATTAATAAAATTAATTAAGTTATTTTCAAATAAGTGTGGACATTACAGTCCTCTTGGCCCAAACATTGCTTACCCTTAATCAATCCATATTCAAGAGTCGATCTCTATCAAGCTTCGAGCTCCAAGATCCAAAATCAAATGTTGATGTTGGAAACCATATCCACTAAAATCTTGATGTTGTATTATGATTGAGAGTGCCACCTCCTCAACCCTTTATATGTAGGTCAAAAAAAGTCTCCTTCGAGCATCTACTACTCCACTCTAATATAAACAATGCAATGCACAAAGTTGTGAAGAAATTATTTACACTACAACTAAAGCCAATCATCAAACACATTAGTTCCCAAGTCATCAAGCTATCCCACCAATCAACAACCAACTATAGAGATTGCTAATTCATGGATTATTGGTAGAGTTTGCATCTCTATAAAGCTCATCAACCAATGTTGACTTTACAAACTTTGTGCAAGCCTCTCCCTCACTTTGGTGGTTGTCTTGAAGATTTGGTTGTTCTCCATTTGATGAGACAATTTTTTATTCTCATTTGTCCATATCATCATATGTATAAAGAAAATTTATGATCATGCCTTCATCATCCTTAGGGTGCATGATATTAGTAGTTCATTGTCAATCACTTGTCTCAAATTTTTGTAGATTCTATTACCCTTGGAGAATAGATACCTCATCCTTAGGCCTATGTAGTATTTGAGAGACATGTCCATCTACCATCCACCATCAACTCAATCCTACTTGAATTGCTTCAACAACTCAACAAAATTGGGTTTTTGAATTTTATGTTTCTTGATTCTTAGAAGTGAAGTTAGTAATGTCAACCTTGTGTTGAAACCCTGTGAAGCTCCCTTTTTTCTTTCTTTTATCAAGTGATTGAGCATCTCCTCCATTTTTTACTATCCTCTTTCTAGGATCTTACTAAATTTTTGTTTACTTCTTGTTAAATCTCTCAAAAAAATTATATCCACATGTGCATTTCCCATTCCATCATTGGGTGTCATGATTCTCCCAATAGGCTAGAAGGATCACCAACTCTTATACCATTATAGTGTACCTAACATGGGTCTAGTCTAATCAGAATGAAGTATTTGAAGCTATATCTTCAACAACAAACTAGAGTGGCTACTAACCACTGAAACTACAATTACGAAGTAGGGCCAGTCTTGCACCTTTGCTGCAAAATAAAGGATCCATTTCCAACCAGGAATGACAAATAAAACAAGAGAAAAAATAGATGAATGATTGATGATTATCATAATGCCCCCCCCCCCCCCACCCTTATAAAGGCCTATAAGAAGTGTATAGAAAGTTGTACAATAGGTCATAGGTTAACATTATTTTATTATTTTATTTTTGGCCCCTTTATCTAATAATTAATTAAGTTCTTATGATATTATTTAAATTTTAGGACTACTACTTAATTAAGTTATTTTTTAAATAATTGGGGACATTACAAAAGGGAAGCCCCCTTCCCCAAGAGTCATGTTGCTATTTATGTTGAATGTTAAGGGCTTAAACTCCCCTAACAAGAAACATCTAGTCAAGTGAAGGATTGGCTTGACCAAGGCATAAGTTGTGCTCATTTAAGAAACAACATTGTCAAAAGCAAAAGTGGAATCTTACATCAAAAGCTTCAAATATTGGAAGACAGAAGCAATGCAGTTGGAAGGGGCCTCTTGAGGATTGGCAATTATTTGGAATTTGACCCACATATACTTTAAACCTTTGAGGGTTGGGAAGTATTGGTTGAGTGGGAAGTTATCATGCCTTGTCACTAACTTGAGGCTTATTTTGATTAATGTCTGTGGTCATGTATCCTACATCAATGGGAGGGAGTTGTGGACAGAATTGGATACTTTTATGACAAACCATCAATTCCTATACAAAATTATAGGAGGGGATGTCAATGTTATTTTACATATGCAAGATAAAAGAGGAGATATTTCTAGATTGGGGTAGTCATAGAAGGACTTTGGAGATTGGGTTTCTAGGAATAAATTGCTTGAAATAGAATTAGGAAATGATACCTTTACATGGAAAAATAGAAGATTGGGCTTATGTAATATTGCAAAAAAACTAGACATATTCTTTTTTTGGGGTGATCTTTCAACCTTTCCTTGCACTCTAGAAGGGATAATTTTGCCTTGTTCCAGATTAGATCACTTCCCTATTATGCTCACAATTTTAGGTGAGGAAAAAACATTAAGGTCACTATTAAAATTTGAGAACATGTGGTTTAAGGATGAGAACTTATTTGATTTGATACAATATTGGTATAATGAGGAACAATTTGAAGGTTCAAAACTATTCAATGTAATCTCTAGTCTAAATCTTGTAAAGCAAAGGTTAATAAAATAGAAAAAGGTGCACTTCAAGAATATATTAATTATAAAATAGTAGGTTGAGGATAAAATTAGGGAGTTGAATGAGGAATTAATTCATGTCCAAATGACCAAAGAGAGATACTTAAAAGAAAAGGAAATCATGATGAAATACAAAGATGTTTTATCTAAGGAGGAAGTGTTTTGGAAACATAAGTCCAAAGAAACCTGGATTGAGGCAGGTGATGAGAACACTAAATATTTTCATAATTTCACTAAAAAAAGTAGAGACTTGAACTGTATCACTAGATTAGAGAATGGGGATGAGGCATTTACAAAGAAACCCAAGGAAATCAGAGACAAGATTATAGAATTATTCACAATACTATCAAACAATTGAGAAGTCTTATATATTTTTGCACAACAATAGCTTCTTGGCCACATTCCTAGGATAATCAATGAAGAATAAAACAAAATGTTGAATGCCAAGTTTGAAATCAAGGAGGTATAAAAAACCCTCAATAAATTTCATTCCAACAAAGAACTAGGCCCTGGTGGCTTCCTAGCCTATTTTTTTAAAAAATGCTAGCATATACTAGGAGAATATCTAACATATGCACTGGAACCAGCTATGAATTCAGGTAGGCCACTAAGGGAGGTAAATAAAACCTTTATAGTTCTAATCCCCCCAAAAGAGAAGGCATATAAATTAGAGGAATTCTAAACAATTTTACTTTTTAATACAATATACAAGATCATGGCTAAGGTATTGCCAAACAAGATCTAGCCATTGGTATCTCAAATCATCTTTGAAGAACAAACAAGGTTTGTTCTAGGATACTCTATTATAGATGGGGTGATCATAGACCAAGAATTTATTCATTGTTTTTAAAGAACAAGGGAGATTGGTATTCTAATAGAATTAGAAATAAAAAGGGCCTATGACAAAGTGGATTAGAGATTTCTATGCAAAAAAGTGGAGTCCTTTGATTTTAGCATAAAAAGGGTTAGTTGGATCTATACTACATTTCCAATATTATATTTTCAATCCTAACTTATGGATCCCCAGAAGGATTCTTTGAAACATCTTGAGGACTAAGGCAATGGGACCCATCATCTCCTTTTATATTTATAATAATGGTTGAAGCATTGAGATGAGCAATAAAAAATGCTTAAGGACTTAACAACTTGAAGGGATAATAGTGACAAACAACATTAAAATTTGTCACCAACAATTTATAGCTAGAAGAAAAAAAGTAAGGCATTTCCTAAAAAAATTAACACATTACACTAAAGATTAAGGGAACATTTCCTAATGCCTCCTAGGAAAGTGAGAGAAATCTTTAACATTCTAAGTTTAAGAAGGAAACATTGTCATGTACTTATAAATTCAATATTAAGGGACCCGATGATTTACTGTCTACCAATTTATATATTATCATATATGGGTCTCACCTCTAGGGTTAACCAAGCAATGATCTGATAAATGAGGAAATTTTTATGGCAAAGGCTTGTCGATAAGGACAAAGTCACCCTTATCTCTAGGGAGAAAATATGTAGAGATAAATAAATAAATTGGGGGAGTGAGACTGAGAAACCAGATGTGGAAAAATAAGGCCTTAGGAGCCAAATTGGTTTAAAAAATGCTTAAATAACCACACTTGAAGTGCACAAGGATACTCCAAGAAAAGTACCTAAATTGTAGGGATCCACATGAAATAATCAAGATATCAATCCCCCTCCCCCAAGGGGTTAAGAGTATGGAATTTTATGATGGGATGTAGATCAATTATTTCAAATTATGTATCATGAAACATTTGTGATGGACACATAGCCCTATTCTTGGAAGAGTAGTGGGGGTGCTTCCTCAGTATAGATAATTTAATCTCAATTGATCAAAACAAAGACTTGAACACCACTAGGGAAGTAGAGTTAAGGATTATATAAAGTTGCACCAGAATGACCTACCTTTAGGTTAGAAATGGAAAGACATGAATGTTTTGCTTCTCCCAATAGAGGAATTGCTACGCTTATAGGAGTTATCTTAGAAAGAAGAGTGGTGTTTAGGTTGGGAGATGGAAAAAATATATGGATAGGATATAGTAATGGCATCTTTAATTCTAAGGATAACTAAAAAATAATTTTAGGATTAAAGGCTTAGGCTAAGTTAGATATACCCAAATAGTTATGTTGGAGAAAAAATTGTGTGCCTAGGATGAGGGTGTTCTTATGAGTTGTTATTCATAAGAGAATATTGACAATAAATGAGTTTACAAGAATGGGGTTTGAGTGTTACAAGTAGTGGTTGTCATTGCACCAAAAGATCCACCTGTTAATGCCTGATACAACCAATAGACTTATAGAAAGCACAAGACGAGGTTAAGCCATGTCACGAATCCTGAGGGGAGAGCTGACCATTTTTCCAACAATCTCCCCCTCAATGTTACTTGAGGGGAGTTGAACTTGTGACCAAGCTATGATACCACTTGTTATAGGTAGTGGTTTTTGTTGCACCAAAAGATCAACTTGTGATGCAGGAGCATCCTGGGTGTAAAAGCAATCTTGCATCACCCAAAAATATTTTTGTTTTTGTATTCAATAAGGGCTATCTTGTGCAGAGTTGCTATTTATGGAAACTTGCTATTTTTAGTAAGTTGGTCTTACGATCTCAGAATGTTCTGATTTTACATGTGGAGGTTCATCTCAGTCATATCAGCCTGCCAGCAAAGTTGCATGGCTAGATCAGGTCTAGTTTTGAAGATATTGAAGATTTTCGGTATTGGCAGCAGGGTACAAAAACTTTGAACTCAGTTTTGAAGCTTTAGAGGCCCCGAATGAGGTTGAAAATTTGGGTGACAAGTGCTTTGCACTAGTCAAGCCTGTAGAGCACTTTGTGGCATTTCTAGAATGGGGTTATAATAGCCAACCGAGTCAACGTGTGATGACTTATGGTCCTCGGAAGTTGGGTCACCTGAAATGGTAGAAAATAAATTTTCTTCAAACTTTCTGTTTGGGTTTCAAAACTCATTTTGAGCTGACTTCGATGTAATAAATTGTAAAATAAAATAATTCTAAGTTTGGTCGGCCCTTAGGGCTAAATTTCTAGAACCTTCTCGGGCGGTGGAAATTGCCTATATAAAGAAGGCCCGTAGTGTTGTCTAGGGCAGTTCTGGGTAGTAGATCTAGGTATTGATTCGAGGCTTTGTCCTATAGAATATTGTAAGGGAATGCCCATGTGGCTTTGCATATTGTAATTCTAAAAGTTTGTAATTCCACATTTGTGGAGATAATAAGAAGCCAATTTTCTGTTCTTGCATATTATTATTGTTGTTTCTCTATTTCTGTTATGTGTTTGTGGTATTAAGGGGAGCACCCTTCATCAAGTGGTATCAGAGTAGGTTTTCTTGAGTGTGTAAATAGATCGCCGACTATGAGGCAGTTTGCACCAGGACCATGGTAAGGGTTTCAGCACGCATCACGAAAATGCCTCCACGAAGAGAATATGGTGGAAGAGCTGGTGCTGTGACACCTGAGGTTAGAGAGCTGCAGAGACAAGTGCGAGCATTGCAAGAAGAGATTCATAGAGGAATGAATCTTAATGTCAGAGACAAAAGCGAGGATGAAGCCGAAGAAGAATATCAAGAAGGAGAAGCTGAAATTGTGAACCAGGAGGAAGAAAGACTTTTTTGGGCGATTTCCAAGATTGGGAAAAGACCTAAGATTGAGGTTCCTACATTTTCTGGAAATCTTAACCCAGAGGAATTGATTGACTGGATCAATGAATGTGAGGAATATTTTGAGTATGAAGATGTTGAGGATCTTGATAGGGTTAAATTTGTGAAGGCCAGATTGAAAGGTCATGCGAAGATCTGGTGGCAAGAAATTCAATTGGAGAAAAATAAAAGAGGGAAAGATAAAATCACAAGATGGGATCGGATGGTGGATAAATTGAAGCGATAGTTCATTCCTGTTGATTATGAGCTTGACCTACTAAAGAAAATGCAAAGTTTGAAGCAAGCAGGAAAATCTATTCAGGAGTATACAGAGGAGTTCTATCGACTCCTCATCAGAACAGGCCATGCAGAAGCTGATAAGGAGAAAGTTGCCCGATACCTTAATGGGTTAAGGCCAAGCATTCAGGAGGAGTTGAATCTAGTTCAAATGAACAATATTGAGGAGGCATACCAGTTTGCCCTAAAAGTAGAGGAAAAGTTGAACAAGAAGTTTGAGAGCAGACAAAATGGAAGAGGTCGTGGTGGAAGATCTGGTGGATGGTCATATGGTGGCCGAAATGAAGATCCAAAAAAGAAGGATGAGGCTAGTAGCAGTTAGAATCAGAGAGGAAATAATTCCAATTGTTTCCAGGATCAGAGTAATAGAGATCAGAGAGGAAGAGGAAGAGGACAAGGATCCAGAAGAGGAGGCTTCCGTGGAACATGTTTTCACTGTGGAGAAGAAGGTCATAGGGCATTTGAATGTCCTCAACGCCAAGGCAGAACAGACAGGAGAAATGAAGGCCAGGCCAGAGTTGCACATGTAGATGAAGATGCTAGATCATCAAATTTTGAAGATGCTAAAAGAGGAGAAATGCTAATTAACAAAAGAGTCTTGCTGAGTGGTGAGAATGAACCTGAACAAAGGAGGAGCTTGTTTCACACTAGATGCAAGTGTGAGGGTAAATGCTGTGATGTGATTATCGATAGTGGAAGCACTAAAAATTTAGTGTCAGAAGAGATGGTGACAAAGTTGAATCTCAAGAGATAGAAACACCCACATCCATATCGGATTGCCTGGGTGTAGGATGACCACAAGGTCATGGTCAGTGAACAGTGCCTGGTAAAGTTCAAGATCAGCGGGTACCAAGATGAGGTACTATGTGATATCATCTCTATGGATGCATGTCATATGTTGTTGGGTAGACCATGGCAGTTTGACAGATGTTCTGTACATGATGGTCGTGCAAATACCTATTCCCTAACAAAGGATGGAGTGTGACATAAGCTAAAGCCATTGAAGGAGACCGAAGAAAAGGTATGTGGTAATGCAAGAATAACATTTGTTGATGGAAGAAAATTCTTAGATGGTATGAGGCATGAGCATGTGGATTTTGCTTTAATTCCAAAAGTTGGTAAAGAAGAAGTAGAGGATGTACCTGTAGAGGTTGCAGATTTGTTGAATGAGTTTCAGGATATTATATCTGATAATGTACCCGATGGATTACCACCGGTAAGGAAGATCGGTCATCAGATGGATTTGATTCCAGGGGCCAGTTTGCCAAACAAGGTAGCACACAGAATGACACCAGCAGAAAGTGAAGAGTTGAATAGACAAGTACATGAGTTATTGTAGAAGGGGTTGATTCGAGAGAGTCTGAGTCCCTGTGCTGTACCAGCAGTATTAGCACCAAAGAAAAATGGAGAGTGGAGGATGTGTACAGATTCCAGAGCAATAAACAAGATCACAATCAAGTATAGGTTTCCATTGCCACGAATGGATGATATTATGAATTGTTTGAGTGGAGCTGTGTATTTCTCAAAGATAGATCTGAAGAGTGGATATCACCAGATTCGGATCAGAGAAGGAGATGAATGGAAGACTGCCTTCAAGATAAAGGAAGGATTGTATGAGTGGTTAGTCATGCTTTTTGGGCTAACCAATGCATCGAGCACTTTCATGCGGCTCATGAACGAGGTTCTGAAAGAATTTCTGGGTAAGTTTGTCATTGTTTGCCTAGATGATATTTTGATTTTTAGCAAGACATTGGAGGAACATATGATGCATATTCGTATGGTGTTTGAGAAGTTGAGAGATGAGAAATTGTTGATTAATTTGAAGAAGTGCAGTTTTGTGAAGAAAGAGTAAGTGTATTTGGGATTTGTAGTTTCAGCAGAAGGTCTAAAAATGGACCCAGAGAAGGTATAGGCTATCCTTGAATGGCCTACTCCAAGGAGTGCTAATGAGGTAAGATCTTTTCATGGTTTGGCTAGCTTTTATAGAAAGTTTATCAAAAATTTTAGCAGTATTTGTGGACCCTTGACTGAAACAATGAGAGGGGATAGAAAAGAGTTTAAGTGGACTAATGGGGTAGAAAAGAGTTTTCAATTGTTGAAATAAAAAGTTACAGAACAACCTGTTTTAGCACTTCCAAATTTTAATAAGGTGTTTCAAGTAGATTGTGATGCTAGTGGTACTACAATAGGAGCTATTATGAGCCAAGAAGGTAAACCCGTTGCTTATTTCAGTGAGAAGTTAAATGATGCCAAGAGAAAATATTTTGTTTATGATCAGGAATTTTATGCTATAGTTCAGGCATTGAAAAAGTGGAGGCACTATCTGCTTCCTAAGGAGTTTGTTTTGTATATTAATCATCAAGCTTTGCAATATTTGAATAGTCAAGGAAAGTTGAATCAGAGGCATTTGAAATGAGTTGAGTTTTTGCAGAGTTATACATTTGTTTTGAAACACAGAAGTGGAAAGTCTAACAGGGTTGCAAATGCTCTTAGCAGAAGGCAACTATTACTGACAGAGATGTAGATTGAGGTGGTTGGGTTCAAGGAACTCAAGAATTTGTATCCTGAGGATACTAATTTTGGTGAAGCTTGGAAAGCTTTTACAGAACCTGTTACTCTAGACAAGATGAAATGGGTGGATTTTATCATCCAAGATGATATGCTATTCAGAGGGAGTCAGTTGTGCATTCTACAAAGTTCTATGAGGGAGAATCTCATCAAGGAGAAGCATAGTGGAGGATTGGCTGGACATTTTGGTCGTGATAAAACCCTTGCTTTGGTTGGTGAGAATTATTATTGGCCACAATTGCAGTAAGATGTGAAGAAGTTTGTATAGAGTTGCAGAGTATGTCAGATGGTGAAAGGAGTGAAGCAGAATACAGGGTTGTATCAGCCATTACCTATACCAGAGAAGCCTTGGGAGGATATCAGTATGGAGTTTGTTCTTGGTTTACCGAGGACACAGCGGGGACATGATTCATTTTTTGTAATAGTTGACAGATTTTTGAAGATGGCACATTTCATTCCCTACAAGAAGACTAATGATGCTGTTCATGTAGCAGGATTATTTTTCAGAGAAGTGGTGAGACTACATGGTTTGCCAAAGACCATAGTTTCAGATCGAGATACTAAGTTTGTTGGATATTTCTGGTGGACATTATGGAAGAAGTTGAAGATAGATTTGAAGTTTAGTTCATCACATCATCCACAGACTGATGGACAGACAGAGGTGGTGAATAGAAGTTTGGGAAATCTACTGAGATGTTTGGCTGGAGATAAGCCAACAAGATGGGATTTGATTTTACCACAGGCAGAATTTGCATATAATAATTCTATCAACAGAAGCACTGGTATATCACCATTCCAGATTGTATATGGAAGTAGTCCAAGAAATGCATCTGACTTGAGAAAGATAGATAAAGGAGAAATAAGTAGTGCTGAAGCTGAGGATTTTGCAGAACACTTGAAGAACATCCATGAGGAGGTGAGGAAGCATATTACTAAGATGAATGCACAGTATAAGGCTAAGGCAGATGAGAAAAGAAGGCATAAGGAATTTCAGGTTCGAGATGAAGTCATGGTTCATTTGCGGAAGGAGCGATTTTCGGTTGGTACATATAACAAGCTGAAAATGAAGAAGTTTGGACCATGTAAGATATTGAAGAAGCATGATTCAGGAAATGCATATGAGGTAGAATTTCCTAGTGAGCTGAATATTTCACTAGTGTTTAACATTTCAGATTTGACAGAGTATCACGAAGGAGGTGTTGAAGATGAGGTTGCAGCAGCACAGTGGAGTATTCAAGCAACCAGTTCAGATATCAAGGAGATTGAAAATATACTGGATAGTCATGTTGGTAGAAGCACAAGGAACATGACATATGAAGAGTATTTGGTCAAATGGAAAGGATGACCTGTTGAAGATTCATCATGGCTAACAAAGGAGGAGGTTAACCGTCTTGGTTTTCCTCTGCACACCTGAGTCATGACAGGGTCACTTCTCAAATTACCCTGGGTGTTTGATGCAGGAGCATCCTGGGTGTAAGAGCAATCTTGCATCACCCAAAAATATTTTTGTTTTTGTATTCAATAAGGGCTATCTTGTGCAGAGTTGCTATTTATGGAAACTTGTTATTTTTAGTAAGTTGGTCTTACGATCTCAGAATGTTTTGATTTTACATGTGGAGGTTCATCTCAGTCATATCAGCCTGCTAGCAAAGTTTCATGGCTAGATCAGGTCTAGTTTTGAAGATATTGAAGATTTTCGGTATTGGCAGCAGGGTACAGAAACTTCAAACTCAGTTTTGAAGGCTTTAGAGGCCTCGGATGAGGTTGAAAATTTGGGTGACAAGTGCCTTGCATTGGTCAAGCTTGTAGAGTGCTTCGTGGCGTTTCCAGAATGGGGTTATAATAGCCAATCGGGTCAACGTGTGATGACTTATGGTCCTCGGAAGCTGGGTCACCTGAAATGGCAGAAAATAAATTTTCTTCAAAATTTCTGTTTGGGTTTCAAAATTCATTTTGAGCTGACTTTGATGTAATAAATTGTAAAATAAAATAATTCTAAGTTTGGTCAGCCCTTAGGGCTAAATTTCTGGAACCTTCTCGGGCGGTGGAAATTGCCTTTATAAAGAAGGCCCGTACTGTTGTCTAGGGTAGTTCTAGGTAGTAGATCTGGGTATTGATTCGAGGCTTTGTCCTACAGAATATTGTAAGGGAATGCCCATGTGGCTTTGCATATTGTAATTCTAAAAGTTTGTAATTCCACATTTATGGAGATAATAAGAAGCCAATTTTTTGTTCTTGCATATTATTGTTGTTGTTTCTCTATTTCTGTTATGTGTTTGTGGTATTAAGGGGAGCACCCTTCATCAACTTGTTAATGCCCAATACAACTACTAGACTTATCGAAGACACAGGAGGTGGTTAAGCCATGTCATGAATCCCAAGGGGAGCGCTGACCATTTTTAAAATATTGAGGTCTCCTCTAGATGTGCCTTATGCAAATGTGAGGAACAAATTAGTGATCATTTATTGCTTGGGTGCTTCTTTTCTCAAGATTTTTTTTGTTGGTTATGTGCAAAATTGGGATGGATTACAAAATTACTGAGTCATATCATAAGCCTCTTCAAAGGGTGGTTAGTTGCATTAGATATAGGACTCTAAGATTTTTTATGGATCACTTCCCATCCTTTCTCATTTGGGAGCTATGGAAAGAAATAAATCAAAGAATATTTGAAGATAAAGAAATGACACTTTCTTACTTCAAAAACAAAGTGGAGGTAACTATCATAGAAGTGGATAATAATAGAACTAGTTCCAATACAAGTTTGAAGCGTAGGTTCGTAGAATGGGATGACCACACAAGGTTTTAGTGGAATGGTCTATGTGTTACTCCATTCATTGGAGATGGAATGTCAAGCCAAGATAATGCAAGGGAAAAAGAAAGATGGTTGCCACCAAGACACAAATAGTATAAAATAAACTTTGATGGTGCTTTGAGATGGAACCTTGGTCCCTCTAGGGCAGTTTAAACTATTCAAAATATGGGATGAAGATATAATAGGTTACCTGAATTTCCCTTGGATATAGATACCAATAATGTAGCATAGCTCAATGCACTAACCCACAAGTTACACTTTTTTAGGAACTTAGAAGTTGAGAAAATAGAATAGAAGGTGATTCAACCTTAGTAATAAATACAACTAGATCCAATTCCATGCCAAATTGGAAGATTAATTCCATGGTGGAAAGAATGCTAGAACTGCTAAATATTTTTTAAGTTTTCACAATCAAGCATATGCATAGAGAAGCAAATAGAGAAGCCAGTGGGATGAAAAATTGGGCAGCTAATAGGAAGTATTTTGGGATCACTGGGTTGTGCAAAGAAATGATGATCTAAAATCCCCTTTACATATTTGATTTGATAGCACCAAGTTCATTTGTACTCTATTACATTTGGAAATATTGGATATGATAAGAGATATAAATCCAATTATTCATGGCTTGTTAATAAAACATCAAGTTGGTAGTGATAGTGGTTCCCCCATGATTGGATAAAATAATTAATTATATTTTTATGATTATATGAAAACATGGAAAATCATAGCTTGAAACAAGTGGACAAGTGAGGTTATCAAGATGGATATCAAGTTTTTCAATATCTTGGCTTTCATGAGCAGGGCAAGTTGGCGGTGACCCTCATTTATGATAGCCTAGGGAAATTATATCAATGGACACGTCTTAAGATTATTATACAAAAGAATTCTAGAAAATGATGACATGTTTATGTTTTCCTTCACCGAGAATCAAGGGAAAGAAGAAAGACTCTCTAAATTGGCTCTTAAGAAAGGCCTAGACACACTTTCTTGGAATCACATTCTAAATGTAATCCTTGGATTTCCATTTTGCCTCATGGACTTTCCCATGAGGTTGATTGAAAACAAAAGGTGTATATTTTTTTTTGGGGGGAATAAAGGTTAAAAGGCTCAAAGAAATGATGAATTACTCTCATGAGCTAATTATCCATGTGGTTTGAAGGATCGAGTGGAATTATTATTTTCCAACCACCACTATAGAGTAAACACAAATGTCTTTGCAGTGTTTCTAGCTATTGTTCTAATGCTAGAAGAGTCCAAGGTGGTAACTAATAAATTTTGTCACAAGGTGTTTGAAATGTATTTCCAGGGGAATTAAATCTCATCATGGTGAATGTGGATAAAAACTTGAAAATTTTCATATCCAAGGGATTATTTCATGGTTAGACATGGGGGGAAACAAGTGCCAAGAGTGTCGGTCCTTATAGTACGGAACATAGTCACCTTTAAGCTTAGAAAACTCATCATCAGGAAAAATATAGACTTCTTGCAAAAGTTGTTGAGGCTGAAATTAAGAAAAGGAGGAGATTGAATCAAGAACTATAAGAGGGATGAATTCCTTAATTATGAAGATGAGGAGGAGGAATCTGGTGTGTAGATTCAAAATGAGGTAATAAGTGCAATCATTATTGACCAACTAAGGCCGAGGTATGGAGGAACTGGATAATTAATAGTCTTCATCAGTGGACAAGGGGAAGGTGGTTGCATCCAATTAACTCTTTTTGGATACTATTTGTTACCTTTTTTTAGTTGTTTAATGATATATATCAATGTTTCATAAGTGTGTCTAATAATCATAGCTATAGTCATTTGCATAAATATAATCAAAATGGATTTTTTGAGCCCTTGTTGTAAAGGGATATTTTTGAGTCCAAGGTAGTTTTGTTTTGGGATGTTATGATATTAGGCAATTTTGGTATAACTAGCCGAGACCTTAGAGTATGGCTCAGATGTCCAACAAAAAACTATATAAAAAAATTTCTGTAGCATTAATATAAATCTTCCACAGATTTTTTGTGCATTATTGACCAAAAGGAACAATAATCTTATTATAATATAATATGATATAATAATAAGATAACATTAATTATCATATAAGAATAGATCATAATCATCATAATAAAAATTATTTTTACATAACACTAATAATTTGGTGATGTCGCTCTTTTGCAAACCTCTGGAAGCTATGGTTTTGTTCAACACCTACCAATGCCCTACAAATGGGTCTACTTATATATATTTTCTGCCCAATCCATCATATCCTAGGAAAAAATTATTTCCCCTCCCTATGAGCTCAACAACTAATGATAGGTGGAACTCTCTACCTACAACTAGTAGCTATTCCAATGTTTAGATGCATCCCATGATAGGATCCCTACACAATGATACAACATCAAGGGTATAGTCTACCCTCAAATCACATGGATGTGATTATAATGGAGTTGGAGCTAAGATTGGAAATAATCTCAAGTGGGCATGGCTTGGTTACAATATATACAGGGTTTGTAGGTTTCCTACAAGGACAAATGAGAAGAATCACTTGGTATAACTAGTTGAGACCCTAGAGCATGGCTCAAATGTCCAACACAGATCTATGTAAAAAAAAATCTTTAGCATTAGTATAAATCTTCCACAACTCTGTTGTGCATTATCGACCAAAAAAAAGTATTAACTTATTATAATATAATATAATAACAAGATAATATTAATTATCATATAATAATATCATAATCATCATAATAAAAATAATAATAAAATAAATTATTCTTTTTAAATAACACTAATAATTTGGTGATGTTGCTCTTATGCAAACCTCTAGAAGCCATGGTTTTGTTCAACACCTACCAATGCCTACAAATGGGTCCACTTCTATATATTTTATGCCCAATCCACCATATCCTAGGAAAAAATCATTCCCCCTCCCTGTGATCTCAACAACTAATGCTAGGTGGAACTCTCTACCTATGACTGGTAGCTATTCAAATGTTTGGATGCATCCCATGATAGGGTCTCTACGAAATGATACAACATCAAGGGTGTTTTCTACCCTCAAATTACAGGGTTGGGATTATAATGGCATTGGGGCTAAGATTGGTAGTCATCTCAAGAGGGCATGGATTGCTTACAATATATATAGGGTTTTTAGGATTCCTACAAGAAAAAATGGGAAGAATCGGTCACAAAAGAATGAAGGAAAAATTCCCCTATAATCATTGCTCACTCATCCTATGGCCTTTCTTTCTAAAATATTCCAAAGGTGGCACTGGAAGAGGAATTTTTACAAGAGGTGAATAAAAATGTGGCCTCTTTTTCCAAACATAGATTGATTGGGAGATTTAGGAGTTATTGGATGATTTTGGTATATTTTCAACAATGGATCTTAGACACATAGTGCCCCATTGACTAGTGATATTCATATCTACCCTTGTGTGTGAGATTTCTTTATTGTGGTCTTTGATAATATCCAAGATTACCTTAAGGGTTTTTGTGACTATTAGTGGGATTTAAACAACTAGTTGCTTATGCTAAAACCATGGCAAGCTTCCCTTGATCCAACTACAAAAATTTTCTCTACTATCCCAATTTTAGTAAGGTTGTTGAATCTTCCTCTTCAATTATGGTTGGATTTTGTTTTGAAGCCATTAAAAATTCTTTAGGAAATTTTTTGGGGTTTAAAAAGGCAAAATATCTTCAACTACATATGCCCACATATTCATTCACATCAACATATCTAAGAATATCCATGCTATGATCATCCTCAACACCAAATTTTGTTGTTGGAATCAAATTTTAGATTATGATGGTATACCATTCCAATGCCACAAATTTTTTAATACAAGTCATGTATTTTCTCAGTGCATTAAGAAGAGGCATGAAAATAGGGATACTTGGTGGAAGAACGTCTCCCCCAACCATTACTTAGTATAAAAAGAGGATACTAGAAAGTAATACTGGTATTGAGGCCTATAAGAAGATATCTATAGATGATCACCATAATTGTCACCAAACAAACTCCTATTGATCCTCCTTTACTAGATAAGGATCATATCATTATATCATCATCTCCTAGTATATTTTTGGTTGGGAATGATGAGAGGGATAAGAAGGATTCCCCTCCTAAGGGAGAAAAAGAGTGTTAAGCTAGAACAATGAATGATATGGTTGTGGGTGAGCAATTAGAGAGCTCCATAAATATTTTGGATGAGGATAAGGAAGAATCTATTAAAAAAATAAGGGAGAACAAGAATCTTGAGATTTCTGAGAAAAACTGGATAGTAGTTAAAAATAAAAAGAAGAAACACAAAATTAACTTCAACATGCTTCTTTGCTCTCATTCTAAGAATGGAGCAAAAAGATAAATGTATTTTGTAGTCCCCATTATGTCTGTTTCCTTTTCCCTATTGATTCTATTAAGTAGGGATCTAGGATTAGTTTATAGGTGAGGTCCAATTTAGGGATAAGGTTCCCCCTATATGGCCTCACCTGTTATAGGCCAGGATATATTTTCCTCCTATTTAATTAAATGGGTGCAACCCCTGTGCTACTATTTACTTTTGAAAAAATAATAATAAAATAAGATGATTTAATAATAATGTAATAAAAATGGTGATAGATGAGATGTGATGAATGAGGGTTGGCATAGAGGTGTTAGGGTTCTGCATAATAAAAGAAGTAGAAGCCCACTTGGATAGAGGACCACCATAAATGGAGAAAGAGATTGATAAACAAACCTCAATAAGAAGAATACAAGAAAAGTGTCATAGTCACCATTTCCTACTAGACCTGATACTATTCCACTTGGCACCAAGAAATCATTTGTAGATTGGTGGAAACTGTTAATGAGAAAAAGAAAAGGATATAAAAAAATTAAAGGAAATAGGTGGTGAAAAGGGTGGTCCTGGGAGAATACAAAAATTTGAAGGTGAATGGAGGATCAAACCAAATTGCCAAACAAAAATATAAACAATAAAGTCATGGTTCTAAATTTAGAGATTGTTGTCCCAATGGTGGAATGATTGAAAGGTAAAGTAAAATTTGAAAAATTTCATTTATATCTAAGGTAGATCAAACAAAGAAATTATGACATGGTCGAGGAACAATTTCAAAGGAAAGGTAAGTGTCTAATGTCTTGAAAATAATTTTACTTTGATAAAATATCTTGGTACAAATTTAAAGCAAGAAATATTATTTTCCAAATTATTGTACATGGAGGGGGAAAGTTTTCTTTTATTAAATAAAAATCATAATTTAAAATCCTTAACATACCACATTAAGAGGATACATATGTGGATTAGTCCAGAGAATTTTCCCACCAAAATTTGGGGCATTGATGCACTAGTCAAGACAAGGGTTCAATGCACTAGTCAAGACAAGGGATGCCTTGGGATATTTCTATGGGTGGAAGAGGATTTTATAAACATGACAATAATGAAAGTAATTATAATGTATACATTAATGTGGATATGGATATGTACCATCTTATAAAATTAGGACCCATAATTGGATGCTCTATTAGACCCCATTTTGGTGATTTCAAGATCTAATATTTATTATGCTTGATCTTGGCAACCTGATTCCTATTTTCCTCCATCCCAAAACCTAGTTCAAATCTAGGATAAAATTCCTACGTATAGAATGGCTCATTTTTTATGTACTCAAGTATAGAATGACATATTTTTTCTATACCTAAGGTTTTTTGCCCAAATTTGGCTTGAAGCCCTATGTCAGGGTGTTAATGGGAAAATCAATCCTATGGTTAGCCTAGATTATTTTTGAATCAAAAAATGATGTATGGGGTATATAAAAACCCTATCTCTCCTTATTTTGATATTAATTATGATACTCAAGAATTCACAATCAAGTTTTCAAGAGATCAAGAGCAATTGAGCAATTTGATTCAAGATTTGAAGGCAATTATCCAAGATCTAGTTTCTCCAATTCATTCAATTCAATTCCAAGGAAATATTCTCCATTGAATAAATTTTATCTCTCATGATGTCCAAGTAGATGGATTCTCAATCAAGCAAGAAGACCCTTCCTTCCATATGCATTCATCTCTCCTTCATTACAAGCAATTATCAAGTATATCTACATTGAAGATCTAAGAGTGGTGTTCATAAATCCATGTACTTGTGAGGGAATATTTTATTCCTCTTCTAAATTTAAAGGTTAACTCATTTACTTCAATCACATTCAAGAATCTTCATGGGTATGAGAGATTTCTACATCCATTCATGAGGGTTTATACATGGTGAATCAAACATTTATCTTTTCACATACTTTCCTTTTTATAATTTTCTTTCATTTTCAAGGTTGATTCATAAATGGGGGTTTTACTAAGGAAAATCCATTTTACCCAACCTTTTCCCCTTTTTATTGTGTGCAGGAACAATCTACAAAGCTTTCAAAACTTTTTTGGGAAGATCATGGAACAATTGGAGCATCCCTAAAAGTTTTGGGCAGAAAACCAAGGTATAGAATGACTCAACTATTATATATATGTGTGTATAGATTGGCTCATCCATTGTATACCCTCTAGAATAAGACCAAATTTAATTGGTAGATAGGTTTCAACCTCAAGATCTCATAATAGTGATTACATGTATTTTGAGATTTTTTTTGTCTATTATTCAGATCTAAAGTAGCATATTCCATGTTTTGATTCTAAGTGCATATAAATCTTCCCTGATTTCCATATATTACATTATTATTATTTTCCATTTTAAAATTACATATTTAGAAAAGGATCACTACCCCATTCAACACTTAAGTTATCACTTGAGCCTAGTGGAAATCTTCCTTCCAAATGTGCAATCTTCAAAAGGAGAAGTAATCTACCCCTTTACATTTAAGATCCCTTTTCATATTATACATATTGGTGACCCTAAATCATAACATTTTCACTTTTTGTTTTGGTGGTTAGGTTGCATTTCCTACATTATATGCATGCAATCTTATGTTTGATTTCATGCTTATATGTGCTTTTCATTAATGTACTATTGTGCTTAGTTGATGAATGTTTACACATCTCTCTCAAACTTCATATTTTCATTAGATCTAAAAATATTTGATTTTCTATTGCATGAGTGTTATTACATTGAGACCTACTTATACAATTATAATTAGGAAAATTCATATACTTATGGGTTCCTTTGATCTTGAGTACTCTTTGTTTCCTAGGAATTTAGATGAGACCAACATGCCTACTAATGGCATTCCTTCTATTGAGACCAACTCTTTCCACTTTTCTCATGATGAAGATGAGACCTCAAGAGTTCCTCTCATGCAAGTTCAAAATATTTCCCATGACTTTGAAATATTTGAGAAATGGTTAGGACAAGAAAATTCCAATCCCGAGGTCATCTCCATAGTAGAGGTTTTGAGGAAGATAATTCATAATTATGAACATGGTATTAACATCTTACGTAATATCTTTCATCTCATTGATAAAAATTTCAAGCCTATTAGAGATTTTTCCCAAGAATTAGGCTTCATTCCACCTACCACTAATGTTGAGACCTCCATTCCTATTACTAATTCTATACCTAGTGTGTACTTATGCTCCACCTATCATATCCACTTCCATTCAAAATACCAATCCTACACATGTTATCTTTCCTAACCTATTATTCATCCTCCTTCAAGTATTCCATGTATGTCTTACCTTCTTCCATGCCCACTTACAGTAGTGTTCATTTTTCATATTGTAGTGTTCCCTCCATTTCCCATTCTAGTCCAAATCTTTCACACATATCTTCTACTACTCTTTCTATAGAATCTACTATCAGTAGCTTGGCTCAAACAATTTCATCCTTGCAACAAAAAATTGTGTCCATGACTCTATCTAAGTTTAACATTCCTACTTGTCACATTATTAGTCTTTTGTCCTTAGACATAATTTATATCATTATTATTCAACACATGGAAATTTCTCATTTAGAGACTTACAATGGTAAGGGTGATCCTTTGACTGATGTTAGAACATTTTAAACAATGTGTAGTGATTTCTCTCATGATCATAGGTTCATGACTAAACTATTTACTAGAACCTTTAGATATAAATCCTCGCAATGGTATTATTCTTTGCCTCCTTATTCCATCGATTCCTTTCAAAAACTTTCTAATGCTTTCATTCAACACTTTCAAAAAAATATTGGTCCTAATATTTTTTTGACTGATTTGATGCATTGTAAACAAGGTGCTAAAGAAAAAGTGATTGATTTCATCGATACATTTAAGCATTTACATGCTCAAATTTCTTATCTTGTGCCTAATGCTGATATACAATATATTTTTATTTCCAATTTGTAAAATGACATTAGGGATAAGATATTATTGTCTGAATTCTCCTCTTTTACTTAGTTTTGTGTAGTTCTCTATAATTATTAGCTTCAAGTGATTCAATTTGAGAACACTCCTCCAAAGGCTTTGGTTGATAAGAGTGATGTATTTTATTCTTATCAAAAAAATTAGAAACCTAAGAGCTTCATTAAAATCAATATTTCATCAAACCATGTTGATGAGCCAGTGGTAGAAACATGTTGGAAAGTTGTCTATACTGATGTATATGACTTGATATAGTGTTTTCATTATGGCAACAAAGTCATATAGTAGTTTGGAGTCAGTGCACTTGAAGAGAAGATTAGAAATTAGTTAAGTGTTGAAGACTGGACAATGTACAGAGTTCCTACAGCTCAGAGCATTAACGCACATGCGTACGGATGAATTATAATATGCACCATGGAAATTAAGTTGGTTAGAATATATTAATGCTTATTCTATGAGTGCATGATCAGATGTGCAAGTATGAGAAAGTTACAACCAATTGAAGATGCACAGCCAGTGTGTGCCAAAGAGGAACATAGTATGAAGTTGACAGTTAGTATTTTGGTTTGCGATTATAACATAATGTTGTAAAGGCTATCCACCCATTGTATTTAGGTTTCTGACATATATACTTGTTTATTTGTATGCACACTTAAGTCAATTCATTTGGAAGTGTTTTATGTAGTAGGTCTGAGGGCCGACCTAGTTGTTTATTTTGTATGAGCGTATAAATATAAGGTGCACCCATTGTATTTGGTATGGAAGTTGATAGAGAGATATAATAAGTAGAGAAAAAGTGTGCAAAGACACTAGAAGATGTATTAGAGATTTTCTATAGGTCAAAGCATTAGCGCATCAAAGGAACTGATCTGACAAGCAGTGTCATAGTGACATGTCATCCTACAGATATAGTGTGTATCTGAGATCAGAAGGTTGTAGCCTTCACCACTTGAGCAGTGAGCTCTTGGATAGTGCGTCCTCTCCCTTAATAGGGAATATTGTAAAAGACTCCTAATAGGGTCTGACCCTTAACAAGGTCTACTGTACTAAAAGCATTATAAAGCAACTCCTAACAGGGTTAATGATCTTCTAACAAGGATCACAAAACACTAGTGCAGAATATTAGTGGATGTCAATTCCCACCGGGGTTTTTACCCATTTGGGTTTCCCCATAACCATATTGGTGTCATGTGTTGATTTCATGTTTCATGTTTATTTCAGTACTTAAGCATTTAAGTTTAGCATAAAGGTTAAAGTGAAAAATTAAAATACAGTGAACACTGATTCACCCCCCCTCTCAGTGTTCCCATTCCTAACAATTGGTATCAGAGCTCTGGTCCTCAACATAGAAGTTTAACCACTTGAGGAGATCATGGACAAAGTAGAAATGAAACATCTAAAAATAAATCTTGAAGCTTCTCTTGAAGACCTAGACAAATCAGAAAGAGAAATTGAAGAACTAAAGGAAAAATTCAGTGATGCACAATTGGTTATCAAAAGGCTAAGAAAGGATTTGAAAGAATGCTCTAACAATGATCTAGGAGAAAAGGTCAAGAAGCTAAATGAAGAAAATGAATCTATGAAAGAGATACTTGAAGAATTTGATGATAAGATGATCAACAATCAAGAAGTCTACAATGAACAAGTCAAAGAGAACCTTCAACTCAATGAAGAACTAAGGCAAGAAAACTTGGAAATATTGGAGCTAAGGAATAGCAAAGAAAGCTTGGAGTTTGAATTGAAAGTAGAAAAGAATCATATTGAAAAATTACACACCAGTTCTGATTTGATAGAATCTTAGTTGTATGCAAGGAGAGCCAAAGGAGACACTAGTTGTATTGGATACAATGAAGCACAAAATCAGATTGACAGCATGCGAGCAAGAAAGGACTCACAAAAGGACTCTACTAATGCTGAAAAGACTGAAGATGAAACCAAAGATAATCGTGGACCACCTAAGAATGAATGCAAGAAAGTAGAACACACTTGTTTTGCATGTAACAAGCATGGACACATTGCAAGGAACTGTATAGAGGTAAGACCTTTTAATGGTTACTGTTATTCATGTAATAAATTTGGTCATAGAGCTATGAATTGTAAGACTAGTAAGAAGAACATGATACAACATGATTAGAGAAATTAGAATCAGACAAATATAAGAAGTTCTCAGAATGTTACATGCCAGATATGTAACTATAATGGTCACTCAGCAAGACAATGCATAATGGTGACTCATGTCAATGCGCCGAGGAATGTAAGACCTCCAGTCATTTGTCACTCTTGTAACAAGGTTGGACATATCTCAAGGTTTTGTAGCTCAAGGACGGAGGGTTAGGAAAGCCTTAAAAAGGCCGAAGAACCAGTTTTGGATCATGAAGGAGAAGTTAATTTTGTTAAAGCCTTAGATGATGTGAGCATGATTTGGCTAGAGAAAAAGAAGGACAAGACTGATGAGAATGTATTGGATGCATCTATAGTGGATGTACCCTCTACATCTAGATGAATGGCCCTCGGGGTCATAGGGGGAGCTAATTTAGTTCTAGACCCTTGTGTGGCTGGTATACTCACTTTCAGAGTATGTGCCTTTGGACTTAAGCTTTTGGAGTATAAAGGAACCTTCATGCAAGGGTGCACATATTGATTGTTAGCAGAACTCAAGTTAGAAATATTGAAGTGATAGCCTGGTTTACATGACTTGCATTAATGGTGGAATTCTCACTTTAAGTACACATAAAGTTATTTGATTACTCATTGCATTAAAATTCAGAGTGATAGGAGAGTAGAAAGAGCCTTAGAAGTTGTTGTGAAGACTTGGTGATTGATCTATCAATGATTTGCAACAATTAGCAATGCATTTGGTTGGTTGCAGAAACCCTAGTTTGACGTGCTGATTCAGAAGTCTTTGGATCATCTCAGAGTACAGTTGGAAAGTGATTAAACAAGTCATGGCCACTCCCATAGTTTTTGATGTTGCTGAGAAGAAGAGCTATGTATTCAAGAAACATCCTTTTAAGTCAACCCTAGATGATTTAGAGGGAGCATTCTCCCGCACACCTATGGGTGTTATGCATGTGGAAGATATTAGGGCTTACATCTACTGCAAGAAAGAACTAGTAGGGTTGGATAGGTTAAGGGTGCACATGGATACCATGTTAAAGCCAGAAAAAACATTCATGGATGGATATGTAAATGGAATGATCACCCTATTATTGAGTATGCTATGTCATATGAATTCTATGAGATAGAATGGATAAAGATTTTATTGAGAAGAATTCATGATGACCCTTTTTTGTATAGGTGATGTGCCGGTCAGAATCACCAGTGACCTTATACATGAGATGACATGCCTTTCTAGGACATGCGCCATCCTTCCTATGGGCAAGGATGTCAGAAAGATTGTTGAGAAAACTTGTAAGTCAAGGAGTGATAGGCGTGGTATGATAATTGAGCCTATTGAGCAAGCTGACATCAAATTTATGTCTATGATACTTGGATACAGGTTTCATCACACCAGTAGGGTGAATAATGTGTCTGCCGTTACTATTTTAGCAGCCATTAGACTTTTGAAGGAAGATGCAGAGTTCAACTTGTGTGAGATCTTGCATACATAATTGATTGATAACATCAAGGCAATCAAGCATGGTAAGACAAAGATATTCAGGTTTGGTTCATTGATAATTTACATGTACCTTCATATTGTTGGGAGAGTATCATATTTGTAATTGGACAAGTCTATTCCAACCATGCCACATATATCCAACAAAGCATCCACTAAAAGCACATTGAGAGATTATATAACATTGGAGTTGAATACCTTTAGGGTCAAGATGCAAATGAGGTATAGACTTCCAGAAAACATTATTGAAAAGTATAAGGATACTATTTGCTTTATGGTAGAGATAGACACTACTTGTATGGAAGATGTTGAGCCAAGAACTAAGTGGATTCATCCACTTGGTTATGAGGTAGAGGAATAGGTCCTTGAAGAATATGCACAGGTTCTACTATCAGCACCTAAAGATCCTAATGAACCTAGGTGGGGAGCTTATGAGGAGAAGATAAGGGAAGTTGATGCTAAACTAAACAGTGCAACAACTAAGAGGAAAACCTCTAAGATTACATTTGAGATACTCAGAATTCATGGAGTAACACAAGTAGACCTTGACAAGGCAAGGGAAGAAAATAATTCTTTGGAAATTGAAAGTGCATCCAAAAAAGATGCTAAGTCTGATGATCCTAAGTTGAAAAAGGTAAAGATCAAGAAGACTGATGAACCAAAGGATAAATAGGGTAAATTTGATGATATCAATCCTGTGCCCACTATTACAATTGATATTGAGTCCATAGATGCATCTCCTAAGATGCCCAAGAGGAGAAAACAAATTTTCACAAACCATCCTTCAGCTATATGTCTAGCCACAAGGAGCAAATTGAAAAATGTGCAGTCACCTCCGGAAGTAGGATTCATACCTAGTCTTCAAGTGTTAAGGACTAGAGTTGTAGATGAAGGAAGGCTAGATCAGATAGCCAAGTTCTATGATAAATATCATGAAATTGATAAGACAAAGATTCATGAGATGCTGATCAAACACATGATAAAGTTCAAGAAGATAGTTCTTGAATTGAAAACAACAATTCCAAATAAGGTATGAGAGATAATGGATACCTTGAAGAGACAAGCCACTCAAGAAGACTTTAGAATAAGGGAACAAACTCTTGATTCCACTCTTCCAGTATGTTCTATTGAAGAAAAGTCAATGTTATTGAATTTGGTTAAGCCACACTTAAGGACAAAGATGAGAACACTACACCTCATGAATAAAGACTATGAGCTGATTTCTAAGGAAACAGAGAAGGCCTTTGAGAAGGTATTCTTAGAGAAGCACATGAAACCCATGTTTGTGCCCATATCTCAAGCACCTAGTGAGAAAGTAAAAGAAGTAGAGACCATCAAGATAAAATCCATAGGTCCTTAGGATTCAGCGCCTGCAGTGGAAGTACAAATAGAGGCAGACAAGTCTACGCCCATAACAGTTAGTATTTTGGTTTGCGATTATAACATAATGTTGTAAAGGCTATGCACCCATTTTATTTAGGTTTCTGACATATATACTTGTTTATTTGTATGCACGATTAAGTCAATTCATTTGGAAGTGTTTTATGTAGTAGGTCTAAGGGCTGACCTAGTTGTTTATTTTGTATGAGCATATAAATATAAGGTGCACCCATTGTATTCGGTATGGAAGTTGATAGAGAGATATAATAAGTAGAGAAGAAGTGTGTGAAGACATTAGAAGATGTATTAGAGCTTTTCTAGAGGTCAAAGCATCAATGCATCAAAGGAACTGATCTGACAAGCAATTTCACAGTGACAGTTCATCCTGCAGATATAGTGTGTATCTGAGATCAGAAGGTTGTAGCCTTCACCACTTGAGCAGTGAGCTCTTGGACAATGCATCCTCTCCCCTAATAGGGACTATTGTAAAATAATCCTAACAAGGTCTGACCCTTAACAAGGTCTACTATACTAAAAGCATTGTAAAGCAACTCCTAACAGGGTTAAGGATCTTCTAACAAGGATCACAAAACACTAGTGCAGAATATTAGTGGGTGTCAATTCCCACTGAGGTTTTTACTTATTTGGGTTTCCCTGTAACCATGTTGGTGTCATGTGTTGATTTCATGTTTCATGTTTATGTGAATGTTTATTTTAGTACTTAAGCATTTAAGTTCAGCATAAAGGTTAAAGTGAAAAATTAAAATACAGTGAACACTGATTCACCCCCCCCTCTCAGTGTTCCCATTCCTAACAAAACATCCAAAGGTGTGGCTCCTTTGTCATACATTTTTAGACCCTTTAATTTTACATTTCTTTCTAAATATTTGCATAATGTGATGTTGAAGTTTATTAATGTTAATGTGATACAACTTCTTCCCATTAAACTAATTGACACATCCAAAATTTTCCCTAAATCCTTTGATCACAAAGATTTTTTTCAATACCATCATTAACCTGGCCATAATACTGAGAAGTGTTTATGTTTGAAATCTGTTATTCAAGATGCCATTAAATCAAATGCTATATTTTTTGAGGGTTTTAATGATCAAGGAAAAAAATATAACACTTCCCAACCAAAACTTTCAAATTTATACTAATTCTTTACCTTCTCACTCGATTACTAAAGTTGAGTCTACTCATTCTCTACCTTCTTCTTCCACCCATGTTGTTGACTATGATGTTAAGTGTATTGAAATAAACAATGTCATCAACCTTATTGATCAATCTAAACCTAAACCCAAAACCAAAGCTAAACCTAAGCTTTGTATTACATTTGATCCTAAAGAGACAATTAAAGCACATGATGGTCCTCTTTAAATTGTAGCAAATATTAATGGTATTCTTTCTCATGGTGTCCTTATAGATATTACTTGTATGATGAATGATATAACTGAAGATCATCTTTACATTAGACAATTGCAATGAGATTTCTATGATAAAACTAATGTGGTAATTCAAAATTTCAATGGTTTCACTTATCATACCCATTGTTCGATTACTTTTTCTGTAGAAGTTTGTAGTAAAAATCTAGATATCACCTTTGTTGTCATCTCATCTTCTGATCAATTTCAAGTTAGACTTGGTCTTTCTTTCCTCACCTCCATGAAATTTGTAGTCTCTCCTATTCATGAATTCTTGAAATTTCCTCATGATGGATAAATAATCACAATCAATCATAGTCTCTATTATCCTTTGGTGCCTCGAGGGAACTTTTAAATTGAATTCTTTTGGCCTTCCATGCCTCAACCAATTCAACCTCACAAAGATAATATTTTTTGATCCTATCAAAAATTCAAGATCTAAAATATTTATGAACTAGCAATCCTAAGAATGTTCCATCTCCTTGCCCTAGACCTGGACTTCTTCCTACACCTTCCACACCTCCTCTATATGCTTTTATTTTTCCTACTATATCCTATAAACATTCTTCCAATGTTATCTCTCAACCTAGTGTGGCACCTTGTGTTTCTTCTCCCTAAAGAAGAAAAGGACTCGATGTTGATTGATCCTAAACCAAACCAAATCTCTAAAAAAACCAAACATAATTGTTGTGCTTGCGATCACTATCATAAATTTCATACTAGAGTCCATGAGAATGCATCCTATAATATTTCATCTACTAAGACACCCACTGATGATTTGATTCCCTTTGTCCAACCTATGCATATCCCAAGAGAGGAAATTAATTTGAAAAAGATGAAATTGAACAAACATGATAATTCTATTAGTATCTAAGATCACATTAAAATTAATTTGGATGAATAAGATACTCTTTAAGATGATGATTTGAATTTTCCTAATGCAAATAATGATATTCATGATAGTAATTTTGATGATGTGTATGAGCTTATCAATGTAAATCATGATTTACTGGCTATGTTTGCAAAACAATTATCTCTTAGTCCTAGTGACAAATAAAGTGACCCATATTTACATAATGGTCCTTGTTTCAAATTTTCTAGTGTTCCATTTGTCATCTTTTATGTTGTTCCTCTTGCATGTTTCCCACCTTCCCTAAATAGTACAAACCAAGATGGGGGGTAGGCGATATGATTGACTAGCTCCTTTTGTGCAATGGATTCTTTGTGTTTGCTTGTGGTAATGTGCTTCCCCCATTATGTTTTTCTTGTTATATATTTTGTTTAGATTTCTTTAGATTACCCTTGTTAGTCCATTGGCACAAGGTGATGAAGGAATCGACCCGTTGTGACATTCCTCTATTTGTATCTCACTTCTTCTATATGTTGTTACATGTTATGTCATGAATGTGCCACTATTTGTAAATGTTTCTTTGTATTGTTTGATTTGGGGTGATGCAAAATGGTAGATACCTATTATTTTTGGTTTGTATATGTCAGCCCAAAAGGACTCTTCTTTGCAAATCTTATGTGAAATTATTCCATTATGCTCATAGTTCTGCTACCTTTGGGGAAATATGCTAGTTTAATTTGATATACATGAGTTATCATATGATCATAATGACCCATGATTTAGTAGATCCCTTTCATGCTCTCTTTTTTCATGTGTTCATTTCCCTTGGTTTTTCCTTTCTTAGGGGTATCTCATAGTGGAAACATCTCTTGTGGGTGCATGCATGCTTTATTAAATCTATTTCTCTGTTAAGGTGTCTACAATCACACTCCACTCCTTGTTTCAAATTTTGCACACAAAGACAATGATTTAATGTAATATCTCTTATGTAGATGGCTAAGGGAACAATGATTTCTTGATGTTCTTCTTTTCATTATCACACCCTTGTTTATTATTCAACAGATCTCTTAAGAGAGATAATGTTTTCCTTAAGGAATGATCTTAATTTTCTTTATCCCTTTGGAGACAATGCTTTCATTAGGACTAATCACATTTTTTAGGATCCATTAATAGAGAAAATGCTTTCCTTAAGGACTAATCCCTTTGTTTTGATGGGTTGACTAGCATAACATAACTTTCTAGACTATTAATGTTGTATTTTGTAACTATGATTTTTGTTTACATGATCTATAGTAAGGGAATACCTTACTAGGTTAGTGGTTGTGACTCTTTCTCTCTCTTCTCTCTCTTTCAAGTGATGCATCTTTTATCTTGGTTTTGGATTTGATGAAGACTTAAGTCACTTGGGGGCTTGATGTTTCTTTGTTCATTGATCTTAATAAGATCATTCTTATGCTTTGATCTACTTTATCGTGAGCATGAGTTTGTCTCATAATCCTACTAAGGTGGGGGATAAATTTACCATCCTAAGAATTTAGCACCCATAAGATGCTCTATTAGGCCCATTTTGGTAATTTTGAGATCTGGTGTTCATTATGCTTGATCTTTGCAATTTGATTCCTTTTTTCTTTAATTTTTCCTCCTTCTTGACACCCAGTTCAAATATGGGATCAAATTAATACATATATAACAACTCTGTTGTTTTATACCCAAGTAGAGAATGGTTTAGTCATTTTGTACCTAAGGTTTTTGGCCCAAATTTAGTCTTGAGCCCTATGATAAGGTGTTAATGGGGAAATGGATCCTTTGGTTGGCCTAGATTATTTTTTAATCCCAAAATGATGGATGAGGTATATAAAAACCCTATCTCTCCTCATTTTGATATCAATTATGATATTCTTGAGCATTCAGAATCAAGTTTTCAAGAGCAATCAAGAGATCAAGATCAATTGAGCAATTGGATTCAATATCTGAAGGCAAGCAACCAAGATCTAGTTTCTACAATAAATTAAAGTATATTCCAAGAAAATATTCTCGATTGAATGAATCCTCTCTCCCATGATGTCCAAGTAGAGGAATTATCAATCAAGTAAGAAGACCCTTCCTTACATATGCATTCATCTCTCCATTGTAAAAGATTATCAAGCATATCCACATCAAAGATCTAGGAGTGACATTCATAGATCCATACATTTGTGATATAATCCTTGATTCCTATCCTATATTTCAAGTTTAGATCTTTAATTCCAAGTGCAATCAAGCATCTTCATAGGTATGAGTGATTTCTACATCCATCCATGGGGGTTTATACAAGGTGAATCAAACATTTACCTTTTTACATACTTTTCTTTATGAAATTTCCTTTCATTTTCAAGATTGATTCCTAAAAAGAGGTTTGAATAAGGTAAACCCATTTTACCCAACCTCTTCTCTATTTTTTTGTTTGCAGGAACAAGCTATAGAGCTATCATGACTTTTCCAAGCAGATCAAGAATAATTGAAGCATCCATAAAAGTTTCATGTAGAAACTTGGTGTAATCACCTAAAATTGGACAAGATCAATCAAGTGAATAACCAAGGCAAAAATCAAAGCAATTAAATTAAATCAAGCTATTGTCAAAACAAAATTTTAATCAAGCCATAAATCAAATTTAATTAAAAATCAAAAGCCATAAATTCAATTTAAATCAAATAAATCATGATAAATCAATTAATTATGTAATTAATCTAATTAATTACATAGTTCATTTAAATCAACTCAACCCATTCAAGGGGTACACATGGCTAAAGATATTAATTAAATTTAATTGATTAAATCCTATTTTCCCTCAACCACCAAATGGGAGGAAAAATCATCAACCAATAGGATTTAAGGATTGAGCTCACATGGATCAAGCTTAAATTGAATCTTAATCACTCACTTGGAGAATGCATCCACTCATTTTGTCCTTTGGTCCCAAGCTTTGAGGAAAAAATATTTAAATGGTCTCCAAAGGTGGAACCATGGACTTAACCCTCACCTAATCATGATAAAATCAACTACACCCCCTACCCTTGCCCAAAATCTATAAAAGCAAGGCATAATTGAAGCAATAATAATCCAAAAATTTTATGAAACATCAAACCTCTTGCAAATTTGAGTTAGAAAGGAAAAATATAGAGATAATTAGTATTTCAATTTGGAATTAACTAGTATTAGCTTTCTATCATTTGATTTCTCATATTAGGACTGTCACTAGTGAGAGCTTGCTGAGAGCTCATCATTAGTATCCCTAATTAGAGAGCCATATAGTGCTCAATCTTCTTTGAATTTACTTAGTTAAATTGTTTCTTGTGGTTATTTACTTGTTATTGTGATTTATTGAAGATACTAACCCTATGAAGGTGCTTTCTTTAGCACACAAAATGACACCCACCATGGGGCATTAGGGCTCATAAATTTTTAAATTCGGAGAAATAAATTTTTTTCTTTTGCAAGTCCTTTTATTGCTCTTTGTTTTACAGGTTTTTCAATGCATTTGACAGATTCTCCAGTGCATACAATAGTTTCTCCAGTGCGTACAAGGTCTAAAACAATGCATCTAGAACAAAGTATTGTGTATTTACATAGAGTTTCAGTGCATTTAAATCCTTCTATTTCCTATCTTCCTTCTTTCAGTGCGTATACCCAGACTCTCTAGCGCATACAATCCATTCTCCAGCATGTTCAAGGCTTTCTTTTAACACCTTTGGCTATTTTAGTAGTGCATTTAAATTCTATTCCTGCACGTTTAATATTTTTATGCAGCGTGTTTGATATTTTAAATAGCACTTTTAATCATTTTAACATCACATTTAATAGATTCTGCTGCGCATTTAATTAAATTAAAAATTTACAGAATCTAATATATGGAAAATGATTTCTCTATGTCTACAGGATGACTGGTCATAGAAAAATAAAAAAACCAGAGACCAGATTTAATAGTGAGGGAAAGGAATTGACCAAAAAGATTAAGGAGGAGAACATTGCACACATCAAGCTGATTTTGGAGGATTCACAACAAGAAAATGAGGTATATGAACAATAATTAAGGGTTGTAGAAGCTTATAAATCAAATTTCATCTCATTAAATTGGATTTACTTGCCTTAATCAATTTTTGTCAAATTTGATAAATAAGGCTTAGATTCAAATTTATTCTTGATTTTCTTCACTTTGTTTGGTTGTGTTGACTAACTTGTGTTGGAAACTGTAATTGAAGCAATTTCTGTATTGTCATTGATGTCAAACCTTAACTAGTAAGACTGTTGCTATCTAAGAAAGTACTATATCTCTTTGAATTTTGAGAAGGATTAGGGCAAAGGTGATAATGATAGCACCTAAGGAAAGGTTGAGTTATCTTGATACTTCAATGGGTACTTGATTATGTGGCACAATGATAAGATAATGTATTGCTTATATAAGTAATAAGTAAGACTAAACAAGTAGGCTTAATTGAGAAAAAGTGAAGAAATCTACTTTAAGTCGAGTGATGTTAGTGTCGATCGAGCCAATATATGCTGAGTAAATTCACTGTTGACCAAACATTAGTTTATTGCTGAGGAAGACAAAATTAGCTGAGGAAACAGTTTTAGTGGTGACCGAGCTACCTAGTGATGATCGAGGAGTTGAACACAGTATTGATCAAGCATCAATAATTTACATTTGAGGAAGAATTCAGATTCCTAGCTGACATAGTTGAATTCTTGGATTATGTAAATCATGTTGACTTTATTTATTGAATATATGGAAGCATTTAATGCACTGTAAACTATTTTATAGTAATTCCATAAAGAGATTAGAGATGTTTCTAGAAGTATGGATGAAGAACATAATGTTGGAAGGATTCGATGAATTTGACCTAACCCTAAGATCTACGGAGGAGATGAAGCGGTAAAATTTAGATTGACCTATTGAAGAGGTATTAAGGAAACCTAAGTGTGAGGTTGAAGAAGGATGCTAGAGTTGTTATTATTATTGACTGAATAAGAAGAAAAGGCTAAAGGAGAAGGAGTTGTGATTGCTTGAAGGGATTTCCAAGCAAATTAGTGATGGAGATGGAAATGGATCACAGTCAGTAAGCTAGCATATATATGTAAGAATTGGATCTGTTATTTGTAAAGTGAGTTGTATGTTTTTAGATCAAACACTGTTGTTACTTTCTAACCATTGTATCAGTTTAAATCCTTTAATCAAGGTTGACCTAATAGTCATTGTATAAATTCTTTAATCAAGGTTGCATTCTAATGGAATGTACTTAAGTCCTTTAACAAGGTGCACTCCTAACAAGGTGTTTGAAATCCTTTAATCGGGTCACACCTAGCGGTGTGTTTGTAAACCTTTGATAGGGTTGGCTTTTCATAGAGCTCACTTCAAAAGAGTGAAAATATCATTAGCATGTTACAAAGTGGTTTTTCCCAAATTGGGTTTCCACTATAAATCTCGGTGTTAATGCTTGTGTGAATGTTTTGGTTTGAACATTTCTATGTTTTTCAAGTTAAATACTATTGGATAGTGGACTGCACTGTTATATGTTTCTGATATGCATTCTGTAATGACTGAGTAGCTATTGGTTGTTAGATCTGAGTTGTTGAATTGTTTAAAAGTTTTATTATACATCTGAACCTAAGAACAACTGATTCACCCCCCCTCTCTGTTGTTCTAAATCATATTAACAAATTGTTGGAGGAGAAGCAAATCGGAAGGAACAATTGCCACTAGGTGAGCATAAATAATGAAAGATTCATAAAAAATGCCCCTAGCCTTAGCTAGCTTTGAAACAAGGTAAGTCTAAAACTTGGTCAATTTTTGCTTAAATTGTGGCCTTGTCAATTTCAAAATCTAGTAATTAAAGAAACCTATTATTGTTTAAGGGATTTTATACTAGACCTATGTTCTTCACTTTCTAAGTGAATCAAAATGCCAAAAATATCAAATTCCTTGATTAAAAGAAAGGCTAAGTAAATCAAACACTAAATTTAAACAACCCCTTGTTTGTGGAAAAGAGTAGAAATACTCGATTCCCATTAGTTAATGGGTTTGGTAATTGAACCTTGTTAAAAGTGTTTGGGAATTGAGAAATAGATAGGGATATGCTCTTCACCTTTTGGTGAATCAAACTCCCAAAACCTATCTCTTCATTCCACTTTATTGCTTTCAATATGAACATGCTAGATCCATAGTGGGCTTGCCTCTCGAGATTTGCCTTAATGAGGCCGGTGAGAGGGATAGCCCAAAGTGGGATACATTTTATTTTTCTAAAAAAATCCAACCCACTCTAAAATAAAATGCATGCATCCTTAATGGGGTGTGTGACAAAAGGATATTAAGCTTTCAAACTTCCTTGAGTAGTCCTATGGGATTGCGCAAAACTTTGACATACCATTGGTGGGAAGCCTCCTAATTTTGGAGGATGAAAACTTAATGTCCATTTTGAATGGAATCTTGATTAAATACCTTGTTAAAATAGAAAATCCTACCTTATAGAGCCATGTTTATGAACCAAATTGTGAACTAGGTAGATTGCTTGAAGTGTCTTTTTGTACAAAAACCCATGATAGCGTTCTTACAAATTCAAACACTTTTTGTGTAGAGGGTTAAAAAGAATAAGTGTATTTGTGATTTCTTTGTTTGAAAAATACATACAAGTAAGAGATATCCATTTGAAAATTCATCTTATATTTTTAAATCTCTTCATAAAAGCAAACAATTACCAAGTTTGGGGGAAATAATTTAAAATCAAACCTTGTTTAATGCCGATTTCTACATGATTGCATAAACTCAAATTATCCTTATAAGAGGATGAAACTTGCATTGTGAAAGAGGTCCCTAAATTTGAATCCCAAAGCTCTTTTATAAATCACAACCAAGGGGATAGTCTCCCAAATATTTTTGAAAAGAGAACTGATCTAATGGATAGGAATTCCACCTTTTAGGATTACATCCATGTAGGTAACAATGATCACATTAATAATGCCAATCAAGGACCTAAAGAAAAAATTGAAGATAAAGCTAATAGGGTGGCTCAAGACATGGAATTTCTTGAACTCATGGAAAAATTAATACAAAGAGATAGGGAAAGATATTTCCTAAATTTAGCCCAAGTAGGGGTAAAACTTCCACATGATTACAACATAGACCAACTTAAGAAAGACAAAGAAGATGATAATCCAATGGGTGAAATGAGTAAAAAATTGAAAATATTCCAAGCCCAAATCAACCTAATGAAGAAGGCAGTTGAACCTAAGCTATTCTCTATCGAGGCCTTGTGCCCATTTTCTTTTGACAAAAGCTTGGTTATGACACCTTTTCTGATAAATGTAGTCTTTCCTAAGTATGAAAAATACACAGGTAAATTAGACCCACAAGATCACCTTAGAGAGTTTTTTTCTCTAAGCATCAAATTTATGCATGATACAACTTACCTAATGAGACTTTTTCCAAGAAGTTTAGGAGGTCAAGCCATGGAGTGGTTCTCAAAACTTCTACAAGGGATAAAGACATTCGAGGAATTAGCCTCCAAATTTATAACCCTTTATTCTTACAACATTGAACATGGGATTACCATGCTCAACCTATGTGACACTAAATAACAAGATGGTGAATCTTTCCTAGGGTTTCACTTCAAAGGTGGAGAATGGTTTTTGTAAGATATCCACAAAGTATCCCTGAGAAGGAGAAAATGGAAATATTTATGAACAACTTAAATGTGGAGATGAACTATAGGATCCAACTTCAATGTCCCCCTACTCTTGAAAAACTTATTGAGAATGGGATTAAAATTGAACATGTGTTGGTTAAAAGGGGAGAAATCAAGTTGTTCAAAGATAATAAACCCTATACCAACACTAGTAACAATCATAATGTATCTAATTATAACAATAACAAAGGAGCCAAAAATCATAATGATAAACCCAGACTATGGTTGAAGAACAATAATAAAAATCTTGTGAATGATGGAGTTGTGGAAGCACACAACTTAAAGGCTACCCCCTTTAATTTATGAAGTGGGGAAAATTCAACATATAACGTAGATCAAACAAACAAAGCCCCTTTCAATAATAACCATTCTAACAAAAAAAATAAAAATGCTAACAACAATCCCTTTAATAATTCCAATGTCAACAAGCCTAAGCCTTTCTTTTCCACATATCAAAAGAGAAAATTCACCTTTTTAGGTGAACCATTAGAAAATGCATTAAAGAATTTGGTGGCTAAAAAAATCATTACCTTACGCGAATCGAGGCCATATGAACCCCAATTTAAGCCAAATTGGTGGAATGATTCTCACCATTGTGAATACCATCGTAACAAGGGACATAAAACCAATGAGTGCATGAAATTAAAACATCTTGTCCAATACCTAATTGATGATGGAACAATAAAAGTGGAAGGGCCTCAAAACAATGAGGATCATACGGCTTTCAAAAACCCTTTCCTAAACCATGAAAAGGGTGAATCACCAAATATCAATTCTAACAATAAAAGAGGTAATGAGAAAGTTAATTTTTCTCATACTTATGATAACACCATTAATACTTTAAGTGGTGATAAGAACACCATAAATGTGATTATGGTAAAAGAGAAGTCTGTTAGTACCTAAAACTGCATATGATGAAAAGTAATCAGAAAACCTCTGATAATTAACTCTTGCAGTCCCAATAGATACATCTGTCAATAATAAACACTAAGGTTTTAAGGATCTATATCCTTCTTCACTTTGAGATTTCAACTACAAGTGGCTATACCTATCAGATTTAATTCTCCAAATATCACAATAGTTACCTATATGCTTGATACAGATATAAACATATAACTTTCAACAAAACTTTAAAGTAAATCATTATTCATTTTGATTGATGGTGAAACAATGCAACCTAAGTAATGACCAATGCCAAATCCTAGGGAATCAGAGTCAACAAATATACATCTACATAAAACTTTGCAATTAAAATAACCCCAAACCCCAGATTTAATGCCTTATAAATTACCCTCTCATGTATATATTATATCATCAAATTCATGCACAGATATTGAAAACTCTGAGACCTCACTCAAGATTTACCCTTCCCTTGAAAGAAAATTAAGATTCAACCCCACTATCTACCTTATAGAATGATGTATCTAAAACTTCCTTACCGATTAAATACATAAAGAAATTGAATTCATATATGAAGAAAACAAAACATATGCAAGGAACTTTAGTATATTTTTATTGATAAATTTCCTATATCAGTACATCCAAAAGGATAAGATTCCTTAGAATCAAGACACTCAATGCAAAAAATCCTATTACATTGAGTATTTCACCACCCTTTACAAAATAGGGGACCTCCTATATATACTAGCCATCTTGGAATCCTAAAAAGAAGGATGCAACAAGCTTCAGATGGCCTAGATAGTGACTTGCACTAGAATACAAAATACATTTTAAAATATAATAGAATTGGGAGAAAGGATACCAGAAATCTATTTCCTCTCATGGTGAATTCTTCAAGTGACACCTTTGTCTACATATATTTAGAGTAACTTCTGCAAGTTGTCTTGTGAATGATGACCACCTACCAGCTAACATACATCATCCTCTTTATGATAATTACCCTTCCTATGCTCAAAGATCAGGTGCCATGTCAAAGTTCACTCTTCATCCATTTCTTATAGGTAAATAGGAACTGGCTTCTTCTTCTTAGGCTTGGTGCTTCTATCCCATGCAACAACCTCTTCTTATGAAGGCCAGGCATATTCTTTTAGGATTTGTAGTATCTTAACCTGTTTGTCCCATCTTGAGTCAGTGATGGCCTTTGTGTCAACAACAAATATGGTACATTCATTTTCAATTTTAAACATGTCATCCAAAATGTTGTTGAACCTATCAATATCTAAAGATCCATCATTATTCAAAAATACCTCCTGCCTAATCACCAAATGACTCATTTTTTACTTCCACTTCTTAATTTCTATGACGTGACCATCATCTCTGCAACTTGGAGGAAGGAACTTGCTAAAGTCTGGGCCAAACATATCCATTTTGGCTCTCACTTGATTAGCCTTTCCTTTGAAGAATCCCAATGTTGTGCTAATTTGTTTTATCTTTTCCCCAACCTCAGTCACTAATTCTAGAATGTCTTCCCTATGGGGTTGCAATACTTCTAGTTTCTCAAACAAAGGCCCTCTACTAGACCAGATACTAAAAAGTGGCTCTAAAGCAGCCATTGCATCTTTGATGCCGTCATTTATTTTTTGCAACATAGAGTATGATTTATGGACTGAGTCCATTTTTCCTTTAATTTCCTCATACCTATGTTGTAATATATCATTGAGTGCCTCAAGAGCTAAATCTAGCTTGTCCTTTTCTGAATCCCCTGCTGCCTCAATGGGAATTTCTACCACTGATTGGACTATAGCTTCAATTTGTTGGACTGGAGGAGGAGTTGCTTTAGAAACTTCTTCAAGTTTGACCTTTAACTCTTCCAACTCATCTTCTAGGAATTTGATTTTCATTAGTCCTTGATCTCTATCTTTTGCTATGGTTATT
The DNA here is from genome assembly GCA_027943335.1 of Chamaecyparis obtusa. Lineage (NCBI taxonomy): Eukaryota > Viridiplantae > Streptophyta > Pinopsida > Cupressales > Cupressaceae > Chamaecyparis > Chamaecyparis obtusa. The sequence continues at coordinate 254,675 of BSBK01011062.1, read as the reverse complement.
GTATTTTCAAATAATTTTACATATCTATTTGACAATTGAGTTGTTTTAGCTTCATTTAGATGTGCAAAATGGGTCACTTCCTTAGACACTTCAAGATCACTGGTTTTTTGAATAGTCCAGATGATCTTGTCCCCTTCCATTTTATCCTCTATGCTGACTAAGGATGGATTTTGGGTTCTTGGTGCAAGGGGCCACATTTCTAAGGCTTGGGATTTAGGGTCATACCCATTTTCTCTAATCATATCTCCAATTTGGGCTTCATAAGATAGATTTCCCTTACGTTCCTTTCTTATTTGATCTATGATGGAAGCTGATGTAAGGTCCCAACTTGACACTAGGAGCATTTGATGAACTACAACTGATTTAGAACCTAATTGAAGATATGTGATTAGAGATCACTGAGTTGTTGATTAGATATGTAATATGATTAAATTAGTAATATATTGTCATTGATGTCAACTAGTTTGACAACACTTATCTTGTAAGTTACAATACCTAAACATATGTAGAAAAGGAGTAAAAGAGATGAAGAACAAAAATATCTACATGAGGAAGATGTATATGATAGATGAGGATAAGGAATGCATTGGGTAACTTGTTGATGAGTCTATGACCCTATGTTATTTACTTGATTATGTTTCATTCATCTATGATGAGGAAAAGAGCTAAAAGACACAAGGTAGTGTGGTCAGTTGATGAAGCATCACAGTATACACCGAGCAGTGTAGTGTATACCAAGCATAGTATAAATTGAGCTTGTGTTCACTGACACATTTCTTTGTTGACTGAGCAGGAGAAAGGAACTAAATGATTAGTTTAGCCGATAAGGATTGATGAGATGGAAAGTACCTCGAAATTAGAGATGGATATAATGTTTTTTATGAAGATCATAAGCTAGCATAATTCAAGGAAGATCTAAAGGATGAAATTAAAATGTGTTACTGGCACATCAACCAAGAAAGGTTTAAGCGGCAAAATGGACAAAGGAGAATAAGTGGAAAAATCTTGTGGAGGAGAAGAAAATGATTTACTTGTCTATTTAAGAGACTAGGGTTTCTTTATGAAACTTATGCTGGAAGAAGGAGACCACACAATTATCACATGAACAAGCTTCATGTATGCTTGATCAAACTAGTTAAGGAGAACTGAATTGCAGAGTTTACCGAGCGTTAGAAAGCTATTACCGAGCGATAGTAAGTCATTGATTATTGTTGATACAAAATTGATATATTGATCAGAGGATTTGAATGAGCTTAACATAGATCTGATAATCTGCAATTGAAGTTGTATTGTAATCAGATCACCTACTGTTACATTTTAACCATTGTAAATAGATAAATCTCTTAACTGAGTGGACTTGAAAGTCTTCTAATGTCATTCATAGAATGTACATTTGTTATCCTGTCAACCCCATAGTGAATGTTTTTTGGATGATAACGGTTGGTCTAAAATCCTCTAAGAAGGTCACGCCTCATAGTGTATTTGTAACCTTTAACAGGGTTGGGTCTTCACCGACCTCACTTCAGAAGAGTGAATATCTTTTGGGTTGCCGGTCCCAGGTGGTATTTCCCTTCACAGGGTTTCCATGTTAAATCTTTTGTGTTATGTGTTCATTGTGGTGATTATTTGTTATCATACTTTACATATTTCATGTTGGATTTGATTGGTAATCATTATATGTTATTGACTGGTAATCAATAAAAGCACATATAATATAGTATGTTATGTTACCGAGCTACGAAAGTTTGAGTAAATTAGTTTGAATTATACATTTTGATTTGGGACTATGGATAATTGATTCACCCCCCTCTCAGTTATTCTAACAATTGGTATCAGAGCTTTGGTTGCTTGGAACAGAGTTTTAAGGACTTCAGCACAAAGGTCTCAAAATGTTTAAGAGGGAAGTGCCAAAGCTAAACAAAGATAACTTCATAATATGGAAAATTTGAATGAAGCTGCATATATCTGGAATTGGGAATTGGGAATGTTATGATGGAGAATGGATACCTTGCACCGCCCATTGGTCCCTTGACCCTTGATTAACTAAGATACATGCATGAACATATTGTTACTATGATGGAAATTACTGTTGCCTATTTAGATGCCGAATTTGAAGACATCAAGGATTGTACTACTGCTAAGCAGATGTGGGATAAACTTGCTCAAGTTTATAGTGGTGATGCAAATGTCAAGAGAGCAAGAGCTGAAAGCTTAAGAGGAAGATTTGATGACATGAAGATGAAAGAAGGTGAAAACATTATGTAGTACACAAACAAAATAAAGGAGGTAGTTCACGCTATTAGAGCATCATATGGAGTTATTGATGAAGACACTATGGTAAGAAAAATTCTAAGGACCCCATTGCCTATCTATGCCATTAGAATACCTGCAAATCATGAAAATAGGTCAGTACCTAACAATGCACTCACTCTTGATAATCTGATTGGAAATCTTACAACATTTGAACTGAATAATTATGATAATAGTGTTGTACTGAATGTTGAATCAGCTTTCATGACTTCTCTGAAGATTGGTAAGTCTAGTAGCAGAAACAATAAGAATGATGATAGTGATAGCAATAATAATGATGAGCTTGATGAGCTTGAAGATCTTATGGCCAGGAGGTTGCCTAAAGGAAAAGGAAGATATATAGGAAAATTATCTTTAGCATGCTTTAACTTTAAAGAAGTTAGCCACATTGCTGCTAGATGTCCACACAAGAAAGATGATGAAAGAACCAAAGACCGATCTGAAGGAAGCTATGGGAGAAGAAACAATAGAGGCTATTGATACTACAACATAGACAACTGAAACAATAATGATAAAGGCAAGAAGGTGTGCTACATTGTTGAGGAAGAAGATATCACCAATATCGACACTGATGATGATGTGGAGGTAGTATTTGTGGCAATGAAGGATGATTTGAAAGAAGATGAAAGGTATGTAGAGACAACACTTATCTCTAAGGTTAATAAAAATGATACATGGATCATAGATAGTGGCTGTACACATCACATGATTGGTGATGAAGAAAAATTTGATTATCTTGAAGAATACAATGGAGGATCTGTAAGAATGGGTAATGATGCACCCTGTATGGTAAGAGGTAAAGGATCCCTAATGATAAATGATAGATTAGAATGTGAAAATGATTATTGGGTAAAAGGATTAAACTATAATTTTCTAAGTGTGGCACAACTGAACAATTCGGGCTACCAAGTTTCTTTTGAGAGCAAAAAGGTGAAGATATTTGATGATGGAGGAAGACTTGTTGGAACTGGTACATAATCCAGAGGTAATCTATTTTATCTTGATAATGATTAGTCTTCTTTTTTAATGATGAAAGATGAAGATGCATGGTTGTGGCATAAAAGTTTATGTCATGTGAATTTTGATAACATGATTAAGATTTGTAAAAAGAAAAAAGTTAGAGGTTTGCCTAACTTATCTAAGCCTGATCATGTTATGTGTCATGAATGTCAGAAAGGTAAAATGACTAAATCTAGTTTCAAAAGCAAAGATTATTCAACAAAGAAGATACTTGAGTTGGTTCATACCAACCTATGTGGTCCTATGAGAACTCAAAGTTATTATGGAGACAAATACTTTATTCTTTTTGTTGATGATTATACTAGGTCGATGACTGTCATGTTCCTGAAAGAAAAATATGAGGCATTCGAGATGTTCAAGTGGTATAAAGAAAAAGTAGAAAAAGAGACTGGTAAAGAATTGAAATGCTTAAGATTTGATAGAGGAGGTGAATTTATCTTTGATGAATTTACTAATTTTTGTAATGATCATGGTATTAAAAGACAGGTCTCTGCATCGAGGACACCTTAATAGAATGGCATTACTGAAAGGAGGAATAGGTCAATTATTGACTGCACAAGGACATTAGTGATAGAAAAGAATGTTGCTCAGACATACTGGAGAGAAGCTATTAGCACTACTGTTTATGTGCTAAACCAAGTACAACTAAAGAAGAACACTAACAAGACACCCTATGAGTTATGGTTTGGACACAAACCCACTGTAAGTTATTTTAGGATTTTTGGAAGCAAATGTTTTATTCTAAAAGATGAAAGAAATGGAAAGTTTGACTCAAAAGGTCATGAAGGGATATTTCTAGGATATTCTAGTAAAAGTAAAGCATACAAGTGTCTGAATAGAGTAACTAATAAAATGATTGAAAGTACCAATGTTTGAGTTGATGAGTTTGATGATAAGAATATAGAGGAAAGTAGAAAGGAATTGAAAGACTATGGTAGATTCAATTACATTGAACAACTAAAGCCATTAGACTATGAGTATCTACCAAAGCCACAGACTATGACAACCGATCAACAGGAAAATAATACCGAGGAATAGGAAAGAGAAACTGACGAGAAGGAAGGACCTACCGAGCAAGAAAATGAACCTACATAGGATGAACAAGAAAGAAGAGATCAAATAATGGCAAGATTTTTCAGAAGACATCATCCTTAGACACAAATCATTGGAGATAGACAAGCCGACATGCAAACAAGGAGTAAAACAAGGTAAGGTACATGTCTAGTTTGTGAATATGAATCGAAGAATGTAAAAGTTGCATTGGAAAATGATGAATGGGTTAATGTAATGAAAGAGGAAATAGAACAAATAGAGAAGAACAAAACTTGGAGTTTAGTACCCAGACCTAAGGAAAAGAATGTTATCGGTACTAAGAGGATATTCAAAAACAAGAAAAATGAGAATGGAGAGGTAACAAGGAACAAAGATAGATTAGTATGCAAGGGATATGCACAGGAGGAAGGAATAGATTATGGTGAGACATTTGCACTTGTTGCTAGATTAGAAGGAGTTAGAATGTTACTTGCATATGCTGCACACAAAAAGTTCAAAGTTTACCAAATGGATGTCAAATCAGCTTTTTTGAATGGAATACTTGAAGAAGAAGTCTAGATAGAACAACCTGAAGTGTTCGTGGATCCATAAAACAAAGATATGGTATGTAGATTACATAAATCTTTATATGGTTTGAAGCAAGCACTGAGAGCCTGGTATGAGAGGCTACATACTTATTTGTTAAGTATTGGATTTGTTAGAACAACTGAGAACAACAATTTGTATATGAAAGGAGATACTCATGATACTATTCTTATTGCTAAAATATTTGTGGATGACATAATATTTGGAGGACAAGATCAAATCTGTAAGTCATTTGCTGACAAAATGAGAAGTGAATTTGAAATGTCTATGTTTGGAGAGATTAAGTTCTTTCTAGGACTACAAGTGATTCAATAGAATAATGGTATATTCATCACACAATCAAAATATATCAAGGAAGTATTGAAGATATTTGGCATGGAAGATGCTAAACCTGTGGGAACAATGATGGCTACTGGATGTAAACTAACTAAGGAAGATGAAACTATAGAGGTGAACCAAACACTATACCGATCTATGATTGGTAAATTAATGTATTTATTGCATAGTAGACAAGACATAACACATGCTGTGGGAATTGTTGCAAGATTTTCTACAAATCCTAGAGAGTCACACATGGTTGCTACAAAGAGAATCTTAAGATACCTAAAGAAAACAAAAGATTATGGATTATGGTATCTTAAGGAAGGAAAATTTGAACTCAAAGTCTATATCGATGCTGATTGGGCTGGAAATGTGGATGACAGAAAAATACCACCGAAGGAGCATTTTTCTTTGGTGAAAGATTTGTTACATGGAAAAGTAAGAAGCAAGCTTGCATGTCTCAGTCTACAGCTGAAGCAGAGTCTATTGGTGCTGCTACAAATTGTTCAAATATTGCATATATTAAGCAAGTGTTGGAAGGTATGAATGAGATAATCACTGAGCCAGTGATTATATATTGTGACAACACAAGTGCAATAAACATCTCAAAGAATGTAGTGATGCACTCTAAAACAAAGCATATATCTATTAAGTATCACTACTTAAGAGAACAAGTACAGGAGAAGCAAGTTAAGCTAGAATTTGTTACATCAAAAGAACAACTTGCTGACATATTTACAAAGCCTCTACCGAAGGATACATTTGAATACTTGAGGACTAAACTTGGGGTCCGTCCCTTGTCTACTGGTCACTAATGTGATCTAGATGTCACATCAGCCTAATCTTATCAGAAGATCATTCATGTTGATGTAACATAGTTCACACTTTGGATCATGTCTAAGGTTGTGAAAAGTTTGAAGAACTGGAATAGATTGGCATATTAGTATTCTGAGATATAGAGAATGCACCAGACAATAGAGAGTTACATGGCTACTACAGAGCTGTATGCTTATTTGTTTCTTTGGCATTGTTGTCAAAGGGAGAGATAAACAATATGAAACAATATGCACCGATGAGAACACTAAAACATCTATCTAAGGGTGAGACAAAATGAAATAAAGGGAGAGCACTAAAGATCAGATACTGAGAATAGAAGAAGGAATCCGAGAGCTGAAAAGATCATATCTATAGAATGTCAAAGCTGCATTGGGAATGCTATTCCATAATGTAGTGATTAAACATATTAAGCTAGGGAGAGCTTGTACAACATTTGTTCATAGAGTTGTAGAATACATGTTTGGTATGTGTATGGTATATTTCATATTACTTGAGTTGCCATAAATGCCAAAGGGAGAGATTGATGAACTACAAATAATTTAGAACCTAATTGAAGATCTATGATTAGAGATCACCGAGTTGTTGATTAGATATGTAGTATGATTAAATTAGTAATATATTGTCATTGATGTCAACTAGTTTGACAACACTTATCTTGTAAGTTATAATACCTAAACATCTGTAGAAAAGGAGTAAAAGAGATGAAGAACATAAATATCTACATGAGGAAGATGTATATGATAGACGAGGATAAGGAATACATTGGGTAACTTGTTGATGAGTCTATGAACCTATGTTATTGACTTGATTATGTTTCATTCATCTATGATGAGGAAAAGAGCTGAAAGACACAAGGTAGTGTGGTTGGTTGATGAAGCATCATAGTATACACTAAGCATTGTAGAGTATACCAAGCATAGTATAAACTGTGCTTGTGTTCACTGACACATTTATTTATTAACTGAGCAGGAGAAAGGAACTAAATGATTAGTTTAGCTGATAAGGATTGATGAGATGGAAAGTACCTCAAAATTAGAGATGGAGATAATGTTTGTTATGAAGATCAATGGCTAGCATAATTCAAGGAAGATCTAAAGGATGGAATTAAAACATGTTACTGGCACATTAGCTAAGAAAGGTTTAAGCGGAAAAATGGATGAAGGAGAATAAGCGGAAAAATCTTGTGGAGGAGAAGAAAATGGTTTACTTGTCTATTTAAGAGACTAGGGTTTCTTTATGAAACTTATGCTGGAAAAAGGAGATTGCAAAATTATCACATGAACAAGCTTCATGTATGCCTGATCAAACTAGTTAAGGAGAACCAAACTATAGAGTTTACCAAGCATTAGAAAGCTATTACTGAGCCATAGTAAGTCATTGATTATTGTTGATACAAAATTGATATATTGATCAGAGGATTTGAATGAGCTTAACAAAGATATGATAATCTGTAATTGAAGTTGTATTATAATCAGATCACCTACTGTTACATTTTAACCATTGTAAATAGATAAATCTCTTAACTGAGTGGATGTGAAAGTCTTGTAATGTCATTCATAGAATGTAAATTTGTTATCCTATCAACCCCATAGTGAATGCTGGTTGGATGATAACGGTTGGTCTAAAATCCTCTAACAAGGTCACACCTCACAGTGTGTTTGTAACCTTTAACAGAGTTGGGTCTTCACCAACCTCACTTCAGAAGAGTGAATGATTTTTGGGTTGCCGGTCCTAGGTGGTTTTTCCCTTCACAGGGTTTCCACGTTAAATCTTGTGTTATGTGTTCATTGTGGTGATTATTTGTTATCATACTTTACATATTGCATGTTGGATTTTATCAGTAATCATTATATGTTATTGACTGGTAATCAATAAAAGTATAGACAGTATGGTATGTTATGTTACTGAGCTGTAGAAGTTTGAGTAAATTGTTTTGAATTATACATTTTGATTTGGGACTATGGATAATTGATTCACCCCCCTCTTAGTTATTCTAACAACACCCTACTAGACTTAACCATTTCTCTAGCTTCTTCCATAGTGATGGTCTCATATTCTAGATCATATGTTGCTAAGGCTTTCAGTGCCTCATCATATGGAGTACTACCCTTAGGTACTATTTTTGCAATGTCCTCTTGCTTCTTCCATATAAGGAATTTCTTGAACTCCTCATTCTTGATGAATTAATCATCATTGAGTAATTCTTCCTGGTATATTTCTCTTTCATATTTACCAAGTAGCAAGGGTAGCTCAACTATTTCTTGTGTAGCCACTTTCTTTCCTTCTCTAATATTTTTTTCTCATATGGTGATAGTATGCTCTATCACCAGGTACTAAAGCTACAATTCTATCTATTTCCTTTTTAGTTTTCTTCCCTTTTGAGGGCTCACCTTCCTCTAGCCTTTGTTTCTTTTGAGGAGGTTCATTTATATCCTCTGGCTCAGGGGCATCTTGACTTAAATCAAGAACATGAGGATCTCCTACTTGAAGTGGGCTATCTCCTTCTTGTAAACTACCAGTGTGTTCTTCATAGTCTAAGGAAGAATAGTCCCTTTGTAACTTTTGTTTTTCTTCAAGCTAAGTTTCCAATTGGTTGGAGAGAGTGTCATATATCTCCACCATTCTCTCAATTCTTTTCAAATAGGGGAGGTCAGGGAAAAAAACCTCCAAAAGTAATTCCAACCCTTTTTAATTGAGAACTTTCCTTTTTATTTCATCCTCATCTAACATGTTTCTTGTCACATCTTCCTCGTCATATCCCTCATGTTATTTGATAACACCAATGTTTGGGATAAGTGTTTTCCTAGCATGCTTGATAAAATATTATGAATCAACATACTTGTATATAACAGAGGCCAACTTGAAATGATTTAACCAGGTGCTAAGTTGAGGTAATGCTCTCTTTCCAACTAGAAAACTATCCAATTTGAACTACCAGGGAGTAAAATTTCCTTTCTTATGTGGAGCTAGGTGCTCCTTATCAGTCCATATTAGTTGCTAGAGAAACTCCATCATAGAAAGCCTTGGTGGCACATACTTAGGGAGTAAGTGTGGGGGCTATGGGAAACCATATACTCTAATTAATGTATAGTTTTTTCCTAAATAGAAATCACCCCAATTATGGCCCTTTTTCCATTGACCAATGAATTGTTTGGGTCTGAGAATCTTGAGAAACTTAATAGGAAGCCTTAGAATGTCTATTCCCATTAGGTTCAAAAGTGGATTAACAATCCAATTTTAAAAGCCATTAAAATCATTTTCATTAGAGGTGTAGTTCCACAATTTCAACCATAGCTGCACAGGGTTGGGCTGTCCCTCAAACATTGTCCCGGGTCTCAGCATGCACACATCCAAACTATCAATATTGAAGTACAAAATCAAATGCATCAACAAAGAATAATGCAAGAATTTGATTGGCTTTTTCTTTGCATTGAGGTATAACAGATCCTCATGTATCTTATCAATTAAATATTGAATATAATCATAGTTTGTGTTGGCATGGGAGTTTTGCATGTCTAGGATTATCATCAACAAATCAGCTTGCAACCTTTCTTCATCTCCATTTATCCCCAAAACATGACATAACCCATATGCAAGATATTTCATATAAAAATGCAATGATTTAAACTCATAAGGAGCTTTCATATGTGCAAGGAGAGGGGAAATATATTTTCTAGTCATAGGCATATTCCTAGCTATCTAGGTTCTCACAAGCCCTAACTAACTTGCATATTTCTCATTTTCTTTTTTGAGGTCTATTTCTATGGAGGAAGAAGAAAATAAACCAAAAGGCTTCATGAAGGATCACCTATCAAGAGTATCTAGGGCTGATTTGTCACCTTTCGTGATTGTCTTAGATACATGATCATAATTTCTAGCTAACTCAAACATAAGGTCACAATCAACAAAGACTGGAGATGTGGGGGCTCCCCATGTTTCCCTAGGAAGACCCTCAAACCAAAAAAAGAGAGCTTTTGAGACTAGCAAGAGCTTAGCAGATGGTAGTAAAAAAACCATCCTAGAGTCTAGCCCATTCCTTAAATAATAAAGTTTATCTCTTGGAATGTGAGAGGATTAAATAATCCTCATAAGCAAGCCGTGGTCAAAAACATGATTAGAGACAATAAGCCTGATATTGTTCTTTTATAGGAGACTAAGATGTCTAAGGATAAAGTTGAGAAAATCCAATTTTTTTACTAATGGTCTATCCCATGGAAGTGATGTAGAAGAGGCCTCTGGGGGTATTGTGACTAGCTAGAATTGTAATTTCATTAAAGGGGAAGTTTTATCTTTTGGTAATAATGTGACTAACATTAGATTCTGGCATATTAAAGATGGCACCTCTTGGGTTTTGACTAATATTTATGCTCCAAATACTAGGTGGGGGAGGAAATATTTTTGGAGATAAGTTTCTAGTTTTAGGAGAGATTTTGCTAATGAGGGTTGGATCATTATGGGGGACTTCAATACTCCTTTGAAGGAGAATGAAAAATTTGGGGGTGGCTAAGCCAATCTGGACAACATAACTAATCTTATGGAGTTTATTGATAGTCAAGAGTTACATGACTTATATTTGTAGGGAATTAACTATACTTGGACCAATAGGAGAGAGGGAAATGAGCTTATTCAGGCCAGACTTGATAGAGCTCTTGTTAGCGGCAACTGGTTCAATCATTATTCTTGCTCCTTATCTGCTTATATCAGAGCTGGTTCTGACCACTACCTGATAACCATTGGAGCTGATTTCAATGGCCTAAAAAGGAACTTTCCTTTTCACTTTGAGAAAATGTGGACAATCCACCCTAACCTAGAAAAATTGATTGAGGAGTGGTGGAGTATCAGGATTGAAGGAATGACAATGTTTAAAGTTGCTAAGAAAATGAAAAATGTGAAGGACAACATAAAGAAATGGAATAAAGAAACTTTTGGAAATATTTTTAACAATAAAAAGAAAATTTCTGAAGAACTAAAGGAGATCCAGGACAACATTCAGAAAAATGGGTATAGTTTTCATACAAAAAATGAGGAAGATACTAAACTTATTGAATATCATGATATCATCTCAAAAGAAGAATGCTTTTGGAGGCAAAGGTTTAGAAAGATTTTCTTAAAGGAAGGGGATAGGAATTCTAAATACTTCTTCATGACCACAGTGAAACATAAAATGGGCAACAAAATCTCTAGATTGAAGGTCAATGGAACCATTAGTGAGAAGGAGGAGGATTTTAGAAGTGATGCCAATAACTTCTTTGGAGAGTTCTTAAAGAAAGCTGAGAACCTAGATATGGAGTGCCAAGAAGAGTTGTTGGATGGCATTCCCAGTATTTTGAATGTTGATCACAATGGAGCTATTAATGCTATACCTTCTATGGATGAGATCAAAAGGCTATGTTTTCCTTTGAAGGAGATAAAGCCCTTGGTCCAGATGGTTATCCTCTTTTCTTCTTTCAAAAGTATTGGAGGATTTTGAAAAATGATGTTACTAATGCTGTTAAGGAATTTTTTGGGGCAAGAAGGATCCTCAAGGAGCTGAATGACACCTTTATTTCTCTGATCCCAAAGAAAATTAGGGCTGATAGTTTGGACTAGTTTAGACCTATCAGTCTATGCAATTCGGTGTATAAGATAATTTCTAAAGTCCTAACTTCCAGAATTCTCTCTTTTCTTCCTTCTATTATCTCTAGACAATAGAATGGGTTTGTCCCTAGAAGGAAAATCTTGGATTCAATCATCTTGGTCCATGAAAATATAAACTCTCTGGCCATGGCTAAGAAGGAAGGTTTTTTACTAAAACTTGACATGTCCAAAGCTTATGACAGGGTTGACTGGGATTTTTTGATGGCTACTCTAGAGGCTTTTGGTTTCAATAAAAGAAGTAGAGATCTAATCCACTGTTTGTTCTCCTCTGCCACCTTCTTTGTTCTTGTGAATGACTCTCCTACTCCTTTCTTCAATTCTTCTAGATGTCTTAGGCAGGGGGACCCCCTATCTCCTATTCTTTTTGTTATCTTGGCAGAATGTTTGGGAAGACACGTAGCAGATTGTTTAACAGAGGTGAATTCAAGGGTTTGAGACCTTCCTCCAAGGACCTAATTTGCTTGCATTAGTAGTTTGTGGATGATTCCATAATAATGGGTGAAGCATCTATTAAAAATGGAAAAACCATTAAAAAGGCCCTTGACAACTATGCTGGAGCTACGAGCCAGAGCATTAATTGGAATAAGAGCTCTTTATTCTTCATTAATGCACCTGAAAAAAGATAAGAAAGATTAAAAAGAATATTAGGTTGTGAGGTAGATTGTCTCCCAGGATCCTATCTTGGCTTACCTCTATGTCTTACTCCTTTGAACTCTTTTTGGTAGGATATGATTGATAAATCTCACAAAAGTCTTGCTGGTTGGAAGGGTGCTCTTCTTAGCCAGGCTGGTAAGATTGTTGTTCTCAAAGCTATCCTCAAAGTATTCCTCTCTATGCCTTGAGCCTTTTCAAAATACCTAAGAAGTTTGCTGAAAGTATAGAGAAAATCCAAAAGAACTTTCTTTGGTCTGGAGTCAAGAAAAAGAAAAGAATGGCTCTTATTGCTTGGGAGAAGGTTTGCAAACCAACAAGGAAAGGGGGTATTGGTCTTCACACTATTAAAAGTATAAATGAATTTACTATGGATAAAATCCTTTGGATAATGTTCAAGAAATCTGGAGAATGGAGCACTATACGACACAACAAATATAATAGGGACAACTATGACTTCAATAATTTCTTAAACTTTGATTCTATCCAAGGTGGATCATGTATTTGGGGCAATGCTTTAAGAATAAAATATATGATAAAGAAGGGAGTCAAATGGAAGGTTGGTAATGGAAAGAAAATTATCTTTTGGGATGACACATGGCTGTTGATAAACCCCTTAAGGAAGTACCTATTTGGAATGAATTGGTTATCCTTTGCAAATAGATTTTGGGCATTCATGTAGAGGACTATTGGAGAGGGGACAAATGGACTGATCTGGCCAAGATTGATCCTTCTCTTAGGAGTTTGAATAACCTTTTGAATGCTATGGTTATTATTGATGAAGAGGATACCCTAATTTGGAGACATAATGCTAATGGCCTATTCTCGGTCTCCTCTCTATACATGCATAACTTTGAAGATAGTCCTAAACCATGTTGGGCTAAAGCCTGGTTCAAGGGATTAACTCCTAAAATTAATGTTTTCTTTTGGATCTTATTGCAGGATAAAGTTCTTACAATTGACAATCTCAGGAAAAGAAGCCTTGTTCTTACTAATAGATGCTATCTTTGCAAAAAAGATGAGGAGAATATCAATCATATGACCATCCACTGCTCTTTTGCTAGGCAACTATGGGAAAAATTCTCTGATATGATGAATCTGGAGTGGGTGTTCCCTCAAGACATTCAGGAGTTGTTTACTTGTTGGAAGCCACTGACTAACAATAAGTTCCTAATATCTTTTTGGAATTTCTTCCTTCCCTTCTTATGCTGGGGGGTTTGGAAAGAAAGTAATGACATGATTTTTAGGAACAAGGAGTCCAATTGGGATAGTATTTTCCACAAGATCAAGAGAGCTTTGTTGGAGAATTTGGGGTTGATTAAGATTTATCAAGACCCAAAGGATGATTTGGAGGCAAAAGTATATAAGAATTGGAAGTTTGAAGGAAGGAAGGCTCAAGATACCTAAAGAAATCTAAGAAGAGAGGCTAGGTGGGACTGCCCCCCTAATGGTTGGGTTAAAGTCAAATTTGATGGTGCCTCTAAAGGCAACCCTAGAATTGCTGGCTGTGGTATGGTTATCAGAGATGAGTATGGGAATTGAAAAGGGGCTTTAGCAATTCCTATAGGTTTTAACACCAATCAGGTGGCAGAGGCTAATGTAGCTCTTCATGGGGTGCTATTAGCCAAAAGGAAGGGTTATACTAAAATCTGGATTGAAGGGGATTACCTAAATAATGTTAATTGCTTGAAGAATACCATGACCCCCTCATGGACCATAGCCAATGTTATTAGCAAGGCTAAAAACATTATTGAGTCCTTTGAAATGTGCATGATAACCCACATTTTCAAGGAGGCCAACTTGGTGGCTGACTGGGAAGCGAATGTGGCTTGTAAAAGCCAGATGGAAATTAAGTGGAATGATGGGTTTGATCTCCCTTGTGATGGTTCATCATTAATTAATAAGGAGTGGATGATGAGTAAGAAACACATTTTGAATGAAGGGTTTATTAATGAGTATTGAGTGTAGTAATCTATGTGACGATCATTAAGGACAATGGGTTGATTTCAAGATAATTATTGGGATCCTTTGGCACGATTTGTGGGTTTTGCAGAACATCAAAAGGTTTTATTACAATCCAAAGGCTAACTTGCAAAGTGTTGGGAATTATTTGGAGAAGGGATCTCTATTCTCTTACATTTCTATGGGAGGTAGGAAGAGGAGGTGCGAGCCGGTGAGCTGTAGTGATTCAAAATAGAACAAGGAAATATGGAAGATTTTCAAGGATGGGGGTTTGGCGGCTTATATGGAGAGACTGCATGGAGGGAAAGTTGTTGTGACCAAAAATTTCATCAAAACTTGGAATAAGGGGATTGTTTTGGTTGGTATCCAAAATATGGAGGTGACTGAGGAAGTGATTGCTGAAGTAACTGGCTTGATGATTAAGGGTATAAACTTCTATAGGGATAGGAAGATTTCAAACAAAGCTTTGGAGGCATTTGCACCCATGGAGTAGGAGAGGAATTGAATGGTTAAGGTGGATAAATCATACTTTGATCCTAAGTGTATTTCCAGGCCTTGGCACCTTGTTTTTTTGTTATTATTGGCTATATTACCCTAGATGGTCATTATACTAAAATATACAACCATCATCTTATCCTTCTGAACCACTTTAGGAATGGGGTAAAAATAAATTTTCCTTTTTACTTGCTGAGCTCTTTGAATGCCTCTATCCTCCATTGGAAAAGGGACCTGGAGGGTGATCATGCCTGCCATGAAGGGCTCATGGTCTTCATATTTGAGGTGTTGAAATAAAAGAAGGTGGAAAGACCTTAGCTTAACAGAAAAGCCCTTGAATATTATGACACTGATGGGAAGGATTCTGAGGAGCCTTTTATGGAGGACACGAAAGAGGAAGAGGGGGACTTTGAGGAGTTTTTGGAGTCTAGCCCAAAGAGAAATAAAAAGAAAAGGAAGGTGGAGGAGTTGACCATAGATATGGATGTTGAGGATGAAGCGCACAAGGAGGAAACTTCTAAGAAATAGGGGAAAAAAAGAATGGAGCCCATCGGCAAACATACCAAAGCCAAAAAAGAGAAGAAGAAAGTTGTGAAAAGGGTTGTTATTTTCTCTAATGAGGGATCTTCCTCTCAGGAAAAGAGTAATCAAGATGACCAAGTGGACACCAACCTTGCTGTGGAGGAGAGTGTGGAAACCAAAAAAAATGTGTGGGTTGAGGAGAATATTTTGCACGAGGTCACTCAGGCTGTGAATAACATTGGGAAAGATGGGTATGAGAAGGATAAGGTTAACATGGAGAAGGAGAATGTGGAGAGCTCTAAGGAGAAAATGAAGGATGGGAATAAGGGTTTTAAGAATACAAAGGGAGGGAATATAGATTTTGAAAATCTGGGATGTTTGGCTTTTCTAACTACCCTTAGGATTATGAAGAATGACATCATTGTGATGAAGACCCATATTAATCAGCTGCAAAAAGAGATGGAGGTTCTTAAAAGGATGCACCTGGGGGAGAAAATGATGGGCCAGACAATTGATGAGCTCATTGACACTATCACCAAGGTTGAGGGTCTTGCTATTTTCAATGACAAAATTACTGCCATGGAGGTCAAATTTGAAAATAGTAACAGTATGACAAGGAAAATTGAAATTATGGAAAAGAGAATTGACAAGCTAGAGAAGACCATGGGGAATATTGTTGAGTAGAGCTGTGCTATCCTAAAAGCATCAAATGAGCATGTGAAGATCCTGGTGGACAAGCTCGACAATGGGAAAGGAAACCATGAGGTTACAGACACTAAAGACACTAAAGATGATTAGTTTCCTAGTAGGTGTACGAGGTCTACGTTCAAGAAGATGGAGGATGGAAACAAGAATGACATGGATGATCTGAAGTTGTCTACTGCAAACATGCAGATTCTTCCTGATCAGGCAATAGAACTGATGAAATGTGTTTAGATAGCAACTTGTTGTCTTGCTTTCCTTTTGTTGTCCTTTGTCTTTTGGCTGTTCTTTTTGCTTAAGGACTAGTTTGTGTGGTGTTTTTTGGTGTTGTTTCACTTGTACTACTAGTTCTTAAATGCCTATTCTATTCTCCTATTGTAAAAGGTTTCAAGTCCTTTCAAAAACTATTTTTACATAATCAAAACAAAGACATCAGAAACTATTAATTTTTCCATGCCTAGAGTCCATGCATTGTAGACAGGGATATGCCTACCATGATTATTGTAAAAATAACTAAAAAGCATAAAACTAGAACAAGAAGGGGTATTCGGATCCCTACAGTCTACCAAGTCATCAATAAAAGCTTCATCACTTGTCTTCTTATTCTGATTGGAACCAAGTAGCAACTTAATGAATTCATCAGAGAAATTTGGCTTGCCCTTCTGTTCATCTCCTTGTTCTTTTGCTCCCTCACTAGACAAAGCCTGACTTAATTCTAGTTGGCTCATCTCTACAAATCTTTTATAAACACTTGGCTCTGCAAATTTCACACTGCAACTGCTCAAAAATCTCAATTGCTCTCTAAAAATCTGTTAAGTGTAAATGCATGAATGTCCTGTCTATATAACATTGATCATTTAATGCATTGGAATTGTCAAGATCAATGTAAATCTTCCCTAAGTCATCTCAGCATTGAACTCTACATAACACCAAATTTGAAATAGAGCTAGCCATAATGTGAAATGTGACAGTTTGTATTTAAAATTTGGAAAGAAGAAAAAAAATATGATTACTGTGTCATCTCTTTAAAAACCTCGAGTACTGGTAAAAAAACCTTAATTACGATATGATTGGCTGGCCTCTTTACCTTTTCCAACTTGGTAGAGTACTTTTCTATGTTAGAACAACTCCTTCCCTTTTATTAATGAGAACTTTAACCAAGCTCAATTTGGTGATTCAGCGACTGAGACCTTTCACATGATCTTAGAATATCTTGCTAAACTATGGTTATTTCTTGTGAATGAGTGAATAAAGTGTTCACACAATCTCTAGATCTTTAGCTTAACCTCAGTTGTATCATGAAATTCAGAGAAAACTATATTCACATCATCGCTAGATGTTACCACTAACTCTAGTTATATCACGTGATTCAGCGAAATGCCTTTGTCACCAAGTCGCTGAATATCTTCTTAACCTCAGATTGATCCTGAGATTAAATGCTGATCATTGATCCTCATTACTATCCATGACTCTCACTAAATTGACATATTAATTTATCCTCATGACTATCCATGACTCTCGCTGAATCATTGAATATCTCATGACAATTATTTTATCACGAGATTAAGTGAACACTGTAGTTGCTTGATCATTGAATTCTTCTTAACTAACTACCAAGATTTAGAGATTATGAGATAGCTACCCCACTAAATCACTGAATCAATCACTAACTACAAAGTCATGTCTAAGATATCACAATAATCATTGATCAAGAATTACATCTACCGTTCGGGCTGATTCAC
The DNA here is from genome assembly GCA_027943335.1 of Chamaecyparis obtusa. NCBI lineage: Eukaryota > Viridiplantae > Streptophyta > Pinopsida > Cupressales > Cupressaceae > Chamaecyparis > Chamaecyparis obtusa. Next base: position 236,838 of record BSBK01011062.1, on the reverse strand, counting down.
TGATTGCTTTGAGACTTAACCGCTGGATCAAGCGATCATGCGAATACCTTTAGTTGCCTAGTTGCTGAATGTTTTGTCATTGAGTGAATTCCTTATTTGCTAAGTCACCCAACAAATTGTTACAACTGCCCAACATTTAGAGAATACGTGACTGAATAGAAATCAACCTTTTATAACCTTGTCACTGAATCGCCTAATAATTTAAAAACTACAACCTTTAAACTAAAATCTGATAGCAACCATGGATCTTGGATTGCATCAACGGTCATTGTCGAGTCACTCAATTTTTTGGAACTTCACTATCAGATCAAGTGAATGGGTGATAATCACTGCACTGAGTCACTTGATGTTTATGGACAACTGCTAAGAATCACACGATCGGGTGAAGACACTATCGTTGAATCGCTGAAAGAAATCACTAACCGCTGACTTAATTGGTGATCACGTGACTGAAGAAAATAAAAATAAAACCAAAGCTTTGTCGCTTGTTTGCTGAATGTTTGAGGACTTAACAAATTTATTATGAGATTCAATGAACAATAGGTAAGATAAATGACCACATGCATATGTGACCCTTTAAATGCCTCAAAAAGTAACATGGAAACATAAAGATCTAGGGCATACTTAGGGAATTTTTGAAAATAAAAACCCTATTGAGGGAAAAAAGACTTAGGGCAAGGATATGTGGACATTTTTGGATCTAATGAACTTGACATTCATATTTTAAATTTACAATTTCTTGCACACTCTTGAAAAGGTTGATACATAGACATGATTCGGAAGCTACCAAGACTAGAAATGAGATTTTTCAAAACACCCTAAAAATCACTCCAACAAAGTCAAGGGAAGCAACATCTAATGTTGTAATTAGGGGGCAAGCATAAAAAATTACTCTACTAGGAAATGCCCCAAGGATTGACCTACCAAATCAAACTTCATCTTCATCTTCAAAACAATATAATTTGGTAGACCGATTGTAAAGAACCCCTATTCAGATCTCTATTCTAGAATTACTCAAGCTTTCACCAACTCATAAGGAGATTCTAGAAAAATCCTTAGTAGAGACTAATGTGCCTCTAAATTTAGATGCAGATAAATTTAAAAACATGGTAGGACATCTTGTTGCACCCCATTGTCTATCCTTTTCAGAAAAGGATGACATATCTCTAGCAAAATCTGCCCTTGCATATAGAGGTCCTAATTGACAAGCATAGAGTGAAAAGAGTCCTCATTGATGGAGGAGCCGAATTGAATATTTTTACCCTAAACTTGGCAAAAGCCTTAGGATTTTTTGAGGGGGCTATTGAACCAAAGAAAAAGATAACTATAAAAGCCTACGATCATAAAGAAAGAGCTTCTAAAGGGGTCATAGTACTTCCTATCAGAGTTGGTCCAATGTAGAAAGACACCATTTTCCAATTCCTTGACCTAAAGCTAACTTATAATATCCTATTAGGGAGGCTATGGATCCATGAAATGCAGGCCGTACCCTCAACCTACCATCAATGTCTTAAATTCCCCTATTTAGGACAAGAAGTCATGGTAAGAGAGGACTCAAACCCCTTTCAATATTGTAATAGTATGAAGCCTATTAATGACTCCTTAGTCCCACATAATGAAGAAGGGTCCATTTCCCAAAGAATAGAGCAAGGAAAAGTTCAAAAGATCTTCCATCTTTGAAGGGAAAAGAAAAAGAAATTATTGTTGAAAATAACCAAAGTCCTACTAACCTAACTACATCAACAAAAGGAAAAGAGAAGGTTAGCGAGGAGAGTGCTCCTAAGAAGCAGAAAGAAGACCAAGCTAGATTTGTTCAAATCTACACCAAAGATGCTCATTATAAAAAATGGATCACATAATGACAAACTTTGAAAAGCAATGTCAAATCAAACAAAAGGGTGTAGGTGAATACTTCTTATCCATGATGGATCTATCCCTATCTCCAAAATCATATGGAAGACCATCCAATCTACCTCATAAATATAATGATCACTTTGTGAGGGAAAGTAAATCTTCATCCATGGATGAAGAAGATAATGAAATCCTAAATTGGCTATATAAGGATGAGCAATCAAGTGCACATGAAAAGCACATCCAAAATATAAGCATTCCCACACATCAATATGGGAAAGGATTTTGAATAATGTAGAAAATGGGATACAAGGGACAAGGGCCTTTAGGAACAAGAAATGAAGGACTTGTTGAACCCATTGAAATGACATGGAGAGATAGTAAGGAGAAAACTGGGTCAGGGTAATAAGGGTACACTCAAAAGAAGTATCCCTTGGTTTATGACCAAATCTTACAACTAGGTTCCCAAAGTGATGAAGACTCAAACAATTGGGAATGGGACTCATTTTCAAGTGAGTCATGCCAAGATAAGGAAGTTGATGTCATCCATGCCTACACTCCTAGCAAGGGAAAAGAACAAGTCTCAAAATCAAATTAGAATCAAGCTTCAAGTTCTAGCCAAGGGGTCTCAGATAATGTATCAATTCAAGAAATTGAGAGAAATAAATGGGTAGGAGAACCTTACATACCCTCATGGAGACCTACTATGGAAGAATCTAACCCTAGGTTTAATCCATGAGATTTTTATCCTACGGAAACCTTAGAGGATTCTAGTGATGAAGATTTTGACCCTAGTTATTTAGAACATCTTGAAGAAGCACATATTATAGACTTAAGCGATACAATGTTTGAACCTTCAAATGAAGTCATGTCCCTAAATCCTATCAAACTAAACCAAAGCATTGATCCTTTGACCCTTATCTATCCCGAACTAATTGAATGTGATTCCATTAAACCTACCATCCTCCCTACATTTTTGAATGATAACTTGGTGTCCCAATACCTTAATGTGGTCGAGCCTTCTTCTACCACAGAATATCAGGAAGAAGTGAAAAAGGGGGAGTGTTCAACTTTTGATTTTGGAAAAAAATTAAAAAATAAAATAAAATAAAAATGGAAAGAATTTAATGTTGAAAATCACATTGTTGCAACTTTAAATCAAAAAGAAAAAGAAATAAAGAATTTTTTCGAAGGTGAAAACCCAATAGAGGCACCTAAGGAAGAAGAGTTGGATACTTTTCCTGAGCACTATGAAGAAAGATCACCTATCTTAATTGAACCAACAGAGAAAGTGAATATTGGGTCAGAATCAGAGCCACAAATCATACACTTAGCAACATCTCTATCTAGTGAAGAAAGAAAGGATTTCATACAAAATTTCAAAGAAAAACAAATCAATTTTGCATGGTCATATGATGATATGCCTGGATTAGATCCAAATTTTATCATGCATCATTTGAACATAAAAGGAGTAAGATCACTAAAGTAGAAACTAAGAAAGATGCATCCACACATAGCTTTCCTTGTAAAAGTAGAGTTGGAAAAATTGCTGAAAGTATAGTTTATAAGAGCCATTGATTATGCCGAGTGCATTTCAAACATTGTACCTATTTCCAAAGCAAACAAATCTATTAGAATTTACATGGACTTTAGAGATCTTAATCTTTCATGTCCTAAAGATGACTTTCCATTGCCAAGCATAGATGCCATCATAGATCTAACAACAAGACATTCAATGTTCTCACTTATGGATGGGTTTAGTGGTTATAATCAAATAAAGATAGCACCCAAAGATCAAGACAAGATGACATTCACATGTGCATGGGGGACATTCTATTGGAATGTTATGCCTTTTGGTCTAAAGAATGCCAGAGTGACCTATCAAAGGGCCATGACAACCATATTTCATGACATGATGCACAAGTTCATGGAAGACTATGTAGATGATATACTTGCTAAATCCCACTCAAGGGATGAAAATCTACCCATCTTAGAAAATATCTTTGTAAGATTGGAGCAATTCAAAGTAAGGTTAAATCCAAAGAAGTGCACATTCGATGTTCAATCAAGAAAGCTACTAGGGTACATTGTTTCAGAAAAAGGAATAGAGATAGACATGGCCAAAGTCAAAGCCATCATGGAAATGGGGGAACCTAGAAACATAAGTCGGATGAGATCTCTTCAAGGCAGGATCCAATCCATTTGAAGGTTCATCTCTTATTTAGTAGAAAAATTCCACAATTTTACTCAACTCCTTCACAAGGACACAATTTTCAAATTGGATGAGAAATGTGAAGAAGCCTTCACTTTGTTGAAAAAATAGCTAATGAAGCCTCCAAATTTGATGCCACCAATAAGAGGCAAGCCCTTAATTCCATACATTTCAGCTACAAAACATTCATTAGGGGCACTTTTGGCTCAAGAGGATGAATCAAGAAAGGAAAAGGCCATATACTACATAAGAAGAAATTTGGTGAAGTATGAGTTGAATTACACCTTCATTGAAAGAGAATGTTTGGCCATGGGTTTTTCTTCCCAAATATTATGCCACTATATGTTATCCCATAAGATTAGACTCATTGCAAAGATTGATCCCTTGAAATATCTTCTCAGTAAAACAACATTGAATGGGAGACTAGCCAAATGGGTAATGGTTCTAAGTGAATTTGATATAGAATATGTGGACCAAAAATATATCAAGGGACAAGTCATAGCTGATCAATTAGTAGAGTCACCATTACAAGATGAACATCCAATTCAAGTGGAATTTCTAGATTCTGAAATTGTTAATGTCGAAGCAAAAACATAGCAATTATATTTTGATGGTTCTTATACACAACATGGATTAGGAGTAGGCATACTTTTGATTACTCCTCAAGGGTCTAGAATTCCAAAATCATACAAATTACTATTCCCATGCATAAATAACATAGCCAAGTATGAAGCATTGGTCATTGGTATAAAGTTGGCATTAGAATGGAAAGTAACAGAGCTACAAATCTATGGAGATTCCCAACTAGTTATTAATCAGATTAATGATGAGTATCAAACTAAGGATGACAAGTTGATACCATATAGGAATATGATTGAGGATCTTAAGAAATACTTTACTCTAATTAAATTTGAGAAAGTGCCAAGGGATAAGAACAAAGCAACATACACAATGGATACTTTGGCATCACTTCTTCAAATACCAGATCAAAGCACCAGATATGAATTCCTGGTAGAAGAAGTTGAGCAACCTGCATTTGACCCTTCCCATCCTCATACCATTTTTTTTCTAACATGACATGAATCACCTTGGTATGGAGCCATTTATACCTACTTGAAAGACCAAATCTTACCCTTAGACCAAACTAGAAATCAAAAGAAAAGTTTTATGTGCCAAGATTCTCGCTATACTTTGGTATTCGACACGTTGTATCGTAAGAGTCTAGATGGAATTCTTCTAAGATGTCTCAAGAAAGAGGAATAAAACATAGCCTTACAAGAAATTCACAAGGATATTTGTGTGTCACATTCGAATTGTTTAACCCTAGCTAAGAAACTTCTTAGAATAGGATATTTTTGGCCTTCTATGGAAAAAGACACTTGTCACTTTGCATAACTTTGTCAAAAGTGTCAATATCATGGGAATTTGATCTATGTACCAACACAAGAGCTTCATCCTATGGCAACACTTTGGCCCTTTTATCAATGGGGTTTGTACTTAATAGGGATGATATATCCACCATCTTCAAATGGTCATAAATTCATCATTACTGCAACAAAATATTTTACCAAATGGGTGGACACTGTACCCTTATCCATTGCCACAGGAAAGAAGATATCCTTGTTTATATTAAATAACATAATCTATATATATGGTGTTCCTCATGCCATCATAACATACAATGCAAATATTTAAAAAATAAGCATTTAAAAGAGCTATGTACAAAATTTCATATGATACATCACTCATCTTCAATATAACACCCATAAGGTAATGGGAAAGCGGAAGCTACAAACAAGAACATCTTAAAGATATTGAAGAGAACTGTGAATAATTCAGGTAGAGATTGGCACATTCAAATAAACCCTACTTTATGGGCTTATAGAATGAGCATTAGAATACCAATAGGAGCTACCCCGTTTTCCCTAGTCTATGGAGCATAAGTAGTTTTACCTTTGGAGGTAGAAATTCCATCCTTAAGGGTCTCAGTACATGGGTTATTAAGTGAAGAAAACTATAGAGTTTCTAGATTACATGAACTAGAACTACTGGATGAGAGACAACAACAAGCTTTTGATCAACTAAAAGTGTATTAGAATCAAATGACCAGAAACTATAACAAACATATCAAACTAATGGTATTCCAAATAGGTGACTTAGTGTTGTGAGAAAATGCCAAGAATCAAAAAGAAAGGGAGAAGAAAGGAAAATGGGAAGCGAATTGGTTAGGACCCTTTGTGATCACTTCATCTTTTGGCACTGGCACTTACAAACTAGTTGATTGTGAAGGAGAGGAGTTGCAAGAGCCAATAAATAGTATACATTTGAAAAGGTTCTACACCTGAAGCAATTGAAGAGGGATAGAGAAAAAGAGTATCAAAAATATCAGATGAGAAAGCATCCTATTTATTGTATATAGTCAAAAGAGATCTTGAAAATACCAAAAAAATTGAAAAATAGAAAAGAGCAAACAAATCAGAAATGCAGAAAAGATAAAAAATAGTGGAAAATTGAGCATGAAGAAAGCCAAAAACATTTAGAAAGGTTCCTTAAAAAGATGTTGTCTTGGTGAAAACCTAGAAAATAGGCACCTTGGTAGCAAAAAGAAAAAATAAAAAAAGAAAAGGCTTTAAAAATAGAAAAAGAAAGCAAATCAATCCAATCGGTGAAAACCTAGTAAGCATGCACCATTGGAAGTCCAAGTCAGTTGCATACCTAGTAGTCATCCTTGTAAATATTGCATTCACTAGCATTTGTATATATTGCATAATAAAACCCCATAGTTGCATTTGCGAGTACCTAAAGATTTTGGTCACCTAATCTGCAAATTGTCCCGAGTCCCACAAATGTAATCACATCAAATTGGGAGCAATCTACTCTAAAGGAGGAAGGATTAATCAAAAGAAAACTTCAATCAAACACCAAATCAATGCATTAAAGCACAAGTGAAATACTCAATCAAATCCTAATCTTAATCCAATTTTCAATCAAACACAAAAATTGATCCAAAATCTCACAAATACCTTATCTTTATTAGGATTAAAAGTATGAAATGGATAGAACTATACTTGAAATATGGATTTAAAAAATAGTGCAAAATTTTTCGAAAGTGTTGACTTGATTGATGAAATCATGTCTTTCTAGCAAATCAATGAAAGTTTTTAAACTAGACAAGCTATGATGAAAGCATGATATTTTATTTATTTTTGAATGACTGTCTTAAGATCAAAGTTTTGAAGTATGTATTATTTGTCTAAGGATGTGATCATCAAATAATCATTGAGGACTTGTACATATGATGAAACTAAGATCTTTGTTTGTTTATGCAAAAGGATACCTTGGATATTTTGATGTTAAATATCATAATACCAAAATCCAATTGTAACATAGAATCTGAAAAAATCGGTATTTGTAGTCTCATGATTGACTTTAATAAGTGATAGTCGTACCAAAGGATAGGAAAGAAATGTAAGAGGTGAAAAGGGTATTCATAACATCATGGTTAAACTAGTGATGGTTGTACTAATTTCAGATTTCCAAAAACCACTCGATGATGAATATAAGCTTTAAATTTTTGAATAGTGACAGTTAGTTGCATACATCCTAGATTAAATGCATTCAAAAGTATTTGCCTTTATTAGCTTCAACAAAAAATTTGCAAGAGAAAAATAGAAAGGGGGTGGAATTAAATAAAAAATTAAATGAACATCAAACCTATATGTGATCAAGTGTGTTGGAAATCAAAAATGAAAACAAGGGTGTACTGCATTAGTTCACTTGTATTTGTTAAAATCATCTTATCTTGCATTCGTTTAGGACTTGTTCCCTAAGTTCATTTAAGTTCATTGCATTAGTTTGCATTAAGTTCATTTAATGTTGCATTGCATTAGTTTTCTTTCATTTTAAATCCATCTCATTTAGATGCATTCATTTTAAAAATCATTTATAATCATTCATTTTTAAACCATTAAGTTCATTGCATTACATTAGGTAGCATTCATTGCATTCATCAAATCATCTAATTCAGTAGTGCTAATTTCATCATAGAGACATTTTAGTTGCATACCATTAAGTTCATTAAAAACATTGTATTTCATATCACATTGTATTATCCATTTAGATACATTCATTAAAGATTCCTTGCATTTACACATTGAATTATATTCAAATATAAGTGTATTAGGTCATTACATATCCATATCCATCACATCCATATATTATATATCCTTGCATTTGCATCATCAACATCATTTATACAACATCATCCATATAAATATCATAAATCATAAATCATTAAACATCAATATCCATTCATTACATCATATAGGTACATCACATTTTATATCAAATTTAAGTACAATAAATCCATTACATTTAATATCCATTAACATTTAATATCATCAAATAGATGCATCCATAAATACCATCACAATGCATTAATCATTACATCATCATACAACATTAAAACATGTACCATATGCATTAAAAAAGCATCATATATCATAGCATTAATCATTACAATAATCATTAAATCTATATCACCTACGCTCATCTATTCTATGTCGTACATAAGACAACCATTTAAGCATAAATAGAACATGTACATTTATATCATCAACTACATTCTAAATAAGCATAAAAAGAAAGCATATAGTAGATAGCATCATATAGATCTGCATATCATATCAAAACACCTGGAAAATGAAGACCAACACATGATGATGTCATATAAAGTAAATCTATCAGCAAAGAATCAAAGTCCATGGTATCATCATCAAAGCAATAAACATTGGGGAATCAAAGTCTATCCAAGTGTCAAAAAGCATCAAAGCATGAAGAACATCAACTAAGAAACTGAGTCCAATGTCTTGAGATAAAAAATGGATCATCATATACATCAATAAATGAAAGAATATATCATCTCAGGGAAAGTCAACTAGCAGAACCACCAGCACCATCAGGACCACAATCCCTATTTGGACCTCAACTAGAACTCGCCTGTAGCCCATGCTAACTCATGGTAGCCATAAATGCTTGCATCATGTTACCTAGTTGACTAACCTACTACCAGATCTCTAACACATCTAACTAGAGAGCCCAAACATCTGATGCAGACACTGGAGCCTTTGTAGTAGGAGCTTAAGTAGGAGGAGCCTGTGGAGGAGGAGCCTATGGTGGAGCCATCGAAGAAGATGGAATGGAAGAAGATGGAATGGAAGATGATGGAATGGAAGACAATGGAATGGAAGATGATGGAATGGATAAAGATGGAATGAAAGAAGCAGAAGGTGGAAGAACTGAAGAAGATGGCATCGAAGAAGAAGCAGGAGCCTGTATGGGAAGAGCCTGTGGAATGACCTGTGGAGGAGCCTATGGAGGTGCTGGTATACCTTGTGCCTGATCTAATAAAATATGAGCATCTTGAGCATTCACATTAGCCACTACCTAAGCACCCAACTGCCTAGGATATCTAACCCTATGCTAGCCCCATCTAGCCACTCTATCCACAACAACTCGATGTAGAGCTCTATCCACACCAGCACCTCAAACTCTAGGATGCCCACCCCTCATTCGAATACCACCCCTAGGAGGAATAGGTACATCAAAACATTGGGATCACAACTCTACCTCCTCTGACCACTCATCTTCCCCATCATCCCCAAAAACCTTGTCTCCATCCCCCACCTCCATCCCCATCCCTACCATCATCATCATACTCCTCCTCTATACTAGGCATTCGCTCTACAAGATCTGTAAATCTATAAAATGGGTTCTGAGCAAATCAATCAACATAATCATCTGTCATGCCGAAATCTATGACATGATCCCTCATATCCCAAGGAAGGTGGCCCAGCTGCAACACCTCCTGATGTGCCATCCTGTAATCAATCTATGGCCCCCAGAGTGACCTCTCTACCTTTACTCGGGCATAGAACGCCAATCCCTGTGGCATGCCCTATGTTCGACCATACTATCATAAAACTCTCAGAAAGCAAAATCTCTCAATAACCAATGGAGTATGCCCTATCATCCACTGGGGCATACACATGAATGGTAGCTCCACTGTATCCTCTGGCCATGCCTCACAACCTATATATGGTCTCCATATGACTTGATCTATATCATCAATCACCCACCTCCAATAATCAAGCTTGCCCAAGTGGGTATGAAAAACCATCCCCTCATACATCTAAGTGAAGGGCCAACCTATATCATGATGCTGTACAAAAATAGGTCTAGTAACAGGGATGTGCTCCCATATCCAGAGCCGCAACAAAATGACCCCAGCAGACAGAGTCACTGCATGACGATACACAATGAAATGCAACTCATGATATAGCTACACTAGTACACAGGTGCCCCAATCAAAGCGTCATGGATGAGCAATCATATCCTCAAGGATATGACCCCAAATGACTGCAAAACCATGCCCTCGATGATCAAGAATGAGGAAGCCACCAATCAATGCACCTAAAAAAATAGGAAGAATCAAGAACAAAGGGAACTGGACCCATTGAATACTATCATCTCTGATAGGATTATCTTCAAAGACTCACCTAAAGGTAGTCCCATCATACACCTAGTCATAATAAATCAACTCTCCATGAGTAGGGATGTGGAGGATGCAATACACATCCTCAGGAGTGATCGTCATATCCCCTATAGGCAAGTGAAAGGTGTTACGGTTAGAGTGCCACCACTTTGCCATAGCTATAATGAGACCCTGATTCACACAAAATCAAGGAAGGATGAGAACAAATGAAAGCCTACATTTGCCAATCAGCCTGTGATCTATGCTGCTCAGATCATTGATCATCTCGAATGACAATGGATAAAAGCCTCTCACACCAAGCGATTTAAGCTCAGCCTGCAAAAAACAAGTTAAACACATCAGTTTTTGAAAACATTACATTTTGAATCATCCTAAGTCAATCAAACATTTAAAAGTTATCAAAACACAATCAATTTTCCTAATTCTAATCAGAGAGGATGGAAAATTTATCATCACCCACCATCTAAATCAAGATTGACAATAAAAAATTCAAAATAAATTGACTCAAATTGACATCCTACGACTTGATACCAAATCAGACTTGTTAACTAAGCTAATCAACTGATTGACGACACCAGACAGTTCGAAAAACTGACTTAGCAGTTTGCATTTTTAACCAAACAGGTTAAAAGTGCCATTTAAATGATTAAATGCGCTAAAACACAAAAGCACAACAAAAATTGTTAAACGTGCAGGAAAAATGTTTGAATGCACAACTTTAAAGTGTACTTGCTAGAGAAACTAGTACATGCTACAAGAATTACTTGTATGCACTGCTAAAATAATCAAATGCACACTTAATTTCGTATGCACAGTAGAAAAATTCATTTGTGAAATGTGCCCTAAATCAAATGTTTGTATGGGAAACTAAAAGTTGTAGATGCACCACAGAAAATCACAAAAGCACTAAAACAAGATTGTACGCACAATAAAAAGTCTTAAATGTGCTATTTCAAAAAGGAAAATAAAAAAATAGGGTTTTTGCCATAAAAATCCAAATTTTTTCAATTAAAATGCATTGAATCGACAAAGTAAGTTGATGGGGTACATACTAGAGGTCCGTAGCTAGGTGGCCACAAGTGTCGGTGCCCTCACTCGAATCTGCGCTCTCGAATCAGGATAACCATCTTGAAATAGCTCCAAGGGGTCAGAGAGGAAAATTAAAAAATGAACGTAAAAATAAATAATAAAAATAACTTTTACCCCTATATGTAGGACATTTTGACCTAAAAAGGGCATCTTTGACTAGAAAAGGACTAGGGACCCAAATTTTTCTCTAATTCTGCCAAATCAGGGGCATTTGTCATTAAACAAACATGACTACATTATCAAAAATGAAATTGAAATCCATTACTAATTGACCTAAATCATGATATATTGACCTAAAACATCATATCTTTCAACAACGATCAAATTTCATTTCATTTCTGAGGGGGCATACACTCAAACTATCAGGACTAGAATTTTAATCAGCGAGTCAGGGGTATGACCATCAAATCAAAGCGGAATATTTTAGAAGAAATTTTTTTGTTTATCAATCGAAAGGGGCATCAATCATCGAATCAAAAACCATATCAGACAACCTATCATCAGATCGACCACTAGGACATCAAATCAAATCAAACTGCATCAAATCTACATTTTCTATCAAACATCACATTCAATCATCAATTGAGTCAAGACTTCATATCAAGAACGATCATGACATTCTTTGAATCAACATGCTTCACATATCAACTCAAAGAGGGGCATTTGTAATCACCTAAAATTGGACAAGATCAATCAAGTGAATAACCAAGGCAAAAATCAAAGCAATTAAATTAAATCAAGCTATTATCAAAGCAAAATTGCAATCAAGCCATAAATCAAATTTAATTAAAAATCAAATGCCATAAATTCAATTTAAATCAAATAAATCATGATAAATCAATTAATTATGTAATTAATCTAATTAATTACATAGTTCATTTAAATCAAATCAATCCATTCAAGGGGTACACATGACTAAAGCTATTAATTAAATTCAATTGATTAAATCCTATTATCCATTAACCACCAAATGGGAGGAAAAATCATCAACCAATAGGATTTAAGGATTGAGCTCACATGGATCAAGCTTAAATTAAATCTTAATCACTCACTTAGATAATTCATCTTGCTGATTCATTTTGTCCTTTGGTCCCAAGCTTTGAGGAAAAAATATTTAAATGCTCTCCAAAGGTGGAACCATGGACTTAACCCTCACCTAATCATGATCAAATAAACTACATCCCCTACCCTTGCCCAAAATCTATAAAAGAAAGGCATAATTGAAGAAATAATCATCCAATTTTTTTATGAAGCATCAAACTTATGCAGTCAAGGCCGGTGGATCCAATGAAGGACAGTCCAAAACTTGCAGCCAATAGAATTACACAGTAGATTACTCAATAATGCAACATAAAGTAATTGTTCAACACTAATTTTCATTAACATGCCTGGCTGTAAGGCCTTCCAGGTTAGGGCCAATTACAATTAGAAAACAATTCTGCAAGATCCACAACTAGATCCAGTACAAACTCAGCTAGTTCAGCTTTGAAGATAATCAGAAGCTAATGGAAACCCTAAGGTAGATCTAAACTTGAGCTCGCAAGCCTTCAAGAAATCTCCTTGTTCCCAAGTATGCAAACCCCTAGCTCTACTACAAATGATTATCAGATTATAATATGATCTGCAAGAAAATCAAGAACTTTTCCACAACTTTTCTCTCAAGCTATGCATCTGACATTCAGATCTACTCTGATGTCTAACTCCTGATCTCTACTCCATCTCTCTCAACATCTACCCAAGCCCTCCTTAAATACTAATCATTAGCCACAAGTCAGCTAGATGAAACCCTTAACTCCCCAAAATAAATAATTAAATGCCATACAAGTCAGCTTAAAAATGTATACAAACATTTAATTCTACATGTCAGCCCAAGACAATGGCTACCATCAATTAATTTACTAAGTCAGCTCAACAAATCACACAGAACTCTAGTCGATAAGTCAGAACTACCGAGTGATAGTAAAATAACTAAGTACACTAGGCATCACCGAGAACTAGTGTCAATCGAGCACCGCAAGCATGACCGAGTAACAATTTCACTAAGCACCAGAGACTACCATGTTCCTTCAGTGATCGAGCTTCCTTCAATGACCAAGACCATCGATCAAGGCTGAAACTAAGTAACACCGACCAAAATACAAACACCCCATGCAGTTTCACCGAGGACAAAGAATGCCCTGCCTTACCCTTGGATGCCCCTGCATCAGACACCCCAGGTTCCAAAAAGATGTTCATATGTGAGAAGAACATCTTTTAGGATTCAACACATAAATCCTGAACTGGTTCTTCACATACAAGTTCTCCACCTTTTCTTCTTGCAATGTCTTCCACTTCAGTTTCCTCATTCTCTTCAAGTCTTTTCTTGACAATGTATAGGTCGGTTCTTCATACTAATCATTCATTTTCTTAGGATCCACAATCTCAACTTGGCTACCAATACTCAAGCTTCTCCTACTGAGTGTTGTATCCATCAAAGGCATTAGTGAAAACTTTCTATCATTCTTCTCAATAGTAAACACATTTCTTACACAGTCATAAATAGCTCTGCAATCATATTGCCAAGGTCTACCGAGCAATATATCACAACTATTCATCTTCACAATGTCACAAAGCACAAGATCCTTGTACTGGCCAATCTGAACATCAATGAAGCATTGTTCTCTAACTTCCAAAGCATGAACATCTTATAACCAACCAAGCCTATAAGGACAAGGATGCTTCATTCTACTCAAACCAAGTTTCTGAAGGAGGTCCTCAGCAACAAGGTTATCAGTACTACAACTATCAACAATAACATTATAGAGTTTACCTTTAGTCTTGCATTGGGTCCTAAATAAGTTACTCCTTTGACAAGGTTCATCCTTTGTACTGAGAAATGTTCGTCGAAGTAGTGAATTCTTTGATTCAGGTTCATTCTGAATGTTCTGATTCGTCACAAAAGTTTGTTGGTCAACCTTCTTCTATGTGCATTCAAAAGAATGGTGTCCTTCCTCCCCATAGTTATAGCAAGTACCCTTAAAGATAACTCTATGTATCTTCTTCTTTGGTTCCATGGGCTTCTATTCATCTTCTGCATCAGTCAGTTTCTCCTTCACCAAGTGATCGATCTTTTCTTTTCCTCAGGAGTTACTAGGTTGTTTCCTTTTCAACTTATCTTCTACCTTTAGAGCATACTGATAAGCATCTTCAAGAGAATCAATCTTCAACATACCAAGCTCATCTTGAATATTTAATCTTAGACCATTCATATACTGAGCTACCTTTTCCTTACCAAGCTCTCGGTGTCCAGACCGAATAGTAAGTTTGTAGAACTCCTTGGTATAATCTTCAACAGATAAATCCTTCTATTTTAGATTCTGCAACTTCTTAAACAAGTCAAGATCATAGTCAGCCGGTATGAACTTAGCTTTCAACTTAGTGACCATCAATCTCCACCGATTGATCTTTGTTTCACCTTCATCTTCTCGGTCTCTCTGTAGTTCTTTCCACCAAAGAGCAACATGTACTTTCAACTTTGTCTGTGCCAATATCACCTGAAGAGGATCTTCAATTTCTTCCAACTTAAAGAAATCTTCAAGTTCACCAATCCAATCAATCAAATTGTTGGGATTCAAAGTACCAGAGAAAGTAGAAACTTCCATTCAGTAATTACTAAATCGAGCAGTAGGTTTAGGCAATCGAGTAGTTCTATCTTCACCAAATCTATTCCTCTGGTCATCACCAATAGATCCAACAATTTCAAATTCTTTAGCAACTTCTTCATATCCATCCTCAGTACCAAAATTATGAGGTATACCAGCAATAGTTCTCATGAGCTCGGTGACCATATCATTCTTCATCAATTCCATCTTAGATCTAAAATATGATTTCACCTTCTTTGTGATTTGGGATTCAATAGTATCACAAAGATTAGAAATAACTCTAGGGTCCAATCTTCTCGGAGGCATCCTTAAAGATATGCAAAACCCTCTATAACAAACCCTCACTGACCACCTTGTGACAATTTCCAAGTTGCAACAAGTCAGATCTCAACCTACAGTCTTGCAAACAACTAGGGCACAATTTCACAATTTCAGTGCTTTAGATCTGTAATCTAGATTGCACACAATCTCTTCTCCAATAAGATCAATTTCGCAAGATCAATCTTGCTAGTTCAACCTTCTACTTCAACAAGATCAAACTATCGCTCCAACAGGAACAAAACCTTGCTCTGATACCACCTTATGCAGTCAAGGCCAGTGGATCCAATGAAAGACAGTCCAAACCTTGCAGCCAACAGAATTACACAGTGGATTACTAAAAAATGCAACACAAAGTAATTGTTAAATAATGATTTTTATTAACATGCCCGACTGTAAGGTCTTCAAGGTTAGGGCCAATTACAATCAGAATTTTTTTTTGCAAGATCCACATCTACATCCAATAGAAACTCAGCTAGTTCAGCTCTAATGAGAATCAAAAGTTGATGGAAACCCTAAGATAGATCTAAACTTGAGATCGCAAGCCTTCAAGAAATCTCCTTGTTCCCAAGTATGCAAAACCCTAGCTCTGCTACAAATGATTATTAGATTACAATATGATCTACAAGAACATCAAGAACTTTTCCACAACTTCACTCTCAAGCTATGCATCTGACATTTAGATCTACTCTAATGTCTAACTCCTGATCTACTCCATCTATCTCGACATCTACCCAAGCCCTCCTTAAATACTAATTATTAGCCATAAGTCGGCTAGATGAAACCCTTAAATCCCCCCAAAAAATAATTAAATGCCATACAAGTCGGCTTACAAATGTATATAAATATTTAATTCTACATGTCGGCCCACGACAATGGCTACCAATAATTAATTCACCTAGTCGGCTCAACAAATCACATAGAACTCTAGTCAATAAGTCAGAACTACCAAGCAATAGTAAAATAACTAAGCACACTAGGCATCACCGAGCACTAGTGTCAACCAAGCACCGTAGGCATGACTGAGTAACAATTTCAATGAGCACCAGAGACTACTGAGTTCCTTCAATGACTTAGACCGTCGGTCAAGGCTGTAACCAAGTAACACTAGCCGAAATACAAACACCCCATGCAGTTTCACCGAGGACACAGAATGGCCTGCCTTACCCTTGGATGCCCCTGGATCACAAACCTCTTGCAAATTTGAGTTAGAAAGGAAAAATCTAGAGCTAATTAGTATTTCAATTTGGAATTAACTAGTATTAGATTGTTATCATTTGATTTCTCATATTAGGACTATCACTAGTGAGAGCTTGCTAAGAGCTCATCATTAGCATCCCTAATTAGAGAGCCATAGAGTGCTCAATTTTCTTTGAATTTACTTAGTTAAATTGCTTCTTGTGGTTATTTACTTGTTATTGTGATTTATTGAAGATACTAACCCTATGAAGGTTCTTTCCTTAGCACACACTTGGGGTATAGAAAAACTTGTCCACTCTATAACTGAGTACAAATCATCTCAACCACTGCATACCATCTAGAACAATCTCAGATTTCAGTATAAAATAGGTTTCAACCTTGGGATCTTAGAAAAATGATTCCATGTATTTTTGTGTATTTGCCTATTTATTTTTCAGATTTGAAGTAACATATTCTATGTTCTAATTCTAAGTGCATATAAATATTCCTTGATTTTCATTTATTATTGTATGATCATTTTCCATTTTAAAATTACATATTTAGTGAATGATCATTGCCCCATTCAATGCTTAATTCATCACTTGATCCTAGTGGGACATCTTCCTAATGTGCAATCTTGAAAAGGAGAAGTAATCTACCCCTTTTGCATTGCTTCTCTTTTCATACTATACAAAGATGCTAGAATGATAGAGGAATTATAGTTAATCAAAAAATTTGGGAAATATAAATGGAGGATTGTAAAGGCTTTGATGGAAATTAAAGGTAAATGCCTACTAAGAAAAATATTAGAAGTAGGATACTTAGGTTCTAAACCAAAATATGTAGAAAAAATGACTAATGATATTCCTACTAGAAAGGAATCACTAATTACAAATGGAAATATAGATCAAATGAACCTTTAACTTAAGATAGATTAAAAGAGAAGGAAAAATGGCCTCAAATATGGATAAAGGGGTCATGGTAGTAGAATATTTTAGAGGGAGCACTAAAAATATGAAGTTGTTTATGAAACTTGAGAAAGTAGTAGATTGCCCCAATAATGAGAAGGTATCTCCTAGAATAGACAAGAAGGGTTTATTTCCCAAAAAGTATAACCCTGAACTAGATCCACTAATGAGAAACATTGAGGACACTGGGGATTCCTAAAAGGGAAAAACCAACTTCAAGTAGAAGAGATAAAATAAGAATAGAGGAGGAAAACCAAGATATGGGAGACAATACATGTAATGAAGAAATTTTCCTTGATGAATACCTTTAATTAGTATTTTGGAAAATGAATTTCTTTTGGGAGAACATTCCTTAATTTTTGGGTATACATTATATATAGATAAAAATAAGGTCAAAGACGTAAATAATACCCTATTAGGTATCTCCTAGAGTAAAGCAAAGAGGGTGGAACTAGATTGTGGAAAAGTAAAAGATGAGGATAAAAATCACTCAGGGTAAAGAGATTAAAAGATGAAGAGGTAGAAGGGAAAGAACAAACAACACAGATACATAGATTAGGGAAGGCTAGGGCTCCGTGTACTATTGAGCTATGAAGATTCTATCATGGAATGTTAAGTGCCTAAACACCCCTAGCAAATAATGTGTTTTCAAAATAAACATGATTGTTTCCAAGGAAGATATTTTATTAA
This sequence comes from Chamaecyparis obtusa, assembly GCA_027943335.1. NCBI lineage: Eukaryota > Viridiplantae > Streptophyta > Pinopsida > Cupressales > Cupressaceae > Chamaecyparis > Chamaecyparis obtusa. The sequence continues at coordinate 218,337 of BSBK01011062.1, read as the reverse complement.
TTCAAGAAACAAAGTTGACCACTATTCAATTGGACTCATTTACAAGGAAACTCAAACTTTTTCCAATTTCGATTCGAGCAAAAGCTATTGGGGATTTTGGGGATTGGCTATTTTCTTGAGACACAATTATTATGTTTAGACAAAATTGTGGATGGAAACAATTGGATAGGTTGCAAAGTTAAAAGTCTACCTACAAATGTGCAATTTATCCTTATAAAAATATATGAGCCCAATTTTTGTATCAATAAGTGGGAACTTTGGGCCAAGGTTGATATCTTCTTTGGTCTCCATCCCAACTATGTCTTCCTTTTGGGTGGAGACTTTAATTCTATTTTACAAACAACTAATAAAAGAGGAGGCTATTGAACTCTTTCTCAATTTCAAAAATACTTTAAGGATTGGGTAGATAGATTTTGATTAATGGATAGTGGATTCATGAATGAGGCATTCACTTGGACTAATAGAAGCATGTGAGATTCAACAATATTGTAGAAAAATCTTGATAGACTCTTTTTTCTACAAGATATAGGATCCTTTCCCTTTATTGTTGATGGCTCCATAACAACTATAAGTGGGTCAAGTCATTTCATAAGTAGTTTAGAAATTAAATTGGATATAAATCATGTAATATATTTATTTAAATTTTAAAATATGTGGATTTTTTCCTTAGGTTGTTTATAATTGGTTGAGCAATGGTAGAAAGAGGAAGAACTAGTTAACTCCAAGTTATTTTTATTTACAATGAAATTGAAGATTTTTAAACAAAAAACTAAAAGAATGGAATTAGAAACAGTTTAAGAACATCTTTGAGACAAAGAAAACTCTAAAATCAATGATAAAATCATTAAATAAGGAAGTGATTCAAAATGGAATGGATCACCAAAAATTTACCAAAGAAAAGGAACTCATGAAAAACTATGAGAGTATTCTATTAAAGGAGAAATTATTTTGGAGACAAAATTTTAGCAGGATATGGACCAAGGAAGGAGATCAAAACACAAATTTTGTACATAATAGCACCAAGAAAAGAAGAATCACCAATGGGATTTACTCTCTTAAACTACCCAATGGAGTTATCGTAAAAGAACCTCGGGATATCATCAAAGAAATGTTTGGATATTTTTGCAGCATGCTAAATAAATTTGACGGATCAAATCTAAAAGCATAGTATGAAATCCTCAAAAATATACCAAATTTGATTACAAAATCCCAAAACATGTTGAATGAAAAAAAATGGAAAAGAAGAGGTCAAGTTTGTCCTGTTCCAAATGAATCTAGACAAATCCCCTAGTTTAGAAGGGTTTCTGGATAGTTTTGTCCAAAAATGCTTCAATATAATTGGTGACGATAGGGAAAATTCTATTGATATGTCATGGAATTCAAGGAACTTCCTAAAGGAAATCAATAACAATTTCATTGCCTTTATCCAAAAGAGAGCAACAACATGCTCATTAGATGACTTCTACCTATATATATTTATAATACTATATACAAATTTATAACACAAGTAATGGAAAATAGATTGGAGAGGATTCTAGATGACAACATTTCATATGAGAAAATTGGGTTTGTGCCTAGAAGGTCTATTCTGGATGGCCTCATTATAACACAAGAGGTTATCCACTAAATAAAACAAACTAGGAAAGAATACATGATGATAAAATTGGACATTAAAAAATCTTATGATAGGGTGGACTAGAAATTCATGTTGAAGGTCATGGAAGCCTTTGGATTTGATAAGTTGTGGATTTACTAGGCCTTTCACTACATTTATGGCCCTAGATTCTCAATTATGATAAATGGATCTCTGAATGGATTCTTTGAAGTATCAAAAGGACTAGAATATGAGGATCCCCTCTTACCCTTTTTTTTCATCATTATGGTAGAAGCCTTAGGAAAAAAAATCAATAAAGAGATGGAACTAGGAATGATAGAAGAATTTGAGGTGACAATTTTAGTCCCCCCTGAACAACCCCATAATAGGTAATAATAATCATGCAAAAGATTTCCCTAGGAATAGTGTATTCACACTAGGTATTATTTCCCTATCATAGAGTGCATTTAAATTGTCAACCTAGGGATGTATAATTAAAATGGGACAACATAGTTTGTACACTAAGCCTCTCATAAAGTCATCTTACTTAAGTTGCAAGAAAGGAAAATGCATAGAATGAACTAGGCTATTGTTGCAAGAAAGTAAAACACATAGATGAATAAATGAAACTAATGCAATCAACCCAAAGTTTAACTTCAACCTATTCTATCATTCCAAAGCATGTACTATGACTATTTTTGCATGTGCTGCAGGAACAAACAAAGGTATAATGATGTAGGAGAAAACAATGAATGCTACTTCAAATACAAAAAATAGTTAAAATACTTACTCTACTCTAATCTATTCCACTTCCCAAGTGGGCCCCCTTGGTTGGTTTCTATCGACAACTGATGCAGGGGCATCCAAGGTTAAGGCAGGGCATTCTGTGTCCTCGGTGAAATTGCATGGGGTATTTGTATTTTGGCCGGTGTTACACGGTTGCAGCCTTGACCAATAGTCTCGATCATTGAAGGAAGCTTGGTCATTGAAGGAACTCAGTAGCCTCTGGTGCTCGGTGAAATTATTACTTGGTCATGCCTGCGGTGCTCGATCGACACTGGTGCTCAGTGATGCCTAGCGTGCTTGATTATTTTACTGTCACTCGGTAGTTCTGACTTACCGACTAGAGTTCTATGTGATTTGTTGAGCCAAATTGGTGAATTAATTGTTGGTAGCCATTGTCTTGGGCTGACATGCAGAATTAAATGTTTGTATACATTTGTAAGATGACTTGTATGGAATTTAATTATTTGTTTTGGGGAGTTAAGGGTTTCATCTAGCTAACTTGTGGCTGATGATTAGTATTTAAGGAGGGCTTGGGTAGATGTTGAGACAGATGGAGTAGAGATCAGGAGTTAGACATCAAAGCAGATCTGAATGTTAGATGCATAGCTTGAGAGAAAAGTTTTGGAAAAGTTCTTGATGTTCTTGTAGATCATATTGTACTCTGATAATCATTTGTAGTAGAGCTAGGGGTTTGCATACTTGGGAATAAGGAGATTGATTGAAGGCTTGCGAGCTCAAGTTTAGATTTGTCTTAGGGTTTCCATCAGCTTCTGATTGTCTTCAGAGCTGAACTAGCTGAGTTTGTATTAGATCTAGTTGTGGATCTTGCAAAATTGTTTTCTGATTATAATTGGCCCTAACCCGGAAGGCCTTACAATTGGGCATGTTAATAAAAATTAGTGTTGAACAATTAATTTGTGTTGCATTTTTGAGTAATCTGCTATGTAATTCTATTGGCTACAAGGTTTGGAATGTCCTTCATTGGATCCATTGGCCTTGACTGCATAAGGTGGTATCAGAGAGAAGTTTTGTTCCTGTTAGAGCAAGAGTTTGATCTTGTTAAAGTAGAAGGTTGACCTAGCAAGGCTGATCTTGCAAAGTTGATCTTATTGGAGCAAAGATTGTGCATAATCTAGATTGTAGATCCGAAGCACTAAACTTGTGAAATTGTGCCCTAGTTGTTTGCAAGATTGCAGGTTGAGATCTGACTTGTTGCAACTTGGAAATTGTCACAAGGTGGTCAGTGAGGGTTTGTTGCAGAGGGTTTCTCTTATCTTTAAGGATGCCTCCAAGAATATTGGGCCCTAGAGTTATTTGTGATCTTTGTGATACTATTGAATCTCGGATCACAAAGAAGATGAAATTAGATTTTAGATCTGAGATGGAATTGATGAAGAACGTTATGGTCGATGAGATCATGAGAACTATTGCTGGTATACCTTGAAATGTTGGTACTGAGGATGGCTATGAAGAAGCTACTGAAGAATTTGAAACTACTAGATCTAGTGGTGATGACCAAAGGAATAGATCTAGTGAAGACATAACTGCTCGATTGCCTAGACCTACTGCTCAGTTTAGTAATTACCAAATGAAATTTCTACTTTCTCTGGTACTTTGAAGCCCAATAATCTGATTGATTGGATTGGTGAAATTTAATATTTCTTTGAGCTGGAAGAAATTGAAGATCCTCTTTGGGTGAGATTAGCATAGACAAAGTTGAAAGGACATGCTGCTCTTTGGTGGAAAGAACTATAGAGAGACTGAGAATATGAAGGTGAAACAAAGATCAATCGGTGGAGATTGATGGTGACTAAGTTGAAAGCTAAGTTCATACCAGCTGACTATGAGCTCAAGACCTATTTAAGAAGTTGTAGAATTTGAAATAGAAGGATTTGTCTATTGAAGATTATATCGAGGAGTTCTACAAACTTACTATTCGGTCTGGACACCGAGAGCTTGGTAAGGAAAAGGTAGCTCAGTATGTGAATGGTTTGAGATTCAATATTTAGGATGAGCTTGGTATGCTGAAGATTGCTTCTGTTGAAGATGCTTATTAGTATGCTTTGAAGGTAGAAGATAAGTTGAAAAGGAAATAACCTAGTAACTCTTGAGGGAAAGAAAAGATTGATCACTTGGTGAAGGAGAAACCGACTACTGTAGAAGATGAATAGAAACCTATGGAACCAAAGAAGAAGACATGTAGAGTTATCTTTAAGGGTACTTTCTATAACTATGGGGAGGAAGGACACCATTCTTTTCAATGCACACAAAAGAAGGTTGACCAATGAACTGCTATGATGAATTCATTCAGAATGAACCTGAATTAGAGAACTTGCTGCTTCGGCGAACATTGCTCAGTACAAAGGATGAACCTTGTCAAAGGAGTAACTTGTTTAGGACCTGATGCAAGACTAAAGGTAAACTCTATAATGTTATTGTTGATAGTGGTAGTATTGATAACCTTGTTGCTGAGGACCTCATTCAGAAACTTGGTTTGAGTAGGATGAAGCATCCTTTTCCTTATAGGCTTGGTTGGTTACAAGATGTTCATGCTTTGGAAGTTAGAGAATAATGCTTCATTGATGTTTAGATTGACCAGTATAAGGATCTTGTTCTTTGTGACATTGTGATGATGAATAGTTGTGATATATTGCTCGGTTGACCTTGGCAATATGATTGTAGAGCTATTTATGACCGTGTAAGAAATGTGTTTACTATTAAGAAGAATGATAGGAAGTTTTCACTGATGCCTTTGATGGATACAACACTCAGTAGGAGAAGCTTGAGTAATGGTAGCCGAGTTGAGATTGTAGACCTTGAGAAAATGAATGATCAGTATGAAGAACCGACCTATCCATTGTCAAGAAAAGACTTGAAGAGATAGAGGAAATTGAAGTGGAAGACTTTGCAAGTAGAAAAGGTGGAGGACTTGTATGTGAAGAACCAGTTTAGGATTTATGTGTTAAATCCTGAAAGATGTTCTTCTCACATATGAAATTTTTTTTGGAACCTGGGGTGTTTGATGCAGGGGCATCCAAGGTTAAGGTAGGGAATTTTGTGTCCTTAGTGAAATTGCATGGGGCGTTTGTATTTTGGCTGGTGTTACTCGGTTTCAACCTTGACCGATGGTCTTGGTCATTAAAGGAAGCTTGGTCACTGAAGGAATTCGGCAGTCTTTGGTGCTCAGTGAAATTGTTACTCGGTCATGCCTGTGGTGCTCGGTCGACACTAGTGCTTGATGATGCCTAGCGTGCTCAGTTATTTTACTATTGCTCGGTAGTTCTGACTTACCAACTAGAGTTCTGTGTGATTTGTTGAGCCAACTTGGTGAATTAATTGTTGGTAGCCATTGTCTTGGGCTGAAATGAAAAATTAAATGTTTGTATACATTTTTAAGCCAAATTGTATGACATTTAATTTTTTCTTTTGGTGAGTTAAGGGTTTCATCTAGTCAACTTGTGGCTAATGATTAGTATTTAATAAGGGCTTGGGTAGATGTTGAGACAAATGAAGTAGAGATCAAGAGTTAGACATCAGAGAAGATTTGAATGTCAGATGCATAGCTTGAGAGTGAAGTTGTGGAAAAGTTCTTGATGTTCTTGCAGATCATATTGTAATCTGATAATCATTTGTAGCAGAGCTAGGGGTTTACATACTTGGGAACATGGAGATTTCTTGAAGGCTTGCTAGCTCAAGTTTAGATCCACCTTAGGGTTTCCATCAACTTTTGATTGTCTTCAGAGCTAAACTAGTTGAGTTTGTATTGGATCTAGTTATGGATCTTTCAGAATTATTTTCTGATTGTAATTGGCCCTAACCTGGAAGGCCTTACTACCAGGCATGTTAATGAAAATTAGTGTTGAACAATTACTTTGTGTTGCATTTTTGAGTAATCCACTATGTAATTCTGTTGGCTACAAGGTTTGGACTATCCTTCATTGGATCCATCGGCCTTGACTACATAAACTATGAGCACAACAAATAATTCAAATTACTCCTTCATTTTATATATTTAGAAAATGGATTACATTAAAATGGTGAATAGAACTGAAGAGTAACTTGCTTTTTAATACAATAGTAATACAATTATTAGTCTAACTAGATTTCCAACAATCACATCTTTATATATAGAGGATTGACATTTGAACATTCAGATAAGTTTTGAAAGTTTTGACTGATTTATCCATGAATAAAGGAGAACACATCAATCCATAATGGAAGATCATAAAGACTAAACAACCATTTTTATATAACATTGATTGTAGAGAAGATTTAGCACGGTTGTGCCCCTATATTCCTGAGACATTTGTTCCTTCAATACTATAGGCATGTCCTGTGGCTGTCTTAATGATTCTTCTTATCATGGCTGAAACATCATCACTTCCTCATCAATGCAACTGATTTACTCTCTAGTCGTTCCTTCTATCCTGACAAATTATTTGTGTATGCATGCATATTCAAGTATTCAACTTAGTCAATTTCATCCAAATATTAAGACACACATTAAAACAATTATATACAATATTGTGGTATATATATAATATTAGCAAGGTGTGTCTACTATTTCCTACCCATAAGTTTGTGGATCTATATGTACTTTTAGTATGTATACAAATTCATCCACTTAAAAAGTCACACATGTTTTGGGAATGTCTATGAATAGAGCATAAAAATAACATAAAATAAAGACAAATTATAGTCTCATCATTACCCCTAATAAGTATAATGCTTGTCCTCAAGCATTACACTTCTTGGCCACTCCTCTGAATGCTCCAACATCTATTTTTCCTCTCCGCTTGCTCTTGAAGGTGTAGTAGAACCCTCTGGTTCTCTCCCAATAGTCCATTCATTAATCTTCATGTAGCTGGTCCAACTTTGTAGTGTTAATGTCATACAATGGCCACAGGAGCATCAGTGGATGAAAGGCTAGAGGACACCAAATCTCTCTCCTAATCTATCTCCCTAGTTGCATGTATTTCGATGCTCTATTTATTGTTGCCTCTAAATTAATAGGACTGTGTGGTTCAGACTTTTTGAAAACTTCTAGAAATTTGTTCCATCTTCTCTTGACTCTAGCTAAAGCTCTCTAGGATGTGAAATAAGGAAATCACCGGTATTATCTATAGAATTTATCTCTGATAGCAAAAATCTTGTCTCTTGATTCTGGTTTTCTCTTTCCATAGGTAAGTGTGAACCAATCTCTCAATAGAACATTCAACTTGATAGATTCAGCTCTCAAAGGTAAATACTCTGTCTTTTCCTGATCCCTATAATTTTCCAGTTGTCTATCATAGTTGGCTTCATTATGCATCGAAGATATTAATCCTTTCAGATGTACATCCCCTATGTAAAGTAAGGGATGCGAATAAGTTTCATTTGGAATGATAAAATTATGAAGATATAACTCATAAAGAAAGTTCTACTACCAAATAGGAAGTGTTTGATATAAACCATAAAATTCTTTAGCTATTTTGAACTCAGAGTCTTTATCCTAGATAGTCATCAGTAACTGGAATAAGAGGAATTTCTCTTTTAAGAAAATTTCATATACCCTTGGGGGAGGTCTACAAGGTATGATTTGATCAACCAATTTTAGGGCGTGATTTATTTTCTATTTTTGTTTTTATATCTATTATTTTAGGTCCTCAATTTCTTCTTTTTGATCATCAATTTCCCTTTTCATCCTTTTCCTTTCCTCTCCCTACATAGTGTTCTTAAAGATTAGCTGGGGGTATAGACTTAAGAGAATATATTGCAAGGTAGGCAGGCCAGGATCCTCTGGTTGAGTTTTGCTATCTTTTCTCTATAATGTGGGCTTGCTCTAGATAATTTGTGTACTAAGTTATCTTGAAAAGCACTATGGAATTTTGAGTACAAGAATAGACTGGTGATTGAGGTAACTGAAGATCCTTATGATGGTCCTCTTGAATTTTTTGAGTGCTTTCTTTAGGTCTACTTTGTTGTGAGGGAGGCTCATTAAGAGATGAATCATTTACATTCTGAGGAGGATCTAGAATATTTGGTTGAATTGGAGAATCATCTGAGACATAATCAATATGAGGCTCTATAGGAGGATTTTCTGATGAAACATCTTGACTTACTGGGGAAACTTGAGGAATTTGTCCCCTAATCCTAGGAATTCTTCTCAAAGGAGTTTCTATTGCTTCTACAGTTTTCTTTTTGCCAACTTTCTTCGGTCTCTCTACTGCAGGAGCCGATTTATTTTTCCTACTTTTTGAAAATGTAGGGTTTTGGGGTTCTGTTTTAGGAACTGGAGTTCCTTCATCAATCTTTTATTTCCTTTTTCTTTGGAATGAGGTAGGTACATTATCATCTGGGATAGGAGAAGGTTCCTTTTCTTTAGGATTCTCATATTCTCTTTCTTGGGGTATATCAATTGGTTTAGAGGGTATTTCACTCTCAGGAACTAGTTGTTCAACATGTTCATCCTGAGGTTGTAAGGTTTTTAATCTAACAAATTGTAGACACCTAAATTTGCTTACATAATTTAGTAATCATATTTAGTCTTTCCTAGGACATCTTGTTAATTAAATATTATTTATTTAATTAATTTATGTCATCCCCTAGTTAATTAATTTAATTAATTAACTATAGCCCAATTATTTATCAAAATGACAAACCTATAGTCTAATAATTAATTAAATACCTATTCTTCTATTAATTTAAATGGATACTTTTATCTAAATAAATTAATTGATAAATCCCCTTTTCCTCCCACTCAGAATTAAATAAAATATTTAATTCTAATTCCCCCCTATTAGCTAATAATCCATGCTTAGCTAATAATCCTCCACTCATTATCTCTCCTCCCATCACATCTCCCTAATCCTCCACTTACCAAGCCTAATCAACTCCTAAGCATGTGCACAATCATAATCCAAGATTAAAGAGTGCTAATCCATGCCAAAGTCAACCCCTTATGACATCACCTCCACATCCCCCAATGAGAAATCAAAAGCCTCTTACACCTCTTACACACTTGTCCCCTCTCACACCTTCCAAAGGTACCTCTCCTCTCACCCTTCACCATTATGACACTTGTCACAATGCTATGCATTTGAGAAAGCACAATCCATGTGCTCTCCCTTGGATGCATCTCCACCATCGCTCACTCCTCTTTTGCCCCTTAATCTTGACCATCCATTTCATCCATCTTTCTATAAAAGAGAAGCTCTCCTCCTTCATTATCATCCACCATTGAAGCAAAGTTATCATGCCATTTTCTCCATTGAAGCTTGAGCATAGCATTTGAGCACACATCCAAACCTTTGGACAAATCTTCTACATATTGGAGGTTTGCTTAAGGGTTTTTATATTGCTTTTGAGTTCATTTGCTTCCATTTTGTAGGTCTTATCATAGGTGTTTATCTCATTTGTTTTGTTGAATGTTTAGTTTACTTTTCATTCTTAACACTACATTTTAGGTATTACATTTTGGCACGCCCAGTGGGAACCACTTCTAGGGTCATTCTTGTTCATGTTTTCATCATTTTCTTGCAAAAACTAACCCAAATACTAAATTTTTTTGTTGTTTGAGTGCTTTGTAAGGGTTTTTTGGGTGTTTTGTAGGTTCAAGGCTGAAGAGGAGGCATTTGTGTAGACATTCTCATTTTTGGATTTTACACAGCAAACACCTCCAGAAAATTTATAGTTTTGCGGGAACACTTGTATGGACGCAAGAACATATATTTCTTCATAGGAATGCCTATACGACTCATGGGAATGCATTCCCACCATGATTTTTTTTGATTTCCCATCTTTTTCTACTCTTTGTCCTACTTCACCGGTGACTGACTGTACCCCTTTTTGTAGGATCACATTCCCACAATGCAGGATTGCACGTTGACCAGGTGGGATTGCCTGTGTACGTCTATAAGCCTTAAAGGCATTCACTATTTTTTTAATTTTTGCCTTCATTCCTGCAATGTGGGATCACTATTTGACTATTGTGGGATCGCTTGTGTACCTTTTATGAGCCGTATGACCTCATTATTTTCCCTCAATTTTTCTCCATTCATTCCTGCAACATGGGATTGACAGTTAACTTGTGGGAATGTGGTCGTAGGTATTATTTCTATGTTTTTATTATCTTTCTATCTTTTCAGTTTCTCTGACAGTCTTGTGGGAATGCCAATACGGCTCTGCAGGAATGCTATTTTTGTTTTGCAAGATTGTAGGTTTATGCGGGAACATGGGTTAAAATTTTAAAATAGAATTAACTCACTTTGTTCTTGTGCATTAAAAAGAACAGTGTATGCCAAACATCACCTCACATTTTCAATTTGGGTTTAAAATGAACAAAGGTTAAAATTGAACAAGGCAAACATCACACTTCTTTTTGGTGCTTAAAATCAACTTATTCAATCTTGAGTGCCTAAGGGACAAAGAATCAATGTGATGAACATTTCTTTTGGTGCTTAAAAATCAATCAAACACTATCTTGAAGGCTAAAGGAAGTAAAACTTTTCTTGTTTTTTGCAAATCAAATCTCTACTTTTTTTAAGCATTGCCATTTACATTTCAAAACAAAGAACCTTGCATGCTAAACATGAGTGTTTGATGTTCTAGAATAGAAAACACTTAGTCTTAATAGGTTCAATTTGGAATGAACACTTCTTGGCATGTTTGAAGGAGTGTTTTTCAACACTTCCTTAGAGCTTTTCAATTTTTTGCATAAACCTTGTTAAAGTAAGTGACATGGAAGCAATCCACTTGTATCCATATCCTCTCCCCTTGCCTTCATGGAGCTTGGGTGAAGAGAAAGATCAAGTTTGATTGACAACACTTCTAGTGAGGCTTGCTAGAGAGAAGCACTTCCTCTTTAGAGAATGACCTCAAACTGGTAATACCCCGACTAGTATATAAACAAGGTGCTGAGAAAACTCTCACCTTATCCCTGCAAGCTTAGGTGAGGTGTGTTGATGGTAGACTGAGGTAGGTGAATATCCCTATGATTTTGGCATGGTCAACCAGGCTCTTAAGTGAGTCACGCATGTAAAAACTAATTGGGGGGATGCCACAGACCTTACTAGAAGCCATTAATCAGAAGCCTACCTGATCTACTCTTGAAGGTATCATAATCTTTGTGCAAGGACCGACCCAAGTGGTTTCCTGGGTCACCTGAAGATTACTCACCATATGTATTCCTCTTTTGGGATATCAAGCTATGGGAAAAGGTTATGATACTCATTTGTCTTGTAGGTGGAAAGTGCTTGTATGTGTTCTCGAAAGTGACTTGACCTAGTAAAAACATCTATTGAACATACACAACTATCAAAATTACAAATTTCTTTTGCCAAAAGAGATCAACTACTCATATCCTCCAAGATTGCTTTGTCTCTTGTGAGGACTATTTGTCAAGACATTATCCTGAAAGTAAATTCAAGTTTGTTTAAGACCAAGCCAAGGTATACTTACCGTAGTCACTTCCTAGCTTGATCCAATCCTATGAATAGTTACTTTTGTTGACCTATGACCCAGACTATGAAGCATAAGAAAGCTAATTTACCCATCTCGTGTGCATATCGAGAAAAGAAAATTACAGAAAGAAAGCTCAAAGATTGTCAGCATATTGTCACTATAGCCCACGAAGAAGAAAAGTACCAAACCCAATTGGATAACATACAATACAATGCAAGGGTTAAACAATTTGCTTTTCAAATCCAAGTTGATCACCACTTTGTCAGATTAGAGAGTGAAGATTAGTTGGCATAACCTCTTCCTCTTTCAAAACTATGAAAATTGTCACAACATCCCCCATCTTAGGTGATCCAATAGGTGCATTTCTGTCATCCCCTTTTGAAGAATCATTTAGCATCATTATCCCAAGCCACTATCCTATATCCATATCATATCCAAGAACTCACCTTGAGTTGTCCTATCCTTGTTTACACAAATCAAAATGATGAAGCTTCACCCATTCAACTAAGCATTGTCTAGGGTAGCTAGTACTTGCTTTTGTGGACCTCATCATCTCGATCTTGAGATCAGCCCACACTAGCAAGGATCCCATCATCTAAAGATCACAAGTCTATCCGAGGATGACAATCCATGCATTTTGATCCCCCCATCAGGAAAGGTAACCCATCTCAATCCTCTTCCCAATAGCATATCACTAAGAATCCTACATTTAAATCATCACCTAGTTCATCTCAAAATCCAAATCCCTATCCTTAGCATCATTCCCCTACATCTACATTTTCCCTCATCTTAGGAAATTTTACTTTCATGCTTGCTGTGACATAATCAAAGAAAATAAAAGGGATGGATTCCAACTAGACCACTACTTCAGTTGATCCAAATGATTCCATAGGTGAAATGGTGATGTATGACCCTCTGATGATGATAGTTCAGAACATATGGGAAGATCTTAGTGAGACACCTACTACTAACTCCATGGAGGCTTTCATGTGCCTCCTAGGACATGCACAAATGGTAAGCACAATCATCACACAAAATCATCTGGCTATATTGGAAAACTATGTGTAGGAGGGTACTCCCATCCTACCTCAGTTACACTCTTTTGACCCCACAAACCCCTTCCATGTTCCCACCAACATTGATTTATTTGTCATCCAAAAAGTCCATGATCCAACCATGCAAGTATCCCATACGGCCTCACCTATCCAACATCTCCTACAACCCCGTATGGTGATCCCTGCAAGCACACCACTTTCCATCATGGGACCACAACCCCCTACCTCTTTGTAGATGGTTACTCAAGTGCCAACATTCACCCAAGCCTCTACTCAAGCAATGCTAACTCCTGCTACATCAACACCTCTTTCACAAGGAGTATCACAAATCACCCCACCTATATCCATCCTACAACCTCATTCCATGCAAGTGCCTCTCACCTTTACGGAAAGCACACAGACCCAACAAGCCACCTTTACAATAGGAATGCCACATGTGCCATCCCACAATCCTCCACTAGTACAACAAACTCCTATATCAACCCCCACGTTTGTGGCCAACTTTGCATCACAACTCCTACCAAGAGTCAATGCCACCTGGAGCCTTGGCCAAGCATAAATGAACACCATGGGCATACCCACACATGGCCAACTTTACCAAAAGGCTCATCAGCAACAAACCTTCCCACAAGTAGCACCTCCACCTACATTTACCAACTATTTGTCTATGCCATCCGCTACTTAGCAAACCAAACTTCCACAATCATAGCAACTCGGTGCTACCCATCCCACTAACTCCCATATGCAACCACCTATAGTGCACACCTAGGCTACTATTCCCACTCTTAGCAATGCAGGTATGCACCCATCTTATATTGGTCAAGCTCATCACCAACCCCTACCATAACCATTCTACCAACCTCCCCAGCAGCAGCCATACTTCCTGACCATGCAAGCCAATCCCCTCATCCTGTAGTAGCAAGCCTTGCCACAACCTTCACCCACCTTGCACTAGGAATACATCACTCAGCAAGCTAGCTAGAACCCCTTTGCAATGGCCTTTTTGATAGGGAAATCCCCATTCCCTTTCTCACCATATCCTCCCTTTTCACCTGTGCCATCCAACCCATTCTCGCTGGGAGTACCTACTACAGCAACTGTCAAGTCAAAGTGGGAAGAAATGAGAAATGCCATCAAAGAGCTTAAGATTGTTACTGAGACTAAGACATTCAAGTTCGAGGAAGTTTGTCCATATCCATTTGACAGATCAATCATAGTGATCCCCTTCCCTAAACATTTTGAAACACCAAAGTTTGACAAGTATCAAGGGAAGGGTGATCCAATTAACCATGTCAAAGAGTTCTACATGGCCTGCCAGGATGTCGCATTTAATGACATATTTCTCATGTGACTCTTCCCCAAGAGCTTGGGAGGACCGGCCCTCGAATGGTTCTACAAAATACCTTATGGGTTTGTTTCCACATTTCCAGAGCTTTCAGAAAAGTTTGTCACTCAATATGCACACAACATCGAGGATGAGCTCACCCTATTGGATTTGTGCAATACCAAATAGAAGGGAGGTGAAACTCTAGCTGATTACTTACAATGATGGTAGAATCTCACAATGAGATTGTCATACCAACCACTAGAAAAACATCTCACCAAGATATTCATTGATAATCTACACCCAAAGCTATCCCATTCTATGAAGATGAACTGCATTCAAACCTACCAAGATATTAAAGGGAAAGGCATGGATATTGAGTGAGCTCTTTTGGATGATGGTAGCATCAAGCACTATAAAGAAAGCTCTTAGGACAGACCAAACAATGACCATTCTTGGTATTGGAACAAAAATAAGAATGTGGTCACTTATGGAGCCACAGACACCAGGAATGTCCAAGTTGTGGTTGTAGGTCGTAATCCCACTCCTTTGGCATGTCAACAGAAAACACCTATGTATTAGCAACCAGCACCCATATAACAACAACAAGCACCTACCTACCAACAACCACCTTGTCAGCCTCCTATGAATCAAACCAATGCTATATCTATTACCTAAGGATGAAATAAGCCCCATGTTCAGAAGAACCTAAAGTGCATCTTCACACCCCTTGGAGAACCCTTGGATGCCATTATTCACAAGATGGTGAGCACCAACCTGGTTGTGTATCTGTAAACCCAACCCTATGATGACTCAACACCCAAGCCAACCTAGTACAAAGACAATGAATACTGTGAATACCACCATGTTAGGGGACACACTACCGCTAAGTGCATGAAGCTCAAGAGCTATGTCCAAAACCTTATAGATAGAAAGGAGATCATAGTCGATGCCCCTACCCAAGCATCACCCAATGCCAACTTGCAAATCTACCAAAATGTGTTTCCTAAACACAACGCTGGAAAGGCTCAAGTTAACGCTACCCCTCCCACTAGCCAAGATAAGGGTAAACAAGGTGAACATAGTGATGGGAAAGAATATACCACTACCTACATAAACTATGATAAATTTGTTGGTTGTATCTCCCAGGTTGAGCCTACTATGAATGCGATCCATGTGAAAGGTGCTAACAATCAATGTGCTATTACTACCCGAAGAGGCCGGATATCTATAGCCGATGCCAATACTACCACCATCCCCAATGCACAATATAACCTCTTGGAACACCTTGGGAACACACCTACACAAATATCCATCCTTGATCTCCTTTGCACATCACCCCTTCATCAAGAGGTCCTCAACAAAGCCCTTCAAGAGGCTCACGTCCCTGCAGACATTAATGCCATCCAATTCAAGAACCTTATGGGACACATATCCACACCATCCACTCTCTCTTTTTAGCCACTCAACATGCCATCTATTGAACCAAATCATTATCTCCCACTCCGCATTGCCATCATGATTAATGACTTTGCCATCAAGCGGGTCATGATAGATAATGGTTCAGCCCTTAATCTTTGCATGTTAAAATTTGTTCAACAGATTGGCCTCATAGAAGAAGACATCTCCCATGAGGTGATCATCATCAAGGCCTATGATAATCTAGAGCATACCTCCAAAGGTACCATTTTGTTGCCAATCAAAATTGGTCCTATCACACAAGACATAGTGTGCCATGTTGTTGATCTTGATCTCCCTTACAACATCCTCCTGGGTCATCCCTGGATCCACTCCATCCAAGTAGTCCCTTCCACCTATCATTAGTGCATCAAATTCCCTTATCAAGGCACTAAAATTGCCATCCACACAAATCCCCAACCTTTTGCATACTTCCATGTGATTGAGGCCTCATTTCCCCACTCCACTCATTGTCCTAGAATTGACATTGGCACATCTGTCGCTAGCTCTTCCCAATCCCACTGCGATCTAGAAACAACCCTCACCTCCACCTCCTCCTCTTTCAAGATCAACAAAAAGGGCTATGGAGAATACAGTCTCACTGATGCTTTTGTAGTAGGGGCTCTTCCCCTGGATCCACACACACAAGGATGACCCTCGCACCAAACCAAGGCTCCTCAGGAGGGGCCCAAAATAAAGACCATGGGAACATCTTCTTTTGTTTCTAATGGAATCCTAAATGGTCAGGAGTTGGCCCCAGATATCAACCAATGGCTGTATAAAGATCCTCCACCTCCAGATACTAAGGTCCTCAGATACTTTAAAGATAAATATCTCATACCACACAAATGGGCAACTAAATAATGGGACTATCAAGGAGGAGGTCTAGGACCCAATGAGGCTGGAATGATAGATCCCATGGAGGCCTCTAAAGATCCAGAGACTCAAGGCCTCAACTTTAATCCCCCTCACTTGCACATACGAGGACCTGGTGCCATAATTGGGGGCACCAATTCACCCAACGTAACCCTTTTGAGAATCCAAGATGAACTCATGGAAGTCGAAGACATTTCGGAAGAGGAAGAAAAATTGTCCTATGATGATATCTTTGATGATGAAACCTTCCAAGGAAATTTTGTCCTTTGCCAACTCACCATCAACCTCATTGACCTCCCCCTCATTCACCCCGACCTCATAGACTAGGACCAACCGAGTGTAGTACATATCGATGAGTTCTAAAGTGAGGAAGCACTCCTAAGATTCAAGGCCACCATAGATTAGCAATTAGAATGGGGACATGAATCGACTAAAGTATACCAACTCAACCCAAAGGGGTACTTTGGGGAAGAGGAATTCTCTAGCCACAAAAATAAAAACAAAAAAGAAAATAAAGAGTCCTCATGTGAAAACCCCTCTGGGGTACATTCTAATTCAAAAATAGTAAAAATAAAGGGTGTATCCGACAGTGAAAACCTCTCTAAGGCATTGGAGGATGGAGACTTGCCTCTTCCTCTTATCCAAGATTACCGGTCAGAATAATCATCCATAGTCATTGAAGAGACCAAGATGATTAATCTAGGAATAGAGGAAATCCCTCAGATTACATACATCGCAACAACTCTAAGTGAAGTGAAAGAGACAGACCTGGAGGCCCTCCTTCAGGAATCAATAGGAAACTTTGCATGGTCATATGCCCATATGCCTAGACTCGATCCTAATCTCATTGTTCATCATCTGGCAGTCAATCCTGATGCCAAACTAGTCAAGCAAAAGTTAAGGAGAATGCATCCAAAAGTAGCCTTTCTGGTTAAAGTAGAGCTTGAGAATCTCCTTTAGGTTAAGATCATCAGAGCCATTGATTATTCAGACTAGATCTCTAACAAGGTTCTTGTCATCAAACCCTCAGGTGATATAAGAATTTTTATTGACTTTCAAGATCTCAACAAGGCATGTCCAAAAGATGATTTTCCACTACCCAACATAGACATGATCGTAGACCTCACTATAGGGCATGAGATGTTGTCACTCATGGATGACTTCTCAGGGTATAATCAGATCAGAATCATAGAAGCAGACTAGCACAAAACTACTTTCACCACACCATGGGGTACATTTTGCTATAACATGATGCCGTTTGGGCTCAAAAATATGGGAGCTACCTATCAAAGAGAAATGACCACAATTTTTCATGACATGAGTCATAAGATCCTCGAGGACTATGTCGATGACATTCTAGCAAAATCTAGAACACGCTATGAACACCTTGATGTCCTTGAAGATGTGTTCGATTGCTTGTCCAAGTATGGTTTGAAATTGAATCCAAAGAAATATGTATTTGGTGTGACATCTGAAAAACTTCTGGGGTTCATTGTGTCCAGACATGGCATAGAGATTGATCCCAAAAAGGTGAAGGCCATCATGGAAATGCCTCCTCCCAGAACACTTAGATAGTTAAGAAGCTTACAAGGAAAGGTGCAGTCAGTTTGATGATTCATCTCCCAGCTCATAGATAAGTGCTAGCCATTCACACATCTCTTATGAAAGGATACCTCCTTCAAGTGGGATCCCATCTATCAGTGCAACTTTGAAAAACTCAAGAAATATCTAGTGAATGCACCTATTCTTGTTCCACCAATGCTATGAAGGCCCCTCATTTTGTACATATCTGCAACTACTACAACATTGGGGGTACTCTTAGCATAGCTCGATGATGATGGAAAAGAGCAGGCTATTTATTATATCAGTTGTACACTGGTTGGTTACGAGCTAAACTATTCTCCAATTGAAAAAGCCTGCTTGGCAGTGGTTTTTGCCACTCAAAAACTTTGCCACTATATGCTCAGTCACACAATAAATTTAATTTCCATGGTCAACCCACTCAAGTACTTGCTATCAAAGGCCACACTTACAGGGTGAATGGAAAAATGGGTTATGCTTCTTAGTGAATTTGACATCCAATATGTTGATTGAAAAGCCATCAAGGGATAAGTTATTGTTGATCAACTTGTAGAAGCTCCCTTAGTCGACGCATACCCTCTCAAAATGGAGTTCCCAGATGAGCATCTTTGTATGATCAAAGAACAACCCCAGTGGAAATTATATTTTGATGACTCATATACATCACATGGATTAGGGGCAGACATACTATTTGTGACCCCTCAAGGAGACTACATCCAAAAATCCTTCAAGCTAGGATTCATGTGTAAAAATAACATTTTAGAATATGAAGCCCTTGTGGTAGGTCTTAAAATTGCCATTCACTAGAATATTATAGAACTACAAGTCTTCGATGATTCCCAATTGATCATCAAGAAGGTCCTCGATGAATATCAAACAAAGGACGACAAGCTATTACCCTACAAAGAGCTTGTAGATAAACTCAAAGAATATTTTGTTAGCATACATTTCACAAAAGTACCAAGATTTTAGAATAAGGTAGCAGACACCATGGCCACCATCGGTTCACTATTGGAAATCCCCCGTGACACCACACAATATGAGTTTCTAGTTGAGTAGCTACACATGCCCGCTTACGACAATGCTGACGCTGATATGGTATGTGTCTTGGTTGGTCCCTAGTCCCCATGGTACCATGACATTCATGCTTATCTAAAGAATGGTATCATATCTCCTCACCTCACAAACACCCAACACCAAAACCTTATTCATAGAGCATCCTGCTACACTCTTGTAGCCAACACCCTATATCGTTGTGGGTATCATAATGTCCTCTCCCGATGTCTAGACTTGAACAAGGCCACCGTGGCTTTACAAGAGGTTCACACTGGTATTTGTGATGCTCACACAAGCGGTATCATCCTTGCAAAGTAGCTACTTAGAGTTGGGTATTATTGGCCGACATGGAGCATGACGCCTATGAGTTTGTGAAGAAGTGCCTATAGTGCCAACAACATGCCAATTTGATCCATGCACCCATGCAGGACTTACAGCCCATTGCACCTTCGTGGCCTTTCTCATGTTGGGGTTTTAACCTTGTTGGCATGTATTGGCATTAAGCATGATTATCATTAGTGACAACACTTATTCAGAATAGTGCATACTGAGTAGAATAGTACATACCAAGAAAAACAAAGCTTACCGAGCTGAGTAATGCATACAGAGCAGAGCAGTACATACCAAGTAGAATAGAGCTTATCGAGTAGATTAGTACATACCAAGCAGAACAGAGCTTACTGAGCTGAGCAGAGCTTACTAAGTAGAATAGTGCATACCAAGCTCGCAAAGTTTCACAGTGTTTACCGAGTGCTGCATGGTTAAACAGGAAACTTAGTTTCTACCGAGTAACACTTTATCTATCGAGTCTCCAGTATTTACCGAGTTTGAGACTACGACCGAGTGGTTAGTATGGACTGAGTTTCCACTTCTATCAAGTGCATGATGATGCTGAGTAACACAGTGGACGCCGAGCATCAGAAAGTCACCGAGTTAGTTTGCAGTAACCGTGTAACTATATTTGGGCCGACTCAGTAATATTTGTGTTTACTTGTCTAAGAGCTGACTTTGTAATTATTTTGGAATTGACTTAGATTGATATATAAACAATGTTTTATGTCATATCCAAGTATGATAAAATAGAGTAGTATGAAAAAGAGAAAAAGGCAGAGATAAGCAAATTACAAAAGGCTACAGTAGTATAAGAAGCAGCAAAGATCTATCCATCACAAAAGGTGATCAGTACATCAGAGAATCTCAATCAGCAAGTACATTTGCAAGTAAGAGATCTACTATTTCATCCTAACAGGTGAATCAGCTTGAAATCCTTTAACCGAGTAGACTTAACAGTCTTTGTAAAAATCTCATAACTGAGTGCATACTTCATTGTATGTTTGTAAAACCTCTAACAAGGTGGACCTAGTAGTCCTTATTGCTCCTAATAGGGTAGATCATCAGAAGTGATCATTGTAAGCCTTAACCAGAAAACTTTATACTGTAGTATTGAAGTTTTGTGGGTATCATCCCCACCCTAGTTTTACTTTCTACTTGGAAGGTTTCTGGGTCACCAAATCTCTGTGTTCTAAGTGTTATGAATGTTTTATTCTTTCTGTTACTCATGCATGTAGTTAGATTATTAATCTAATATTATTAAGATCTGAATCTATTAAAAGTTTTGAAGTTACTGATTCACCCCTCCCCTCTCAGTAACCTAGATATTCTTGAATATTTCCAACAATTGGTATCAGAGCTTAGTGGATCTTAGAATAAAGTTTGATAGCTTGAGAAAAGATTCAGGACAATGGAGATATTCAGACTGAACAAAGTAATTGAGAATGAAAAGCTAGATCTAGAAATGGCCATAACTCAACTCAAAGAAGCAAGAGAGCATCTTTCCCTTTCCCTAAAAAGAAGGAAGGAACTTGCAAATCAGATCAATGACCACCAGTATGTTGAAGAAAAGATTGAAAACTTTTTCCCTTCAAGCAGCTCAGATGAAGCAAACAATGAAATCAAAGAACTTCTAGAAAAGAGTGGATCTCTGCAAGAAGAAGTGAGAAAATTGAAAAGAGAACAGGAAATTCAGTCAACAAGATTCTGTGAAGTCTTGGAACAAAGAAACAAGATGAAAGATGAAATAGATGGAAAGAACAATGAAATCCAGAATAAAACTCTTCAGCTAGAAAATCTTATTGATCAAATCTCCAATGCAAATGAAGAAATCTTGACTCTAAGATCAGAAAATGAAAATATGAGAGAAGAGCTGAGATCTGAAAAGCAAATCAATTTAAGAGTGATGAGTGAGCTAGATGCTGAAAGACAAATCAATGAGAGAATGTTGAAATCTCAAGAAGATATGAATCAGGTGTATGAACGAAACCTTCATAGGCAAAAAGGAAAAGCAGGACTTGGATACAAAGAGGAAGGTGAATCCTCCAAACAAGGTACTCAAAAGAATCAGAAACCTACCTGTAATCACTGTGGCAAAATTGGTCATACTTCAAACAAATGTTGGAGTAATGGAAAAACAAAATTCAATGGAAAATGCTACAATTGCAATCAGCTTGGTCATAAAGGAAATGAATGCAAGGAGAAACCAAGATTTAAAGGCATATGTCACAAATGTAGAAAACAAGGTCATAAGGCATCAGAACGCAGAACTAAAACACCCAATCCAGCGGAACAAATTATTAAAGCAATGTTGGGTTGGGATTACAACACTTGGTGTAGATGTCATTACTGTGGAGAATATGGACACATTGGCATGAATTGTGTAAGGCACCAGTTGAGAAAAAGGGATTCTACCATAAGATGTTATAATTGCACTAAGCTTGGTCACATAGCTAAAAACTACATGAATTTAGGCAAAATTGAAGATGAAAAGAAAGCAAAAGAAAATAACATTAGGAAGTAGATGAGACAGAAGTGGATTCCTAAACCTACCGAGCAAACCAATCCTGAAGTCACTAATGAAGGGAGTGGCTCTATGAGCTCTAACTAGTCTCCAAGAAAGCACTAGAACTATATCTTCATAGACATATTCCAAAATAGTTCCTGAACTGAAAAGAAGATAGATTCAAATCAGTATGCAAGATACAATAGGATCACAAGAAGGTCGGTATCAGTTACCACCGAGCAAGGTTGGGAGTAACCTAACTTCATTTGGTTACCGAGTAAGGTCGCAGAAGTATGAATTCATATGATCGCTGAGTTGCGGAGTCTTCACCAAGCAATTAATTCATAGTGGATGATAGCCTGTCTAATTCAATACCCTAATTCATACTGAGCATTAATGACAAAGTTTTAACAAAAGGAGTGAAATCAAGCTCACTATTCACCATGAACAAAAGTCTCCTAGTGCAATCAAGTGTTTTGAAGCATATTTCAGCAAGATATTCTCTTTCCTCAAAGAATTTACTATGTTCACCGAGCTACCATGGCATCATCCAGTGCTAAAATGAAGAAAGATTCAGAAATGTTGGTTCATGGAGAATGGAAAGCACCAGATTTCAAACTCATGCCCGCAGTTGCCAGAACCCTAGACTCGAGTGGAGCTCAATCTCAGATTCCTCCTAAGGTACTCCTTATTAACGATATTTGCAGTCATTTTAAGTGTGCAATTCAAGAGCTTGGAACCCTAGAGATAGATACTATTCATGAGGAACTATGTGTCGATGGTGTTCTCAAATTGGAGCATCAACATTTGGAAGATAAGGGTTTAGTTCACATCACACACTTGCCTTGGAGCTTTTAGATAAAATGGGTCAGATATATCCTTAGTCGAGTACATGAAGGTAAAATATGGCTTGAGCAACCAGTAGAGATTACGAAGAAGATGATTCACCAAATCACTGGTCTTCCCATGCTCGACAAGGCAAAATCTACAAAAACCCTAGGTCGGACGAAACTAGAAGAGAAAACCCTAGCCGAGTGGGACGGTAGAGGTATGAAGATAAGTAGAATTATTGATGCAGAATTGAAGTTTGGTATACATATCATAGCTCACAAGATATACAGTTCAAGTTGGCAGAACAATGTTCCATGTGAAGTAGTTGACCTAGCATATAAAATTGTAAAGAACAACTGTCATTTGACCTAGTAGATCTTTTGTTGAAACAGTTCAATAAGAACATGGAGAGCATCCAAACCTCAAAGAAAAATCCATATAAGTTTGGCTCACTGTTGGTTTGTTTATTTTTCTATGCTCAAAAGTTTTTCCCATCAAAAGGCACGGTAGTATGGAGAAAAGATGTGCCGGTTCTTTATCAGATGAATGAATACATTTCAGAAATGGGTGACAATTTTGAAAGCATAATGGATAACTATTTTGAATCATTTAAAGAGAAAATGAATAATAGATTCTGGATTCCATAGAAATTGGTGGAAGATTACAAAGATGATATTTGTTTCATGGTGGACTATGATAATCTGTATATACAGGAAACAAAACCAAGGATTGTACATGTGAAACCTCTTCCCTATGAGATAAATATTGATGAAACCAAGAATATTATTGAAGCCCTAATTAATCAACCTGTTAATCCAAAGGCACCATATTTTGGGACATATGAATAAGCTAAGGAGAGAATTGAGCTTAGTATAAAGCTTCCATAGGTGGTTAACAAAGGAAGAAAGAGGATGGCCAAAATACAAGCTAGGACACCTCTAATGTCAACCAAGGAAAAAGGAGAGGACTTTGAAGAAGAAGAAGAGAAAAAGGATGAGGAGGAAGAAGAACAAGTACCAGCAAAGAAGAAAGGAAAAGTAATTATCACCAGGGCACCCAAGCAACCCTCTGCAGTATTTACAAGAAGGAGTGCAAGAGGCAAGGCAGGCAAAGACAGTGAAGAAATAGTATTCAAAAGGCCTCCTCCTTCATTAAAAGAAAAGATCAAGGATATGAAAGAAGGATCTAGAATTGCAAACTTCAAATCTCTAAAATATGAAATTAGATCTGAGGAAGAGCAGTAGGAAATTGAAGATGCTGTTATCAAGAAAATAGGAAGATGGAAATACTCACCTGAAGAGATAGCTTCTCAAATCCCAAGAACTCTGCTGAACAAAATTAAGTTGAGATGGTCCAATGCAAGACAAACTATCAAGGACATCTATGCTCAAACCTTGAGGCAATTAATGCCAAGTTTGAAAAATGCTAAAATTAATAAGGCATTGATAGATAATGAAATTAAGATGACACTCAAATTCAACAGTTGTTTGATTTTGATCAAAGATATTGAGTCAGTTGTGAAGAGTGCCACTGCCACATGGGAAAACATCTATAATCTTCACAAACCGAGTGTTGAAACTGTGATAATCAAGGATATTGATGATGACAGTGATGAACATGAAGAAGATACCGAGGTAGACAAGCAAAGTGATGAGGAAGATAATATTGTTCAGATAGCTGTAGAAGTCATTGCCTCACTTCCTCACTCTCCAGCAAAAGTTGCTACACCTAGCACAGAGATAACTTCAAGTATGATTATGACAACTTCCATAGATACATCAAATGTCAAATCATCACTAGCACAACTCAATGAATCATCAATAGAAATGACTACCACCTCTTTTACTGAGTTGCAGTCTCCTGTATCTACTTCAGTACCTACTTCCATATCAAGTTTTCCAATAGTAAGTACCTCAATTCTAGATACTTCAGTAAGTATTTTAGTTTTTGATTCTACAATTGTGAATACTTCAGTTTTGAGCACTTCAAGTATTCCATTCGCTAGTTTATCATTTTTCACAGCTAGTCCTACAATGTCTACAATAACTTCTACAAAGGCATTAAGTGCAATAACAGTTGATCCTAAGGCTCAACCGAGTACAAAATTTTTGAGTAAGAATGTAGAAGAGGATATAGACTTAGATGAGGAGATAGAGATTCCAAAACTAGACTTTCCAAATCTTTTAGCAGACCAAATGCAAAACATTGGTGAACTCCTCCAAAAGAAAGCAAAGTAGAAGAAACTAAAAGAAGAAAGGGACAAGGAATATAAAATTATTGAAGATGCAAAGGATATTTTGTCAGAAGCATTAGGTATTAAAGTTGATTTCTCTCAACATATTCTGTTACAGTTAGCTGAGGCAGTAAACAAGTTCCATGAGGATTCCTCTGCGTCAGAGAAGATTTTTGAGAAAGTCGAGAAGAAGTTTGACAATAAAGTGCTTGAGCATGTTGCTCAGCATATAGCTATTAATTAGGCAGAATTATCTTCAGTTTTGACAGATATTGAGTCCTCCTATTCCAATGTTACCTCACTTGTTGCTAAGCTATGTAATGTTGCCGAGTTCACTAAGGAAGTCAAGGAAAAATTGAATAAGATTGATGAGGATTTGAAGGACAGTGTACAGAGGTTACAACTTGAACCTAGTTCAAGCTTTGCACATCATATGAAAATCACATTCCAATCAAATAGGCAGTCAGAATTATTAAAAGAAGATACAAAGATCCGGTCAACACTACTAGATATTCAGAACATGATTCTTCCCATCATGGACATAATGCAAAAGCACATTGTTCACTCAAAAGCATTACTCCATGACAATCAATTTTCCATTGCAGGTGACATGATTGAACTCTCTACAGAAGTCCAAATTGCACTCCAAACATGCAAGATTCTGCAAGAGAATTGGGACAAAACTCTAGCACTAATCATAAAGGTACATTCTGATTTTCTTTCACATTTTGGATTCTCCCTGTAAAATACTTGTATATACACCTTTGGCATTATTGTCAAAAAGGGGGAGAAAATGTATAGGAGAAAGTGTATAAGATTAAGGTGTGTAATACGAAAGGGGGAGAAAGTACTCTATATAAGGGAGTCATGAAATGTATAAACAATAGTTTGACAAAGATAAATTTTGAAAAATAAAAAAAAAGATTCAGCATGATTCTTGTATATAAGTTTTGGCTATAAGTGTTTTTGTCACTAATGCCAAAGGGGGAGATTGTTGGCATTAAGCATGATTTTCATTAGTGACAACACTTATTCACAATAGTGCATACCGAGCAAAATAGTACATACTAAGCAGAACAGAGCTTATCGAGCCAAGTAGTGCATACCAAGCAGAACAGTACATACCGAGTAGAATAGAGCTTACCGAGCAGATCAGTACATACCGAGCAAAATAGAGCTTATCAAGCTGAGTAGAGCTTACCAAGTAGAATAGTACATATCAAGCTCGCAAAGTTTCATAGTGTTTACCGAGTGCTGCACGGTTAAACAAGAAACTTAGTTTCTACCGAGTAACACTTTATCTACCAAGTCTCCAGTATTTACCGAGTTTGAGACTATGACCGAGTGGTTAGTATGGACCGATTTTCCACTTCTACTGAGTGCATGATAATGCTAAGTAACACAGTGGATGCCGAGTATCAGAAAGTCACCGAGTTAGTTTGCAGTAACCGTGTAACTATATTTGGGCCGACTCAATAATATTTTTGTTTACTTGTCTAAGAGCCGACTTTGTAATTATTTTGGAATTGACTTAGATTGATATATAAACAATGTTTTATGTCATATCCAAGTATGATAAAATAGAGTAGTATGAAAAAGAGAAAAAGGCAGAGATAATCAAATTACAAAAGGCTATAGCAGTATAAGAAGCAGCAAAGATTTATCCATCACAAAAGGTGATCAGTACATTAGAGAATCTCAATTAGCAAGTACAGTTGCAAGTAAGAGATCTACTATTTCATCCTAACAGGTGAATCAGCTTGAAATCCTTTAACTGGGTAGACTTAACAGTCTTTGTAAAAATCTCTTAACCAAGTGCATACTTCATTGTATGTTTGTAAAACCTCTAACAAGGTGGACCTAGCAGTCCTTATTGCTCCTAACAGGGTAGATCATCAGAAGTGATCATTGTAAGCCTTAACTGGAAAACTTTATACTGCAGTATTGAAGTTTTGTGGGTATCATCCCCACCCTAGTTTTAATTTCTACTTGGAAGGTTTCTGGGTCACCAAATCTCTGTGTTCTAAGTGTTATGAATGTTTTATTCTTTCTATTACTCATGCATGTAGTCAGATTATCAATCTAATATTGTTAAGATCTGAATCTGTTAAAAGTTTTGAAGTTACTGATTCACCCCTCCCCTCTTAGTAACCTAGATAGTCTTGAATATTTCCAATAGGCATGATCCCACCTCATTCTTTTGATGAACACAAATATATCATTACGACCATTGAGTACTTTACAAAGTGGGTAGAAGCAATTCCGCTCAACTTAACTACTAGTGTCCAGATTTCCAAATTCATCCTCTACCATATCATTTGTTGTTTGGACATTCCCTTCGCCATCTTCATAGATCACGGCTCTTCATTTGAAAACCAGCATGTTATAGAGCTGTGTGATTGATTCCACATCCACCAACACTTTTCTAGCCCATACTTTCCACAAGGGAATGACCAGGCTAAGGCAACTAACAAAACCATCCTCAAAATCCTACACAAAGTTGTCAATGATTTTGGTTATGACTGGCATTTGCAAATCAATCCCACCCTTTGGGCCTATCACACCTCATTTCGTACTCCCATAGGAACCACCCCATACTCCCTGGTATATGGTGCTGAAGTTGTTCTGCCAATCAAGGTCGAAATCCCTTCACTTCGTGTGTCCATGCAAAACTACATCACAGATGAAGACTACCACATAGCACAGTTGACACAGCTAGAATTGCTAGATGAAAAGAGGCAACGGGCCTATGATCACATGATCATGTACCAAAACTATCTCAAAAGGAGCTTTAATAAAAAGGTGCACCCTTGACAGTTCCAAGTGGGAGACCTTGTCCTGAAAGAAAACCAGAAAGTACAAGCAAACCATGAAAAGAAAGGGAAGTTTGAGCCCACCTGGTTAGGTCCCTACATGGTGAGATCCTTCTTTGGTTTTGAAGCTTATTAGTTGTCTACATGTGAGGGGGAGCCTCTTAATGATCCTATTAATATCATACATCTAAAGCAGTTCTATGCTTGAACCATTATATGATCTTGGAAAAAATCCTAAAAATCAAATATGATCCTGAAAAAATCTTAAAAATTATAAAATGTCCTAAAAAAATCACCATCTTGGTGAAAACCTGGTAAACAGGTGCCTTGATGAATCAAAAAAATAAAAAAAACAAGAAAAAAATGGAAAAGAGTAAAGAGAAAAATCCCATCCAATGGTTAAAACTTGGCAATTCAAGCACCTTGGGCAAGTATGTTGGTGAAAACTTGGTAAACATGCACCATACATAGTGGACTATATCATTATCTATCAAAATCCCCCCCCCATCCATTCGTGACTTTTCATTTTTGACTCACCCATCCCTTGTTCCCAAGGTGTCCTCCCCATTGTGCGAGCACATGAGATTTAGTATCCCATCTTCCTGCAATGTTGTACATATCCACTGTATATAGTGTCCCTACCTTGTACATACCATCTTAACAGTACCTTTTTCTCACAAAGAACATGACCCGAATGATCTCAGTATCAGCAATGTTCCCTCAGCAAGTATCCTGTGTCACTGTGATTCTCCAAAAGTTGTTCGTTTGCCTAGCAATATTCCCAATGTAGTAAATCCCCATCAACCAGGTCCTTGTAGGATACATCCTTCCTCCATGTCTGACCTAATCTCAACATCCACAGTCAGTTTATCTCTTTTGGCAAAGGACATCTTTTTGGTCTTATCGCATTTATTTCAGTTTGCTTGTTCTACCTTTTCAGTTGATTTTGTGATCTCAGTTGACTACTCCCATTAAGGCCACCATGATCCTTTATATCATGGTGTGTTGCAATAGGAGGTGTTATTCTAGGGCATGGTCTTTTGCAATCTTTTGGCTTCTTCTTGTGAGTTAGTTGGACATGACCCTTGCACGTTCCACTTGTGATCTTTTGGGTTACTTGGTGCACTTGGAAAATGTTGTTTGTCTATGGATTCCCTTGCATCATTACCACCATGTGCCCTTAGGGATGCATGTGTGATGCTCGGGAAATCCTTGTGTGTCTTTTTCATGTCAGTTCTATGCAACACTCATGACATGACCTCATGTTCCTAGTAATTGTGGTTCATCTCTTCTGTTGCTATATCAAAATAAGTGCTCAAATCTACACGGTGGTGTTCCCTTGGAACACCCCATGCTCAAGCTTCTTGAAACATCCTCCACCCTATCAAACATCCAAACAAAGCTCCCATCGTCCCTATCCAATATCAAAGTATCACCCCCATCAAAGCATCACCCCAAACAACATACTCCCTCCCCCAATGAGCTTCTCTCTCACATCCCTCTCACATTCTTGACCTTTGGATTGTGATTGTGCATATATCCCCCTTCAATCATTGTCCCCTCCCTCTCTTAATGAGGGTGTAGTCAGGTAGTGATATGTTGTGACCATTCCATATATCCTCACCCTCACACTCTCATCTACATTCATGCATGCATGTCATATCCCACTCCTACCCTCGATTGCACTTTCTTATCTTGTTTAGGTTCATTTTAATCTTGCATTATTAGGATTCATTCTTAAATGCATTCACCTCATTCTAGATTCATTTTCATCTTGCATTGTTAAGCTTCATTCTTAGGTGCATTCATCTCATTTACCATGTCATATTCATATCATTTACATTCATTTTAATCTTGCATTGTTAGGATTCATTCTTAAATGCATTCACCTCATTCTAGATTCATTTTCATCTTGCATTGTTAAGCTTCATTCTTAGGTGCATTCATCTCATTTACCATGTCATATTCATATCATTTACATTCATTTTAATCTTGCATTGTTAGGATTCATTCTTAAATGCATTCACTTCATTCTAGATTCATTTTCATCTTGCATTGTTAAGCTTCATTCTTAGGTGCATTCATCTCATTTACCATGTCATATTCATATCATTTACATTCATTTTAATCTTGCATTGTTAGGATTCATTCTTAAATGCATTCCTCTCATTTAGATTCATTATAATCTTGCATTGTTAAGGTTCATTTTAGGTGAATTCATACCATTCACCATCTCATTTTGTATCATTTAGGTTCATTTTCATCTTGCATAGTTAAGAGTTCATTTTAGGTCCATTTCTTATTAAGCTATCTTAGATTCATTAGGTTCATTTAATTATCTTGCATTGTTAAGTAGTTTTTTTTATCTTACATTGTTAACACATGCTACATATCCATACACATGCATTTCATCATAATATCCATGCATCACATATTAAAAACATTTTACATCACATCCTGCACCCACAAACCGTCAGCACATACATCTCATAATAAACATCTCATAATGCACAACATATAGAACTCACATCACATCCTACATCATCCATGTTAGTACATCATAAGCATCCATACATTCATCCATAACACATCATATCCCACCCAGCTCATCATATATATACCAAAAATCATCGCAAAGAATAAAGGTACATGTCCCAACCAAAAAGCATGAAACAATAAATGTCTGTTTGAGTCCATAATAATACCAAAAGTACAAATATAAATATACAATTGGGACTCTACCCTCCATCAATAAATGTATCATATACAATCAAAACTGTAGCATATCACTGCCTATCTGCCTCTCCTAAGGGAGGCTGCATATCAAAATCCCCAGCTAATGGGTCTGCCTTTGGTGGTACCTATAGGATGGGTGGCCGGCTCACTGCACCCTGTGTCCCTATGTCCTATACATCTATCATGTGCACCACTTGGGATATCACAACAACACCTATATCCATGTCCATCCCTACCCCAGACCCCCATTTTCACTCCTGGATGCCTTGATTCCTCCCATTTCTTCCCATCCTTCCCATTTTTTGTTCCTCATGGCCTCTTTCACCCTTCTTTCCTTCATTCCCATGCCTCCTTAGCCTGCAACACTCTCCCTTCCTTCCCCCACCCTTTTTCTTTCGAGACACCGCCTGGGCCCCTTTTTCTTTCCCCGCCATCCTCTCGAGGGGGCATCACCCAGCCACATCTTGACCCATAACTAGGGCAACTCTGTTACCTAGTCCATTCTTTGTGTCATCTGTTTTGTTAAAAACATCTTCGAAGTAGTGTTATTTTAACACTATGTCGAAGAGGGGCAAAATGTAGACACCTAAATTTGCTTACATAATTTAGTAATCATATTTAGTCTTTCCTAGGACATCTTGTTAATTAAATATTATTTATTTAATTAATTTATGTCATCCCCTGGTTAATTAATTTAATTAATTAACTATAGCCCAATTAATTATCAAAATGACAAACCTATAGTCTGATAATTAATTAAATCCCTATTCCTCTATTAATTTAAATGGATACTTTTATCTAAATAAATTAATTCATAAATCCCCTTTTCCTCCCACTCGGAATTAAATAAAATATTTAATTCTAATTCCCCCTTATTAGCTAATAATCCATGCTTAGCTAATAATCCTCCACTCATTCTCTCTCCTCCCATCACATCTCCCTTATCCCCCACTTACCAAGCCTAATCACCTCCTAAGCATGTGCACAATCATAATCCAAGATTAAAGAGTGCTAATCCATGCCAAAGTCAACCCCTTATGACATCACCTCCACATCCCCCAATGAGAAATCAAAAGCCTCTTACACCTCTTACACACTTGTCCCCTCTCACACCTTCCAAAGGTACCTCTCCTCTCACCCTTCACCATTATGACACTTGTCACAATGCTATGCATTTGAGAAAGCACAATCCATGTGCTCTCCCTTGGATGCATCTCCATCGTTGCTCACTCCTCTTTTGCCCCTTAATCTTGACCGTCCATTTCACCCATCTTTCTATAAAAGAGAAGCTCTCCTCCTTCATTATCATCCACCATTGAAGCAAAGTTATCATGCCATTTTCTCCATTGAAGCTTGAGCATAGCATTTGAGCACACATCCAAACCTTTGGAAAAATCTTCTACATCTTGGAGGTTTTCTTAAGGGTTTTTATATTGCTTTTGAGTTCATTTGCTTCCATTTTGTAGGTCTTATCATAGGTGTTTATCTCATTTGTTTTGTTGAATGTTTAGTTTACTTTGCATTCTTAACACTACATTTTAGGTATTACACAAATTATTCCTATGGAAAAGGAGAGACATCTCTACGAGATCTTTCAACTAGTAATTTGACTAGGGCATGATGTGAAACATAATTTGTTTTACCCTTTTGAGATTCCTCAATACTTATGCTTAGCATGTTATACAAAAAATTTGGAATATTTACTTGAAGATTATTTTTGATGCAACTAAGAAATTTGAAATGATGTGCATGTAAATGGGAAAATCTTCCTTCGCATGCGAAATACCTTATAATGTGTGTAGCCAACTCATTGTATGGAGCAAGTTGGAAGGATGGGTGAATTGAGCTCGTGCTAACTTGGAATCATGCTCATTGGGATAATTCTCCCTAATTGTTGGCAAGCCTGTCACCTCTGCAATGCATTACTCCATTGCTAAAACCATCACACCCAAAACATTTTCTTCCCCTTCCTCAAATGTGTTCATGAACTCAATGGTCACATCCTTATCAAAATCTATTAATTTCAAAAAACATCCAAGCCATTCGGTGGCATGAAATCTGTAGATGGATTCTACATCAGTTAAAAAAATAGTATGAACCACTAGTTCATGCCGCATCAGCTAGCCTCCCATTATTCAAAATTCCTTCTCCAAATTCCTTTCTTAGTCTGGCAATTTACAACTTCATTTTTTCTTTGAAACCCCAAATTTCCTAAATCCTTATGAAATACCCTTCAATTATGCTCCTAACTACACTTCAACTTCAACTCCCTTCAAACTCTGCATTGCATTATTTTTGAAAAATGGGCAATATGAATGATAATGACACTTTACAACAAGGAATTATGTTTTTAAGTTCAATTAACTCTCACACAAGTTGATTATGTCATCTAGGGTTACGTCAATCAGGAATCAAGAATAATCTAGGAATTTAGGTACAATACTTTGTGCCAACAATGCAAGGACTTAATGACACAACACTTAAGTACAAATTTGGGTTGACATACAATCTAATTTGGGATGATAGGTACAAAAAATAGTGAATTAAAAATTAATACACTTTTCTCCCCTATATGAAATAATGACAAGTGTCCATACTTGTCATACGTTGCAAGGGGTAGAAAACTAGCATAATGCCATATGATATAAATATATGCAGCATTAGATATAATTATCAAAATGTGTGTACTAAAAGTGGGAATAAACTGAAAATTTGTACCTATCATGTTGTTGTCAGATGCGCTAGAAGGAAGAGAATAGAATTATGCTAAAATGTACGGTCTTTGAATTTATTTATTTGCTAATGTGGAATTTATTGAAAGCTTAGAAAATGGAGGAATTGGGTGACATGGAGTTTGTGTGGGTGGAAGATAAATAAATGAGGTGAGTTGGAAAGAAGAATTAAGAAAATGAATGGAGAATGAGACTTTAGTTGAAATGAAGTTTTTATTATGGACGTACCTGAAAGTATCTTAGGGTGAAGCTGTAGGAAGAAGGTTGACACCTTCTACTTTAGGAGTTGTTACCTTCGTTTTTGCTTGGTCAGATTCTTGAAATTGCTGCATGAACTCTTCCTTGGTTTGTGGTTGATGGTATAGATGGAGTCTATGGACATTGACCAGAAATTTAAAATGTACTAAATCAATTGTTGTCAGTTCAACTGGGTCATTTTCAAAGACATGAGTTATCTCATATGGTCCTAATCATCTTGTTTGTATTTTGCCTTGTGTTTCTTGATATCTTGAATCAAACAATAGTGCCCAGACACCTACTTTGAATTGTATGTTCTTGATGTGGGAGTCATGCCATTTCTTTCTTTGCTTTTGGACTATCTCTGTGCGCTCCAATGCAAATTTACTCATCTCATCCAAAGTGTTGCTAAGCATTTGTGCTATGCTACAAGAAGGTCTATGTTCAGCTTCAAAGCAATCCACAATGTTTTGTGTTCAAATTTAATCAGGAGCATTACTGCTTTTCCATATAGTAGTTCAAATGGAGTTAGTCCACTTGTTGTTTTCCATGTGGTTCTGTATGCCCACACTGCTTCTGATAGGTGGCTGCTCCAGTCTTGATGGTTGAGCTAAACTATTTTTATAAGGATGGCTTCAATTTCTCTTTTGGTGACTTTCACTTGACCATTTGTTTGTGGGTGGCAGGGACTAGATTTCCTATGCCTAATATTGTATTTATTCATGAGATCTATTATTAGATTTGATGTGAATTGTGCTCCCTGATTAGTCACTAGCTCTCTTGGTACACCATACCGAGTGAATATTTCTTCATACAAGAACTATGCTACTTTTCTATCACAGACATGCTTCATTGCCTTCACTTCTACCCATTTTGTTACATAAGCTGTGCATACCAAGATGTATGATTTTCCATTAGATGGAGGGTCTATAAGACCAATAAAATCCATACCACATTTATCAAATGGTGTGACAACCACTTGTGGATGTAGAGGCATTTCATCTGATTTTATAGGATGACCCATCCTTTGCATTTATCACATTTTCTGGTATAATTGGATAAATCCTTGTGAAGTGTTGGCAAATAGTATCCTATTGTCAATACTTTCATTACTATCCTTTTTTCTGCAAAGTGTCCTCCATAGGGTTCATTATGGCAAGCATGCAAGATGCCATAGGTTTCATCTTCACATACACATCTTCTCATGACTTGGTCTAGGGTAGTGTAAAATAATGTGTTATGAATCCATGAATATTGGAATCTCTTCTCAACTAGAAATTTCCTATCCTTCAGAGAGAAGTGTGCAGGCATCTTGTTAGCTACAAGGTAGTTGGCTATATCAGAATACCATGGATTCTTGACAACAATGTGAAATAGATGCTCATCTGGAAATATGTCATCTATCAATGAGGTATCTGTATTATCATGTTGTAATCTAGATAAATAGTCTTCTACTACATTTTCTTTTCCTGGCTTGTCTACTATTGTTAAATCAAATTCCTATAACAGAAGAAGCCATCTTGCTAACTTGCCTAAAATGGTAGGTTTATTCACAAGGCATTTTATTGTGGCATGGTCAGTATGAAAAAATATTGGATATCTTATTACATAATGGAAAAACTTGTTTAGATCATAGACAATTGCCAATAGTTATTTTTCTATGACTGTTTAGTTTAACTGTGGTCCATGTAGACTTTTGCTGATATAATAAATGACATTTTCAAGTTTATCATACTTTTGGCCTAGAAAACATCCTATTGCATAGTTAGAGGCATAAGTATGTATATGCAATGGTAAAGTCCAATCAGGGCCTTTTAGCACTAGTGATTTTGTAAGAAGGTTTTTAAGCTACAAGAATGACTCTTCACAAGCTGGGGTCCATGTGAATTTGACCTCTTTTTAAGAAAAGTATATAGTGGAATAGCTATTTGATTGAAGTTTTGAATGAAACATCTATAATATCCAGCATGTCCTAAAAAGGATCTAACATCTTTTTGCTTAGTAGGTGTAGGCATTGTTAGGATTACCTCTATTTTTGCAGGATCCAATTGTATTCTAGATTCTAAGATGAAATGCCCTAGCACAACTTGTTCTTACATCATCATGAAACATTTCTCACTATTGAGAGACAAATTATGTTCTTTGCATCTAATCAAAACTTTCTCCAAATTCTCCAAAGATTCTTCAAATGTGACACTGAATGTGGTGAAGTCATCCATATAAATCTCCATGTAGTCATGTGAGATGTCAAAAAAAATACTAATCACAACCCTTTGAAATGTTGCAGGTACATTACATAGCCCAAATGATAAAACATAGTAGGCATATGTTCCCCAAGGACATGTGAATGTTTTCTTTTCTTGACCCTCAGGTGCAATGCTAATATGATTGTATCCACTATATCCATCAAGAAATGAGAAGTACTTTTTACCTGCTAATGTATCTAGGACTTGATCAATAAATGGTAATGGAAAATGGTCTTTCTTTTTTTCATTATTGAGCTCTCTGTAATCTACACATATTCTACATTTACCCCCTTTCTTAGGTACTATTACAAAAGGTGAAACCCATTTACTATATGAGATTGGATAGATGAAACCAACATTTAGTAGTTTCTGTAGTTCTATTTTCACAATTTCTCTAAGGGTTGGATTGATTCTTCTTTGTGGCTGACGAAGAGGTAGAATGCCTACATTGATGTAAATCCTATGGGTACAAAGTTTTGGGCTTAGTCCTTTCATATCTCCATAGTCCCAAGAAAAATCCTTTTCATGTTTACATAGGAGTTGTGTTAACAATTTTAATTGTTGCTATGATAATTTATTGTTAACATGAAGGTTATGGCTAGGTGAGAGTTCTACAGTAGTTGTTAACTCTAGAATTGATTCTTCTGATATAGGGCTGGTTGATATCTCACAAGGTAATAATTTATGGATGATTTTAGGTTCTGTTGGTAGGACACAATTTTCATAGGTAGTCAATTGCAGAATTGAACTTTGAGAAATATATTTTTCTATAACACAATCATTTGTAAGGATACTCTGAAGGACATCATCATCTTCTTGTAGTTTCAAAAAATATTTTCTATGTAGCATCATCAGCCGAGCAACAAAGTTTATCTCTTCTTCCTCATCTCCCAAGTTTGGCCAAATAGGATTGCTCAAATCTGCTTGTGGTTGGGCTGGAGGATATAATGCTAAATTCTTGATGGTTTGGCCATCAAAGATGGTCACATTTCCTAATCTACAACTGATATTAGCATCTGATGTTGCCAACCATGGTCTTCCAAGGATTACTGGATAACCAAAAAAGGTTACTTTGGGTGATAGTATCATAAAGTCAATAGGGTATTCCCAGGAATCCAATGTGACTACTATATCTTCAATTATGCCATTTGGTGTGATAATAGAATTGTCTGCAAGTTGTAGAATTGTTGGAGTTGTCCTTAGTTCCTCTATACTCAACCTATGCATAGTATCCTTTGTCATGACATTTATAGAAGCACCTAAGTCTATCAAAGTATTCTTCACTGACTGACCATTAATTATTACATCAACAACTGGGCTTCCTGGATCAGAGTACTTAGGAATCACAATCTTTCCCAACATTATATCACCCAATTGACCTATGACATGCACTGTTTGGGGATCCTTTTTTTCTTGTTCCAAGTTTCTTAAGACATGCTTCTTTAATGGCTTTTCTATAGAGTGAGACATATTTAATAGCCTAAAATAATGGGATTTGGATATGCATTTTCTTTAATTGGTCAATGATATCAAATGGTGCTTCTTCTTGGAGTATAGGTTTATCCATCCTTAGCCTCTGAGGAAAAGGAGGATTAGTTAGGATTTGAGTATCATTTTGACTTGGCATCTTAGTTGGTAAGGTTGTATTTGACAAAGTGACTTCTGGTTGTGGTGTTGATGCTGCAGGAGTGTTTGGTACTTCTATTATAATAGGAGGTTCTAGTGCTGGTAGAGTAGTACTAGATCTCAAGTGAATGTCACTTATGTCTAGTGCATAAGAAGGGTATTGTTGAGCTTTAGTAGTGTAGACTAGTTGTTGTTTCTTATTATTAGGTTTTGGCTATGGCTGAGTAGGTAATTGTGTTGGCCGTGGAGGAGAACTTGTGGCTACATGAGGTGGAATAAGTGCTGGTTGAGGAACCAGAGGTGGTCATGATTGATAGAAAGGATTCTAATTAGGCCATTGTTGAGGTCCCCTCCATTGATTATATGGTTTCCAATTTCCCTATGGTGGTTTCCATTGGTTTTGAGATTGTGGTTGTGGCTATTGGGGTTGCTAGGAGTTATACCATTGGTTTGGTTGAGTATTGGGCTAGGCACTATTCCACATAGGTTGGAAGGGCTGTGAAGGATATTGAGAATTTGGTTTTTCCATTGGATACTATAATTATCAAAAGATTGCAAAGGGTCTTGTGGCATACCTTGTCTTGGAGCCCATGGGCAATGTTGAGTAATGAAGAAGACTTGCTCATCCTCTCCCTCTATTTTCCCGAACTCAGTAGAAATATGTTGTGTTTCTAAATTTTCTACCAGCTTGTGGTGATAATCCTTCTTTTGTTGTCTACAATGGGGGTAGTACTCAACTAACTTTACCTCAAATTCTTCATGCTTCTTTTTAGCTTTCATTATATCCAGGTGGATGGAAACATCATTGATAATATCTTGTTTGAAATTTGACAACAAATTTGAGATTTCCAGCTTTGATATACCAGAGCTATTTCCTTTTGCAAGTGTTGGATGAAATCCTCTACCATTTTTTACTATTGATCTTGAATAGTTCAAGAATATTTTCTTGAGATCATTCCAAGAAGGTCAAGATATATCTCCTCTAGCCATAACGTCTAGTGCTTTGAGATGGTTGTCATTTACTCCTCTCAAAAAGATGAGTTTTTGTGAATCCTCTTGCAATGCATATTGAGGATTCTTCTGTAGATTGTATAAGAAGTGTGAAATGTAGTCTTCTAGAGTCTCATCTTCTTTTTGTGACATTCGAAAGATGTCATCCCCTTTCAAATCATCCCCCTTACAATATTCTTTATATTTTTCAGGATCAGGGTCTGCATTTCATTCCAATCAATTGCTGCATTAGCCCCTAATCCCATGAACCATCTTAGGGCTGTCTCCTTTAATGTTGCTAGAAATAAATTGAGTTTATGAATATTAGTTTTATAGTCAAAACTTTGGTAGAGGATGTTGAACTCAAACAAGAAGGTGTCAGGGTCCTCAGTTATTAGGCCATAAAACTTCGGTAATGCGGCAGTGGGTATGTTTTTGAGATTAGCATTATTAATAAGGCTAGGGAGAGGAAATGGAAATGTAGGTTGAGCCATTACTAAAAATAATTGGGAGTGAAGTTGCTAATGATAAACATTTATGGTTAGAGGATTATTATTAGCAACTAGTGCACTTGAGGTGGAATTTGCAAGAAAACTAGCCAAAATCTTAGCAAAAGGCCGAAGGTCAAATGGATCAAATGGGTCCTCTAATGATGAAGTTGATGGAGGAAATTCTAGACTCACATCAACAAAAGGCAATTCAACTTCTATAGACTCTCCATTTAGATTAAAAGATTCTCTTAGGAGAAATCTACCATGTACATCTCTTCTTCTTCCCCTTCGATGCATGCAAGTGGTTAAATGAGCTTGTGAAGTAAGTTCAGACATTAAAAACTGTTATCTAGAAAACATGGAACTATCTAAAATGACTCAATAGGATTCTTAGCTTGACACCATCCCTGACAATGATGCCAAAAATGAACAACCCCATAATAGGTAATAATAATCATGTCAAAGCTTTTCCTAGGAATAATGTATTTAGACTAGGTATTATTTCCCTATCATAGAGTGCATTTAAATTGTCAATCCAGGGACGTATACTTGAAATGGGACAACATAGTTTGTGCACTAAGCCTCTCATAAAGTCATCCTACTTAAGCCACAGGAAAGGAAAATGCATAGAAAGAACTAGGCTATTGCTGCAGGAAAGTAAAACACACAACTGAATAAATGAAACTAATGCAAACAACCATGAGTTTAACTTCAACCTATTCTATCATTCCACAACATGTACTATGACTATTTATGCATGTGCTACATGAAAAAATACATGTATAATGATGTAGGAGAAAGCAATGAATGCTACTTCAAATACTGAAAATAGTTAAACTAGTTACTCTACTCTACTCTATTCCACCTCCCAAGTGGGCCCCCTTGGTTGGTTTCTATCAACTATGAATACAAAAGATAATTCAAATTACTCCTTCATTTCATATATTTAGAAAATGGATTACATCAAAA
The DNA here is from genome assembly GCA_027943335.1 of Chamaecyparis obtusa. Taxonomy (NCBI): domain Eukaryota; kingdom Viridiplantae; phylum Streptophyta; class Pinopsida; order Cupressales; family Cupressaceae; genus Chamaecyparis; species Chamaecyparis obtusa. The sequence continues at coordinate 178,426 of BSBK01011062.1, read as the reverse complement.
TGGTGCACATAACCAAAGAGTAACTTGCTTCTTAATACAATAGTAATACAATCATTTGTCTAACTAGATTTCCAACAATCACATCCCTATATATAGAGGATTGACATTTGAACATTCAGATAAGTTTTGACTGATTCATCCATGAAGAAAGGAGAACACATCAATCCACAATGGAAGATCATAAAGACTAAACAACCATTTCAACAAAATATTTATTATAGAGAAGATTTGGCAGGTTCATGCCCCTATATTCCCTAAGACATTTGTTCCTTTAATACTGCATGCATGTCCCATGACTGTCTTAATGATTCTTCTTATCGTGGCCGAAACATCATCACTTCCTCATCAAGGCAATCGATTTATTCTCTAGCCGTTCCTTCTATCTTGGAAGATTAGTAGTGTATGCATGCATATTCAAGTATTCAACTTCGCCAATTTCATCCAATTATTAAGACACACATTAAAACAATTATATGAAATACGTGGTATATATATAATATTAGCAAGGTGTGTCTACTCTTTTCTATCCATAAGTTTTTGGATGTGTCTGTACTTTTAGTATGTATACAAATTCAAGCACTTTAAAAGTCACACAAATGTTTTGGGAATGTCTAGGAATAGAGCATAAAAATAACATAAAATAAAGACAAATTCTAGTCTCATCATCCCCAATCGCACATCAGTAGTTTTTTGATGATACTGTGATTTTTTATGTGGCTAAGAGAAGGGATGTCATACACATGTAATCAATTATGAAGATTTATTCCTTTTATTTTGGAAAAGAGGTCAACAAAAAAAAATGAATGTCTTTTTATTTAACACCTTTATTTGCAAGGAAAATGAAAATTTTAGGATCCTTAACTATAAGAGAGGGAAAATCTCTTGCATATGTCTATAACTACTCCTAGAAAAAGTACTAAGGTCTAGTAGATGGTGTCATCCTCTTAAGATGAAAATAAGTACAATGGCTACCTCTTGGAAGGAAAGATGACTTTCATGGTTAGGAAGAGTGATAGTAATTAAATCTATCCTATCTTTCATTCCCATTTATCTTCTATCACACATATCTTTACCCGTGGAAGTTGGAAATAGTTTGGGCAAGTAGTTATGGAGGTTATCTTGGCATGGATCATAGAAGAAGGAAAATATTGCCTTGATTTATTAGAAAAATAATTATAGGGAAAAATAAGATGGAGGTGTGGGATTAAAAACTTATTTTCTCAAAACAAAGCACTAGTGGAAAAGCTTCTTTGTAGAATGTATAAAGAACCAAATAGAAAATGCGTAGAGATCCTTCAACACAAATATCTTGGAATAATTAACTCAGTTGATTTTATTTCCACCTCAAACACACTAAGTGGGTCATAAATTTGGAACTTCATATAGTTATGTAGAAAAGTGATTGCAAATCACTTATCATGGGATATGCATAGTGGAGAAAAAGTTAGGCTTTGAGAGGATTCTTATATAGGACTTCCAATTCTAGATAACTCTTTAGATTAAGAGAGACAAAAGAAACCCTCCAACAACTTTGGGGATGCATAGTTAGATATTATATAACTTTTGTGGATGGGGAGATCTCTTTTGGATGGAAATGGAAACATTTTTCTTCCATGGGATTGCTAGATAATGAAGTGGGACCTCTCTCTATGAACCTAGAGTAGAGAATCATCATATTTAAGCATAGAGAAGATGTTCTAATATGGGAAGGATCAAATACTATAAAACACAATACAAAATGTGGATATCATTGTCTGATAAAGGATCTAAAACATTCATGAACTACCTTACCTTTGAACTTGTGATGGAGAAAGATTTTCTTTCCAAGGGATGAAATTTTTGCTTCAGGTACACTTTAGAAAAGGATTTTGACAACAAAAATGTTTTGAAAATTGGGCTTCTCAAGTCCATCTAAGTGAATTTTTTTTAAGAACCATGAGTAAGATGTTGATCATACACTACTTGTGTATCCCTATGGACAAGAATCTTGGTGCTAGTTCTGCATAAAATTAGGGTGGAAAAGCACCCTCCCACAGGATTTACCAACTCTTTCTATTATTGACCAAACATAAAATAGAATGCAACATACAAGAGTATTTGGGTAGTTGGACCCTCCAATATTTTGTGTAATTTGTGGAAAGAAAGGAACATACCATTTTTTAAAGATAAGGAAATGCCTCATACCTATCTTCAAAACAAGATTAAAGCCTTGATTACATAACTTGCTAGCTCTAAAAATGTGCTATTCTACCCCAAAAATGTAAAATTCTGATGCAGGAGCATCCTGGGTTTAAGAGCAATCTTGTATCACCCAAAAATATTTCTGGTTTCTTTTCAATAAGGGCTATCTCATGCAAAGCTACTAGTTATGGAAACTTACTACTTTTAGTAAGTTAGTCATACGATCTCGGAATGTTCTGATTTCACAAGTGGAGGTTCATCTTAGTCATATCAGCCTACCAGTTGAGTTTCATTGCCATATCATTTGTATTAGTGAAGTTATTGAGATTTTTGGGTACAGATCTTTGAGCTCAATTTTGAAGGCCTTAGAGGCTCTAGATCGCGATCGACCCCCAGTTGACTAGAGCTTGCGCGAGTCAGGCACTGTAGAGCAGTTCCTGCCATTTTTGAAAAGTGGTTATAATAGAAAAATGGAACTACAGTTAGAAAGTTATGGCCTCCAGAAGTTGGGGTACCTAAAAATATATTTTGCAATTATTTTGAGCTGATCCTAATGTAATAATTAAAAAAAATAAAAAATTCTAAAGATAGTTGGCCTTAAGGGCTAAATTTCTGGAACCTTCTCGGGTGGTAGAAATTGCCTATATAAGAAAGGCTTGTAGTGTTGTCTAGGCCAATTCGAAGTAGATCTGAGTAATGATTCAAGGCTTTGTCCTATAGGATATTTTAAGGGAAAATGCCCATGTGGCTTTGCATATTGTAATTCTGAAATTTGTAATTGCACATTTGTGAAGATAATAAGAAGCCCATTTTCTGTTCTTGCAAATTGTTGTTGTTTCTCTGTTTCTGTTATGTGTTTGTGTGTGATGCAAGAGCATCCTTGGTGTAAGAGCAATCTTGCATCACCCAAAAATATTTTTGGTTTCTTTTCAATAAGGGCTATCTTGTGTAGAGTTTCTATTTATGGAAACTTACTATTTTTAATAAATTGGTCATACGATCTCAGAATGTTATGATTTCATAGGTGGAGGTTCATCTTAGTCATATCAGCCTACCAGTTGAGTTTCATTTTCATATCATCTGTATCAGTGAAGTTATTGAGGTTTTTGGGTATGAAATCTTTGAGCTCAATTTTGAAGGCCTTAGAGGTTTTGGACTGTGATCGACCCCCCAGCTGACTAGAGCTTGTGCGAGTTAGGCACTTTAGATCAAGTCCTGCCATTTCTGAAAAGTGGTTATAATAGAAAAATAGAGCTACGATTAGAAAGTTATGGCCTCCGGAAGTAGGGGGACCTAAAAACATATTTTGTAATTATTTTGAGCCAATCCTAATGTAATAATTGTAAAAATAAAATAATTCTAAAGATAGTCTGCTTTAAGGGCTAAATTTCTGGAACCTTCTCGGGTGGTGGAAATTGCCTATATAAGGAAGGCCTGTAGTGTTGTCTAGGGCAGTTCGGGTAGATCTGGATAATGATTCGAGGCTTTGTCCTACAGAACATTGAAAGAGAAAATGCCCATGTGGCGTTGCATATTGTAATTCTGAAATTTGTAATTCCACATTTGTGGAGATAATAAGAAGCCAATTTTTTGTTCTTGAAAATTGTTGTTGTTTCTCTATTTCTGTTATGTATTTGTGTCTGATGTAGGAGCATCCTAGATGTAAGAGAAATCTTGCATCACCCAAAAATATTTCTGGTTTCTTTTCAATAAGGGCTATCTTGTGCAGGGCTATTCCATATCATCTATATCAGTGAAGTTATTGAGGTTTTTAAGTATGAAATCTTTGAGCTCAATTTTGAATGCCTTAGAGGCTCTGGATCATGATCGACCGCAGGTTGACTGGAGCTTGCACAAGTCAAACACTATAGATCAGGTCTTGCCATTTTTGAAAAGTGGTTATAATAGAAAAACGGAGCTACGGTTAGAAAGTTATGGCCTTCGAAAGTTGGGGTACCTAAAAACATATTTTGTAATTATTTTGAGCCGACCCTAATGTAATAACTATAAAAATAAAATAATTCTAAAGATAGTTGGCCTTAAGGGCTAAATGTATGGAACCTTCTTGGGTGATGGAAATCACCTATATAAGGAAGGCCTGTAGTGTTGTCTAGGGCAATTCGGGATAGATCTGGATAATGATTCAAGGCTTTGTCTTACAAAATATTGTAAGGAAAAGTGCCCATGTGGCTTTGCATATTGTAATTCTAAAATTTGTAATTTCACATTTGTGGAGATAATAAGAAGCCCATTTTCTATTTTTGCAAATTGTTGTTGTTTCTTTGTTTCTGTTATGTGTTTGTGGTATTAAGGGGAGTGTTAGGCCATTTTCCTGTCAATATAAAAATCCTATGAAAATGGCCTTCCCCTGCAAAGTCTTGTGAAGTTCTCCTGCCATGCTTGAGATCATAGTTTTGATGTGCGCTGAAGTTTTATACGGTTTCATTACTTGCGCCCTTATCCAGAGGTCATTTTTCATGTCAGTATGCTTTAGTCCAAGGCGCATGGTCTAATATGCAAAAAATCTAGGTGAGCCGCCATGCCCTAGCTGTGACATAGTTTTAACTTGCGAGCTAAGTATATGATGTTTCTTGGCTTGCACCCTTAGCATGTGATAGATTATTGAGTTTCCAAGGTTTGGTTAAGAGTGCATGTTCTGAAATGTTACAACCAGGAAGTTATGGCTATTTTAACATCCACATGAAATAGCTTGTTTTATGTCACAGGGTTTCAAAATCTGTCCAAGCATAAAACCCTAGATGTTTTTGAAATTTTGCATGCTCGCAGTTCTTCCCTGACATCAACATTTCTTTTTCATGCTATTGCAATTTGGTGACACCTATCCTGGCGGGCCCGCTTCCTTAGTGTTGTTTGGTGTAGTTAAAGTTCTTCCATGATCAACGGTTGTCGCGTTTTTGCTAAGACAAGGTGCCCAGATGATAATCATCATGGCATCACGACAACCATCCAATTTTCCAAAAGTGGTAATGATTGCTGACAGGTGGGTTTGTTGTCAGGCATTGCAGACATGCTTGTTCCTGATTGGCCATGGGTTTGGTGACATGGAATTTGTCAGCGGGGCCCAACAGTCAGACACCTTTTAATCCTACGGCTCTCGCATGACCGCAAGGAATATTTTTCCCTTTGCAATCATGCGACAACCGTCTGATCTTTCAACGTGTAAGGGTTGAACATCCGGTGGGTCCGCGTGCCTTTTGTTGCTGACATGTTTGATTTTTATTAGTTTTTGAGGTGGTGATGTGGCCGAAGAATTTTCAAAGGTGGTTGGTCGACTGTTGAAGAATTTTTTTGACCGCTCGATCTACTGGGAAATAAATAAGATCAATGGTTGCATTTCAAACTGGTTGACTAATCATTGCCACCCAAAATTTGAATACTTTAAGGGTTTCTTAGTGACAAAAGGACTAGAAATTTAATGTTTTGGAAGTCGATCTGCATGATATGATTTTGTGCTCACTGGTACAGTATGGCCCGAAGTATGATTGACTACGGAGGGTGTTTGCACCATGATGGTGGGTGAGATAGCCATTCAAAGTTACATCATAGTTGGAATTGTAAAGGGTAAACATGATGGGTTTCTGGCCTGTTGCATGCCAGTCAGGGATTGTGCCATTAAAAGATCATTCTTGGATTTGTTTTCTCTGAGATTGCTTGATCCCCCCCCCTTGTAGTAAATTTTGATTGAATTTGGTTGGCGAGGTAGTTAGAACCCTAATCCTATCCTGGCTATCTGAAGCTTGATGCATCCTTTTCGAAGGATTCCAAGATAGCTAGTGACTATATATTGTTGTTTGATGTATGTAAAAGGGGTTGATAGTCAATTTGGAGAATTGAGTAATGAGAGCTTGGGGTCAGGGTTGGTTTTCTTTAGCATTTTCTCATGTTGCAATGTATTGATTCTATAAAGTTTAATGAGAATACACTTAACTCCCAATTTCAGACTTGTGTATGTCTTTTTGTTTCTATCTTGAATCCTTATATATTAATGTCACAAAGTGAATTAGTATATGGTATACAAAGTATATTGTGAGATTGTCTTTGAGTTCTTGCCAAAGTCAGGATTAAATCTTTAAAGATAGTATCAAAGAATTCAGGGTGAAATAGGAATTTGATGTCCAGGTATGTGAGTGAGAGGAATAATAGGCAAAGGACTTATTATGGATTTGGGTGTGTTTAAGTTAGATTTTTAGTTGATGTATGTTGTATTGTGACTCTGTGCCCTAGGAGAAGACACTGGTCCATCCTCAGGAGGCATTTCCCCATCATCAATCAAACAAATATAAATGATGAAATCCTTAAATCAGTTTGTAAAGGCTATGAATGTGTAATATTTTGGAGACTCCTTTCAAGAAGTGAGTCAAGGGTACACCCACCTGAGTATTAGACTCAAAGTGTAGGGGGATCCTTGTTGATCCTTGTTAATTGGCCCTTTTCCTTGTAGAATTTGGAGTGGTGATAGAGTTAGTGACATTAGTTTTTTAATCACAGTGTAAATTTGCAAGTAGAAATAAAAGGATCTAACAAAATGGCAAATCTACTGGGGAGAGTCTAGAGATAAGAGAAATTTCAGCAGATTCTTGTGTTTCTCCTATTTTGGTATTTTTTGTTAAGGCTTCTCAAGGTTTATTTCATAATATTTCCCATTAAAGGTGGGTGGTGACTCAAAAGGTTAAGAACTAGTGTTTATAAATTACAAACCATGGACAAAAGAAGGAATACAAGGTCTTTTGTCAAGAAGCATCCAGAGGTTACTTTGGAGCAGTTGCCTAGATAAGAAAATAAAAGTTGGATCAGAAGAGATGGGGAATCTACTAGCACCCCTATAAGAGAACAAAATAATGCTAGAAATAGAGCACCACATGCATCTTCTAATGAGGATGACTCACAATATAAAAGTTCTAAATCTGATAGTGGCCGCTCTTGAGATAATCTTTATGATACCCCAGAGGCATTATTTCAAGACAAAGATTCACATCTTGTAGATCAGGATGTGCAAGCAAGAGAAATGGGTTTTGGACCAAATTTAGATCCTAATGAGGATATGTTTAGAGGGAAGCCCATGGGTCCAAGGTGGGTTTGTTTCCCATATCAAAGTCTCACTAATATGGATGTGTCATCAAGCTTTGAAGACACTATGATTGACCCAAATGATTTGGGTGCATTGAGATTACAATTAGCAAAGCAGGATGCCATACACAAAAGATTACAAAAGGAAAGAGAGGCTAAAAAATTAAATGCATTAATAGAAAGAGAGTCTCTACTTAGAAAGATTAATGAGCTAAAGGAGAGAAACAAAATGCTTGATTCTACTCCTAAAACTTTGCAGCATGATGTCTTTGGTGATCTTGATGCTTTGAGAAGTGAAAGAGAATGCTTATTGCAAGAACATGAATTTGATAAAGAGGGCCCTGTGATTAGACAGGTTCAGAGCTATGCCTCTTTACCTAAAGATAAAAATGAATGTGAAATTACTAGACCTACTACTGTTATTAATGAAAATAGAAAATAAAAGATGGTGGGGATTCAAATAAATGAGCCAGAGGCAATACCAAAGGTCCCACCACCTATTTCAAATGAAGATGTAGAGATGGAAAAGAAAAGGAAGGAAGATGATGATCTTGCAAGAGAATTGGAAAAGGCTAAAATTGAAGCCTCCATTGGAGAAAAAAGAAGGAAGATTCAGTTCTTGGAGACTTCATCTGCAAATACCCCTGTACCATCTACTATTGACATAGGTACGCCATCTACAACTTCTAATGTTGTTCCACTTGGTAGTAGTACTGCTCATAATCCACTGCTTACTTCATCTACCAAGATAAATGTTGACCCTAAATAGTAGTCAAGTGTACATGTAGATGGAAATGTAAATATTGATGTTACCCCTAGTGGAAACACTTGTTTAAGTTTTCAGAGAAGGCCTACGTGATTAGAGGGGTATAGACAAATTAGGTTTGATGGAATACCAGGATACCCCAATGCTTTTCCCATTGATATGAGAGACAAAATACCTAAATTTTTTGGTAATAATGACATTAGTTGTGAAGAACACCTTAGGTTGTTTGTCGATGTGCTAAATGACTATGAGGTTGAACATGAAGATGTGGTCATGAAATTATTTGTTTAGTATTTGGTGGAAGATGCTAGAGATTGGTTCAAAAGACTCCCTGATAGATGTATTGACACATGGGATTCCTTTGAGAAATGCTTCAAGGAACAATATGGTGATAGGCCTACTGCCAGTTTTATGTTGAATGAATTTAATACCATAAGGAAAAATCATAATGAGTTTGCATCTGAGTTCAACATGAGATTTCAGAAGGGTATGCATAAACTATTTCAAGTCATGAGGTTAGATGACAATGTCTTCTTAACCACATATTTCAATGCTTTTGATGGAAAAATGGGTTACTTGCTGAGGGACAAAGAATCAAGAACCCTCAGAGATGCATTTAGGATTGTTGTTAATATTGAAAACAACATGAAGATATCAGGAAAATTGGGTGGAAAAAGAGATGACCCTAAGTTGTTTGGGGATAAAAAATACAAAAGGGGTAATGAGAGAAATATTGGAAATAAGAAGCAAGAGGAAGACAAGTTGGATAAGGTGCTAAATGTACTAAAGGATTTAAAAACACCTAGTGTTAGAAATGAAAATATTTCTACTAGTGACATGCCTTATTTCAACAATAATTTTAATAGGCAAAATAGGCTACAAAATTATCCTTATAACACCCAATGGAATGATGGAAAACATATTGTCTGTTAGAAATAGGGAATACTGAGAGGGGGGGGTGAATCAATATTCTACAAACTTTTACTTTTGCCTAATTATGGATATAACAGATTATCTTTACACATGCATAATATAAGAAGCTAAACAACATGCATAACAATAAAACTAAAGATCTCATAACACATTATTTGTTCTCGAGGAAACCCTGGCCAAGGGAAAACCCCAATGGGGATGGTACCCACAAAGATCCACTAATCAAAAGTATCCTGTTAAGGATGTTGACCCTGTTAGGAGTCTATTTCATGCATATAGTGTCTCAATCCTGATTAAGGGACTATAGGCCTTGTTAGAAGCCTCAACCCTGTTAGGAGTTGGCAGTACAAAATGTGATTACTAGATGAGCCCACTGCCCAAAAGGGTAATGTAAAATATTCACTAATTAAAAAAGTAGGTTAAGGTACATAAACTTATACTGCTTGCATCAATATCTCTTCGCTGATCTTTCACTATCGCTATTACATATACATCATATATCTCGCATCATATCACTTCTTGATGATATCCTTCTTACAATTTACAATTACATTTATACAAGTTATTAAGATTAATAACTTTCTAGTCGACTATCATATTACAAAATAACTTTATCCAAGGGTTAACATCTAGGATGTCATCCCTTTATATTGTTAAGTCATTATTTTGATAAACAAAATAATCCCTTAACTCTTTATCAATTCTATCCTGTCGGCTTGACATTGTCTTTAGTAAAACTATCACAACTTCTTCCGTAAATTCCATACTAACTTGCACTCTAAGATAAGTCTTCAATAGTGATGCAGGAGCATCCTGGGTGTAAGAGCAATCTTGCATCACCCAAAAATATTTCTATTTTTGTATTCAATAAGGGCTATCTTGTGCAGAGTTGCTATTTATGGAAACTTGCTATTTTTGGTAAGTTGGTCTTACGATCTCGGAATGTCTAATTTTACATATGGAGGTTCATCTCAGTCATATCAGCTTGCCAGCAAAGTTTCATAGCTAGATCAGGTGTAGTTTTGAAGATATTGAAGATTTTTGGTATTGGCAGCAAGGTACAGAAACATTGAACTCAGTTTTGAAAGCTTTAGAGGCCCCAGATGAGGTTGAAAATTTGGGTGATAGGTGCTTTGCATGGGTCAAGCCTATAGAGCACTTTGTGGTGTTTCCAGAATGGGGTTATAATATCCAATTAGGTCAACGGGTGATGACTTATGGTCTTTGGAAGTCGGGTCACCTGAATTGGCAGAAAATAATTTTTCTTCAAAATTTTTGTTTGGGTTTCAAAACTCATTTTGAGCCGACTTTGATGTAGTAAATTGTAAAATAAAATAATTTTAAGTTTGGTCAGCCCTAAGGGGTAAATTTCTAGAACCTTCTCGGGCGATGGAAATTGCCTATATAAAGAAGGCCCGTAGTATTGTCTAGGGCAGTTCTGGGTAGTAGATCTGGGTATTGATTTGAGGCTTTGTCCTACAGAATATTGTAAGGGAATGTCCATGTGGTTTTGCATATTGTAATTCTAAAAGTTTGTAATTCCACATTTGTGGAGATAATAAGAAGCCAATTTTCTATTCTTGCATATTATTGTTGTTGTTTCTCTATTTTTGTTATGTGTTTATGGTATTAAGGGGAGCACCCTTCATCAAGGAGCACCCTTCATCAAGTGGTATCAGAGCAGGAGTTCTTGAGTGTGTAAATAGATTACCGACTGTGAGGCAGTTTGCACCAGGACCATGGTTAGGGTTTCAGTGCGCATCACGAAAATGCCTCCATGAAGAGAACGTGGTGGAAGAGCTGGTACTGTGACACCTGAGGTTAGAGAGCTGCAGAGACAAGTGTGAGCATTGCAAGAAGAGATTCGTAGAGGAATGAATCTTAATGTCAGAGATGAAAGCAAGGATGAAGCCGAAGAAGAATATCAAGGAGAAGCTAAAATTGTGAACCAGGAGGAAGAAAGACTTTTTCGGGTAATTTCCAAGATTGGGAAAAGACCTAAGATTGAGGTTCCTACATTTTTTAGAAATCTTAACCCAGAGGAATTGATCAACTGGATCAATGAATGTGAGGAATATTTTGAGCACGAAGATGTTGAGGATCCTGATAGGGTCAAATTTGCAAAGGCCAGATTGAAAGGTCATGCAAAGATCTGGTGGCAAGAAATTCAATTGGAGCAAAATAGAAGAGGGAAAGATAAAATCACAAGATGGGATCAGATGGTGGATAAATTGAAGTGACAGTTCATTCCTGTTGATTATGAGCTTGACCTACTAAAGAAAATGCAAAGTTTGAAGCAAGCAGGAAGATCTGTTCAGGAGTATACAGAGGAGTTCTATCAACTCCTAATCAGAATAGGCCATGCAGAAGTTGATAATGAGAAAGTTGCCCAATACCTTAATGGTTAAGGCCAAGCATTTAGGAGGAGTTGAATCTGGTTCGAATGAACAATATTGAGGAGGCATACCAATTTTCCCTGAAAGTAGAGGAAAAGCTAAATAAGAAGTTTGAGAGTAGACAAAATGGAAGAGGTCATGGTGGAAGATCTGGTGGACATTCATATGGTGGCCGAAATGAAGATCCGAAAAAGAAAGATGAGGCCAGTAGTAGCCAAAATTAGAGAGGAAACAATTTCAATAATTTTCAAGATCAGAATAATAGAGATCAAAGAGGAAGAGGAAGAGGACAATGATCTAGAAGAGGAGGCTTCCGTGGAACATGTTTTCACTGTGGAGAAGGTCATAGGGCATTTGAATGTCCTCAGCACCAAGGTAGAATAGATAGGAGAAATGAAGGCCAGGCCAGAGTTGCACATGTAGATGAAGATGATAGATCATCAAATTCTAAAGATGCTGAAAGAGGAGAAACGCTAATTAACAGAAGAGTCTTGCTGAGTGGTGAGAATGAACCTGAACAAAGGAGGAGCCTATTTCGCACTAGATGCAAGTGTGAGGGTAAATGTTGTGATGTGATTATCGATAATGGAAGCACTAAAAATTTGGTGTCAGAAGAGATGGTGACAAAGTTGAAGCTCAAGAGACAAAAACACCCACATCCATATCGGATTGCCTAGGTGCAGGATGACCACAAGGTCATGGTCAGTGAACAGTGCCTGGTAAAGTTCAAGATTAGCGGGTACCAAGATGAGGTACTATGTGATATCATCTCTATGGATGCATGTCATATGTTGTTGGGTAGACTATGGTAGTTTGACAGATGTGCTGTACATGATGGTCGTGTGAATACCTATTTCCTGACAAAGGATGGAGTGCGACATAAGCTAAAGCCATTGAAGGAGACTGAAGAAAAGGTATGTGGTAATGCAAGAATAACATTTGTTGATGGAAGAAAATTCCTAGATGGTATGAGGCATGAGCATGTGTGTTTTTATTTAATTCTAAAAGTTGGTAAAGGAGTACAGGATATACCTGTAGAGGTTGCAGATTTGTTGAAGGAGTTTCAGGATATTGTATCTGATAATGTACCTGATGGATTACCATCGGTAAGGAAGATTAGTCATCATATGGATTTGATTCCAGGAGCTAGTTTTCTAAATAAGGCGGCACACAGAATGACACCAACAGAAAGTGAAGAGTTGAACAGACAAGTACATGAGTTGTTAGAGAAGGGATTGATTCGGGAGAGCTTGAGTCCATGTGCTGTACCAGTAGTATTAGCACCAAAGAAGAATGGAGAATGGAGGATGTGTATGGATTCCAGAGCAATAAACAAGACCACAATCAAGTATAGGTTTCCATTGCCACGAATGGATGATATTATGGACTGTTTGAGTGGGGCTGTGTATTTCTCAAAGATAGATCTAAAGAGTGGATATCACTAGATTTGGATCAGAGAAGGAGATGAATGGAAGACAGCCTTCAAGACAAAAGAAGGACTATATGAGTGGTTAGTCATGCCTTTTGGGCTAACCAATGCACCGAGCACTTTCATGCGGCTCATGAACGAGGTTCTGAAAAAATTTCTGGGTAAGTTTGTCATTGTTTACCTAGATGATATTTTGATTTTTAGAAAGACATTGGAGGAACATATGATGCATATTCATATGGTGTTTGAGAAGTTAAGAGATGAGAAATTGTTGATTAATTTGAAGAAGTGCAGTTTTGTGAAGAAAGAGTTAGTGTATTTGGGATTTGTAGTTTTAGCAGAAGGTCTAAAAATGGACCTAGAGAAGGTACAGGCTATCCTTGAATGGCCTACTCTAAGGAGTGCTACTGAGGTAAGATCTTTTCATGATTTGGCTAGCTTTTACAAAAATTTTATCAAAAATTTTAGCAGTATTTGTGGACCCTTGACTAAAACAATGAGAGGGGATAAAAAAGAGTTTAACTGGACTAATGGCGTAGAAAAGAGTTTTCAATTATTGAAATAAAAAGTTACAGAACAACCTGTTTTAGCACTTCCATATTTTAATAAAGTGTTTCAAGTAGATTGTGATGCTAGTGGTACTGCAATAGGAGCTGTTATGAGCCAAGAAGGTAAACCTGTTGCGTATTTCAGTGAGAAGTTAAATGATGCCAAGAGGAAGTATTCTATTTATAATTAGGAATTTTATGCTATAGTTCAAGCATTAAAGAAGTGGAGACATTATCTGCTTCCTAAGGAGTTTTTTTTGTATACTGATCATTAAGCTTTGCAATATTTGAATAGTCAAGGAAAGTTGAATCAGAGGCATTTGAAATGGGTTGAGTTTTTGCAGAGTTATACATTTGTTTTGAAACACAGGAGTGGAAAGTCTAATAGGGTTGCGGATGCTCTTAACAGAAGGCAACTATTGCTGACAGAGATGCAGATTGAAGTGGTTGGGTTCAAGGAACTCAAGAATTTGTATCCAGAGGATCCTGATTTTGGTGAAGCTTGGAAAGCTTGTATAGAACTTGTTACTCTAGACAGGATGAAATGGTTGGATTTCATCATCTAGGATGATATGCTATTCAAAGGGAGTTAGTTGTGCATTCCAAGAAGTTCTATGAGAGAGAATCTCATCAAAGAGAAGCATAGTGGAGGATTGGCTGGACATTTTGGTCGTGATAAAACCCTTGCTTTGGTTGGTGAGAATTATTAGTGGCCACAATTGCAGCAAGATGTGAAGAAGTTTGTATAGAGTTGCAGAGTATGTCAGATGGTGAAAGGAGTGAAGCAGAATACAGGGTTGTATTAGCTGTTACCTGCACCAGAGAAGCCTTGGGAGGATATTAGTATGGACTTTGTTCTTGGTTTACCGAGGACACAGTGGGGACATGATTCAATTTTTGTAGTAGTTGATAGATTTTTGAAGATGGAACATTTCATTCCCTATAAGAAGACTAATAATGCTGTTCATATAGCAGAATTGTTTTTCAGAGAAGTGGTGAGACTACATGGTTTTCCAAAGACCATAGTTTCAGATCGAGATACTAAGTTTGTTGGATATTTTTGGTAGACATTGTGGAAGAAGTTGAAGATAGATTTGAAGTTCAGTTCATCACATCATCCACAAACTGATGGACAGACAGAGGTGGTGAATAGAAGTTTGAAAAATCTACTGAGATGTTTGGTTGGAGATAAGCCAATAGGATGGGATTTGATTTTACCATAGGTAGAATTTGCATACAATAATTCTATCAATAGGAGCACTGGTAAATCACCATTCCAGATTGTATATGGAAGTAGTCCAAGAAATGCATCTGAGTTGAGAAAGATAGATAAAAGAGAAATAAGTAGTGCTGAAGCTGAGTATTTTGTAGAACATTTGAAGAACATCCATGAGGAGGTGAGGAAGCATATTACCAAGATGAATGTGTAGTATAAGACTAAGGCAGATGAGAAAAGGAGGCATAAAGAATTTCAGGTTGGGGATGAAGTCATGGTTCATTTGCGGAAGGAGCGGTTTTCAGTTGGTACAGATAGCAAGCTAAAAATGAAGAAGTTTGGACCATGTAAGATACTAAAGAAGCATGATTTAGGAAATGAATATGAGGTAGGATTGCCTACTGAGCTGAATATTTCACCAGTGTTTAACATTTCAGATTTGATAGAGTATCATGAAGGAGGTGTTGAAGATGAGGTTGCAGCAGCACAGTGGAGTATTCCAACAACTAGTTCAGATATCAAGGAGATTGAAGACATACTAGACAGTCGTGTTGGCAGAAGCACAAGGAATAGGACATATGAAGAGTATTTGGTCAAATGGAAAGGATGACCTGTTGAAGATTCATCATGGCTAACAAAGGAGGAGGTTAACCGTCTTGGTTTTCCTCTACACACTTGAGTTGTGATAGGGTCACTTCTCAAATTACCCCGGGTGTCTGATGCAGGAGCATCCTGGGTGTAAGAGCAATCTTGCATCACCCAAAAATATTTCTATTTTTGTATTCAATAAGGGCTATCTTGTGCAGAGTTGCTATTTATGGAAACTTGCTATTTTTAGTAAGTTGGTCTTACAATCTCAGAATGTCTGATTTTACATATGGAGGTTCATCTCAGTCATATTAGCCTGCCAGCAAAGTTTCATGGCTAGATCAGGTGTAATTTTGAAGATAATGAAGATTTTTGGTATTGGCAGCAGGGTACAAAAACTTTGAACTTAGTTTTGAAGACTTTAGAGGCCCCAGATGAGGTTGAAAATTATGGTGATGGGCGCTTTGCACAAGTTAAGCCTGTAGAGTGCTTCGTGGCATTTCCATAATGGGGTTATAATAGCCAATCGGGTCAACGGGCGATGACTTATGGTCTTCAGAAGTTGGGTCACCTGAATTGGTGGAAAATAATTTTTCTTCAAAATTTCTGTTTGGGTTTCAAAACTCATTTTGAGCCGACTTTGATGTAATAAATTGTAAAATAAAATAATTCTAAGTTTGGTCAGCCCTAAGGGCTAAATTTCTAGAACCTTCTCGGGTGGTGGAAATTGCCTATATAAAGAAGGCATGTAGTATTGTCTAGGGCAGTTCTGGGTATTGATTCAAGGCTTTGTCCTACAGAATATTGTAAGGGAATGCCCATGTGGCTTTGCATATTGTAATTTTGAAAGTTTGTAATTCCACATTTGTGGAGATAATAAGAAGCCAATTTTTTGTTCTTGCATATTATTGTTGTTGTTTCTCTATTTCTGTTATGTGTTTTTGGTATTAAGGGGAGCACCCTTCATCAAGGAGCACCCTTCATCAAATAGTCAACATAGAGTCTATGTTCAAGTGTGCAAGCACTGAACTTACTTTAGTCGACATCGCAAACAAAAGCTATCTTCAGGTTCACTGGTAAAAACACACTATCTCATACTTAGATAATTTCACATTGCGCTTTGACATACTAGCTCTCTAACCTGTGTGATCTTCATGTGGATCATATGTTTCCATAATGACAACATCTATGTAACCAACTTAGCCAAATTTCCAACAATCTCCCCCTTTGTCATTGGTGGCAACATATGAGAAAATTGGCTAAGTCTTACAACTTCAAAATCTTAAAATTGTGGCCATAGTATAAGATATATATACTATCCTTATAACTCCAAAAAATCTTATCTCTAATATAGTACTCCCCCTAAGAGTATCAATCCTTATCATTTTCTTATGAATTTTCTACTATATATCTCTCCCCCTTTGACAACAATGACAAAATAAAGGTAAGGAGGGTTACAAAACTGTATTCACAAAAAGATTATACCTTAACTCAATATTGCAAAGCCGGTAGGCTTACAACACAATCTACAAAATCAATCTTTATAGCCTCTAACTCCTTCTCCCATGATTTCTTAATAGAATCTTCCACACTGAGTAGTGCGCATAATCCATAAGATGCTATCTCACATGCCCAGAGATTCTCAAAGCTAAACTTTTGAAAAGATGTCTTAGCTGAAAGACATTCTTCCAATTGCCCTTCAATAATACTTAATTTCATAGAAGTGTGATCTCTTAAAAGAGTGAATCTTTTCATTTTCCTGTCCCTTTCATCTTGCAAAATTTTGATTTCATAATATATCTTACGAATTTTCTTGTCAACATCAAATACCTTCACATTGGGGCTTGAAAGAAAGTTAGTCTCATTCTGAATTTTTGCTTCCTTCATTTTCATCTTCTGATCTTCTTCTGCTGTCAAGGTCTCTAAATTTGGACACTGAATGTACAAGGATTTTCCTCTTTCCAAATTCTTTCTCAAGTCCTTTATATAGATATCAAGATTGTTGATATCATTCCTAATATTTTGGCTAATGTTCAAAAGTGTTTTGGCTTCATAGGCTAGTTGAGCTTTCACTTTTGCTATATCAGTTAAATTTGTGAACTCACTATCAAAAGTGTTCATCACTTTCTTTTCTTTCTCTAGAGGGTCAACTTCTATAATTTGTGTAGTTACAATGCCTTGTAACTTCTCAGTAAGCTCCTTTAGGCATGCTTCAAGACTTTTTACTTTCTTTTTCTTTCCAATGATATTGTTCAAGGATGTGATCAATTCCATCTGATCATCATCATCTACTTCCTTTCCCAAATTCTCAATCATAGATCCAATCTGATTCTTCTTTCCAGTCTCAAAAGTAAGATTGATTTCTTCTTTAGTGGGAATATGTACTTGTTTTTCTGTCACTTTAGGTTCTACAACTATGGTCTCTATTTTCTCTTCTCCTTTGGTAGTCTCCTGCTCTTTAAAAGCTGAATTGTCAACAATGTTTTCTAGATTCTTGAATACATTATCATCAGTATCCAAGGTGATCTTAGTTCCTTCTACATTCATGACTTCATCTTCAATGTTTATGGATAGTGGAGAGGGAATGTCCTTTTATTCTGGTTCACCTACTTTCTCTGCTATAATTGATGGTTCTCCAGCATTCTATGACATAAAATTGCTCTATTTCTGCATTAAATTCTTCATATCTGCCTCCCATAATCTGAATGGTTCTCTTCTTAATTCTCAAATGGGTGCTTAAAGATTTCATAATCTGACTAAAGTGTGCTTCATCTTTTACAACACAAAGCTTTCTTACAAGCTTTTCTCTAATAGATGTGTCTTATTCTGATGCTCTCTTCTTCCTATTCACAAGTTTATTGTACAAATCATCATGTATCTTACCCTGAATTATATCAAACTTCTTATTAGACAAAATCATATGTTTTACCACTACATTTTTGTAGATTTAATCTCTCTGCATAATCATAGAGATCATAATACTTATTCATTCTTGTAAAGTCTCCATCTTGAATGATCTACTCATTAAGCTTCTCAACTCTAGGTTTCCAAGTTTTCTTCTTAATAGAAGTGTCATCATCTTTAATTTCTACAATTTTCCTTGGAACTGGTTGCACTAATGTTTTCTGCCTCTTACCCAGTCTAGTAGCACTCTATTTTACTCTTTTGCTAGGTGTGGAGGAAGTGGATCTAGTGGATATCCTTGCTTCTTGATCCTTCTCAATTTCTTCCACTTTCACCTTAACTTGTGATTCTTCTTGTTGTGCTGCAATTGATGATAAAGGTGGAATAGACAAAACTTCTTTTTGTCCAATATCTATGATTGTTGGTACTATTTTCTTTGCTACCAAGAATTCATGCTCAGTCATCCTTGTATCTTTTAGAATTTTCTTGATAGTACTCTCAACTCTTTTCTTTGACTGCTTCTCTTCAAGTAAGGTCTTTGTGGAGTTGAAATTCTCCTCAAAGGTTCCAAACCTGTTACAGTGAGTGTCCAACTTGCACTTAAGTAACCTGCTCACATACTCTTCTATCTCTACCTTAGATATCTCATAGTGAAGAGGGTATATGAACTCTATTCTAGGTTCTACTACTTCAATGTAGGTAAAGTCAGTATCAACCATGAAACATATTTCATTTTTATACTTCTCCACAAGAGACTGTGGGATCCTTGATTTGCTAGACACTATATCCTGAAATGTCTTGATTACCAATACTGCACTCTCATTCACTTTATCAATAACATGCCTCTTGTACACTAGGTTAATCCTTTCCATTGTAGTTTGGCCATCATTCTAGTAATTTCCAATGGTGTAAGGAAATCTTCTCAATAGATGAAAAAACATATAGGGGATTAAGGATGAGAATCTAAATTGTGTATACTTAGTTTTCTTAATCTTTTCCAAATTCTCAAATAGTTGAATTCTCAGAATCTCACACATATCAACTTTTACTTTATTAACACACATTAGATAAGCTACATGTATCATTCCAGCTGCCATGCCATCCTCTCTTGAGTTTGCACAAAACTTAGTGGTTAAGATCTTACATAAGTATCTGACATCATCTTGTTGAATCTTACTAATCAAAATTCCTCTACCATTATAGGATGAATTTGTGTTGCCTATGCCTATTTTCCTCATGTTTTTCTCATTTAAAGGAATGGATCTAGTTTTAGATAGTCCAGTAACTTCATGAATCAAATCAGCTGTGATATCTATCACTCTATCTTCTAACCAAAACTTCCCATTATGAATTCTTCTTAAGATTATCTTAGTACATCCTTCATTATCAAATTCATACTATAATGCATACTTAATGATCTCATTATCTTGCAAATGTTCAAATCCTTCTTTCAATGTCATGTCTTGATTGTAGATCTTCTGATATTCCTTGGTGAAATCACTATCACTGGTAGTCTCTAGTTTGCATCCAAGATAACTTCTAACATTTTCTAGATATCAAACTCGATCTGGTACGGATGATAAAGCTAACCTAGGATCATCTTCCAAGGGTTCTACTAGTTCCCTTCTCATCTTAGGTCTATTTTTATCTCTGACATTATTAATCAAAGAAACATCCATGGTTTCCTCTAAATCCTTAACTGATTTAAAGATCTGCTAAGTAAAATACCTCAATTTCACAATTTTAGGGCTTCCATAGATTCGACACAAAATTCTTCTCCAAATCCTTGCAAAATGCTTCCAATCACTGCTCTTTGATCTCCTTAACACTTGAATTCTCTTTGATGATCAAATAATACTGATCATGACTTTTTATTAATTGAATCTCACTTAGATCTGACATCGCATTCAATTCTTTTGCCGCTTCTTTCCAAAAAGATGATTCTGCTAACTTGCAAAACTTAAAACTTCTTGTGATCTCACAAAACATAATATTTTTCTTTGCGCTCTTAACCATAGCATTAGAACATCATATAATACCTTGCATTAACTACACAAGACTCAATTCATCATACATCTAATTCTACACTAATCTAAGTTCCTATTCTACTGTAATTTTCATAAATTAATTACTTTCAGATGGGTCAGGTAAAGATTCATTCTTACCTTTTAATACTTCACCTTCCTGATTACCTTCAATGTTGAATATGTCTCCTTGATTTTTGCTTTTGATAAACTTCACTTCATCTAAATTACTACAACATCTTTTTTGACTATTACTTGTATCTTCATTTCTTCTTGCATGATTTCTAGGGTTAGGATTAGGATGAAAAACTCTATTGTTCATTATGCAAAACCTTTCTATATGTCCAATCTTGTTACATATTTGACAAACAATTCCATTGTTCCCATATCTTGGTCCAAGCTAATTGATTTGTGATCTACAATTTTTAGCAATGTGTCCAACCTTGTTGCATCTATAACATATTACTCCATTTCTTCTATTCATATCTTCAGTAGGTTTCTTATCTGCATTGTTAGTATTCATAAACATTCTACTACTATTATTATTACCAATAAATTTAGGTTTCCTGCATTCAATAGATCTATGTCCAAAATCATGACAATTATAACAATAACCATTAAGAGGTTTGAATTGCTTACCTGTGCAATCTCTCTTCATATGACCAATAGTATTACAAGAAAAACATCTACCTTTGAATTCTCTTTTTATACCTTTGGGTGATTCCTCTTGCTTAGGTGGTTCTTCTTCCTTAGGTGTATCTTCAGATTTGTTAGTCTCATCAGACTTCTTCTCATCTATACTTTCAGATATTTTCAGATCTGGTTCCTTGCTTTCTTCATTTTCTTTAGAAGTGTTGAATCGAAGACCAGTCTTATCATAGAATGGTTTCTGATAGGATATTTGTTCATCAATCTTCTCACTAGTTGAATATATCCTTTCAAGTTGTTGTTTGGATTGAGTCAATTCACCTTTCACAATTGTATTGTATTTCTCAATTTTAGCATACTACAAATTGACTTTCTCAAGTACAGATGTTACTTTACCAAGTTTAGATTTTAGTCCTCCATTTTCAGTCTTTAGACTTTCATTCTCAGATTTTATATTTGCTTCATTCTTGCCATTTCCATCTTTCAAACTTAGCTTCAGATTTTCTATCTTTAGTTCATGCTTAAGGATCTCATTTTCTTTTTCTAAATTGTCATCATAATATTCAATAAAAACTTTGGATTCCTTTTTAGATTTTAGATGTTTCAACTTATTTTTCAGTTTCTCAATGAGGTTCTTTGCATCATCATATTTTCTTTTTAGAGTATCTTTTTCATCAGTAAGCATATCAATTTGTTCAAGAGCTTCTTCAAGATTCTTCTGTAGTTGATCCATATCCATAGAGATCTTACTCATGCTGCTAGGCTTTCCTTAAATGATTCTTTTCTGAGTAACTATGCTCTGATACCAATTGTTAGAAATAGGGAATATTGAGAGGGGGGGGGGTGAATTAGTATTCTACAATCTTTTACTTTTGCCCAATTATGGATATAACAGATTATCTTTACACATGCATAACATAAGAAGCTAAACAACATGCATAGCAATAAAACTAAAGAACTCATAACACATTATTTGTTCTTGAGGAAACCCTGGCCAAGGGAAAACCCCGGTGGGGATGGTACCCACAAAGATCCACTAATCAAAAGTATCATGTTAAGGATGTTGACCCTGTTAGGAGTCTATTACATGCATATAGTATCTCAGTCCTGATTAAGGGACTATAGGCCTTGTTAGAAGCCTCAACCCTGTTAGGAGTTGGTAGTACAAAATGTGATTACTAGATGAGCCCACTGCCCAAACAAGTAATGTACAATATTCACTGATTACAAAAGTAGGTGAAGGTACATAACCTTATACTACTTGCATCAATATCTCTTCATTGCTCTTTCACTATCGCTATTACATATACATCATATATCTCACATCATATCACTTCTTGATGATATCCTTCTTACAATTTACAATTACATTTATACAAGTTATTAAGATTAATAACTTTCCAGTCGGCTATCATATATCAAAATAACTTTATCCAAGGGTTAACATCTAGTATGTCATCTCTTTATATTGTTAAGTCATTATTTTGATAAACAAAATAATCTCTTAACTCTTTATCAATTCTGTCTTCATATTCTGTCCTGTCGGCTTGACATTGTCTTTAGTAAAACTGTCATAACTTCTTCCGTACATGCTGTACTAACTTGCACTCTAAGATGAGTCTTCAATAGTCACCATAGATTATATGTTCAAGTGCACAAGCACTAAACTTACTCCAGTCGATATCACAAACAAAAACTATCTTTAGGTTCATTGGTAAAAATACACTGTCTCATACTTAGACAATTTCGCATTGCGCTCTGACATACTAGCTCTCTGACTTGTGCGATCTTCATGTGGATCATATGTTGCCATAATGACAACATCTATGTAACCAACTCAGCCAAATTGCCAACATTGTCCCTGTTGCAAAAGGAAACAATGACAGATCTATCCCTGATCCTCTACAAAAGGCTTATGTGAATTTCATGGAGGACGCACCATGGTCTGTTGCTTGCCAGTATCCTCATTTTTCAGAGTGTTGTGTGGTTGTACAATCCATGGCTGCATATCAAGATGATGGTTCTGATAAACCTGATTAAGAAGAAACTCATGACAATATTGGGTGTAACATGGCATCCTCATATTTGGGAATACGAAGATGATTTTGATATTGGTGAGGAAATTGAGGTGTGCTTGAAAAGACAAAATAAGATTTTTTTCCATCAGGAGGTATTCTCTGATAATGAAGACATTGATGAAAATATATGTAATATGAACTTTTCCTCATGTATGCACCCTAAAATGGTCGCCTAGACTTTGGGCCCCATTTATTAAATTTATCAAATATCATTTTCTGAATCAATGCTTTACAATATATTCAAATCAATTTCCTTGATCAAATCATAACTATTTCAATCATTTCAATAATCTCCTAAGTTTTAATCATGTCATCAATAATTTTATTTAATTAAAAGAAATAATCCCTTTTAAATAAATAAAATAACTTTATTTAATTGAAAGTAATATCTCTTAAGTAAAATAAATTTATTTAATTAAAACCCTTTTTAATTAAATGATTTTATTTTATTTAATTAATATTCATCTTTTAATTAAATAACCTTATTTAATTTAATTAAAAGAGAATTATTCTTTTAAAATAAATAAAATCCTCTCAAAAGATCTTTTGTGATGGAAAAGGAAACAAATCAAATAAAAATAAAACAAAAATCCTTTTCCTGATTCTTTTAATAAATTTTATTTAATTAAAAGAAATATTCTCTCTTAAATAAATAAAATAACCTTATTTAATTGAAAGAAATATCTTTTAAATGAAATAAAATCTTTTTTAATTAAATGATTTTATCTTATTTAGAATAATATCTCTCTTTTAATTAAATAATGTTATCTTATTTAATTAATAGAGAATTATTCTTTTAAATAAATAAATAAAATCCTCTTAAAGCTCTTTGTGATGAAAAAAGGGAAACAAATAATTAAAAATAAATAAAATTCCTTTTCTCTCCACACTTTCTAAAAAATGAGCTTTCTTTCCTCTTTTTGGATTTATCCCACATTGATCTTGGAGATGCATTCTTGTCATCAATTTCTTATATAAGGAGCCCTCTCCTTCTCAATTGGAGATCTAGAATTTTCATATTATTGTTATGCTGCAGGTTTTCTTGGCGACATTGAAGCTTTGGAGATCATTATTTTAGATTTCATATTTACATGTAGTTTAATATTCATAGCATTTTAATATTTTAGTTTAATTTATCTCATTGTTTTAGCTTAATACTCATATAATCTCCATTTCAATAAAGTAGTTTATTTTCTTGCATTGTAATCATATAGCTTAATTTCATTTGCATGCAAGAACTTGATGATTCAATGGAGATTAGCATTCTTGCTTCTCATCCTTGAATCTCTCATTCTGTGGTATACTTGCATGGGTTTAATTCAATCAATCTGAGGGCCTCATAAACAATCCATGCACTCCACAGATAGAGAGCTATGAATCGATATTCAAGAGCTCATTATTGAGTATCCTTGAATGCAAGGATTCACAGAAGTGTGACACAAATCCATCACACACCTCAAAGCTAGTAAATTTAAGTAGACCTTCAAAAGAAGAAATTGCTAGGATTACTGTAGAGATGGTAGCTCCAGTACAAACAAAAAATATGACATCAAATGATGCCACTAGAAAAGATGCAGGAATGTTCATAAAAGACACCAGTTCCAAGGATCTTTCTTGAAATAAATTAAAAGATGACCCCTTAGTGAAATTCAGAAATGCAGGAGGTAAGAAATGGGAGCCTAAGAGTGTTGGAGATGAAAAGATCTCTACCCTTCATGACAAAAATAATCAAAGGGAAGTAGAAGAGCCAGTTAATATAACGGCTAAAACTAAAAAATTGAAAATAACAGCTACAACTAATATATCAGAGAAACAAAAGGATACTAAAGCAATGCAGATTGAGATTCGTTCTTTTGCCCTTGTTGACATGTTGGCTATATTGTCTCAGATTACTGTCAAGATTCCTTTGTCAGAGTTATTAAGGAGCCCTGAACATAAGGACAGAGCTCTTGCATGGGTAGATAATGTTCATGGTAAAAATGTTACTTGTAATGAAAATGAGCCCCAGGCTAAAGTTATGAAAGAAATGGAGGTTCAGGGAATGGTGTCTGAAATACCACCTATTTATTTAGACAATTTTGTCAATGCTAGCCTTGAAAACATAGATCCATTTTTTTTGAGTATCATTTTGAATGGAATGAAATTAAGGAACTGTATGATTGATTCAAGTGCTTCAAATACTATCATGCCTTTCAAAATCATGGAGAAGTTGGGCCTTAAATTTGATACAATTCAAGGTAGATGTTGTGCAATGGATCAGAGAGAAGTACTAGTTATTGGGACTATAAATGCAATGCCCTATAGATTGGTAGCCTATCCAGAGAAAGGTTTGACAATGAGTGTCTTGGTGGTGGATATCCCTCCTCATTATGGGATGTTACTATCTAGGAAGTGGAGTTCTGCCATGGGTGGAAGTTTACAATGTGACTTGTCCTATGCAACCTTTAAGATTGACTATTAGTTTATTAAGATTGAGCAAGAGCCAAGAGTATGCCACATGATTGAAAGGAATATTGGCAATGAGACTACATGTTTTGTGGATACCAACATCAATGCTTTCAAGGAAGAGGCCACTATGATTGAAAAGGAGCCTATATTGCCACCTATCTCTGTGGAGGTAAATGCTAAATCCGAGAAGGGTGATTTATGGGTGATGTACTTTGATGGTGCAAACTACAAAGATGGGTCAGAAGTAGGTGTTTTACTCATTCCTCTTGATGGAAATACTTACAAGTTTTCTTTCACATTAAGCTTCTCATGTACAAATAATATAGAAAAATATGAGGCATTACTGATAGGATTGAGGCTAGCACACAAGCATGGAATTAAAAGTGTAAATGTTGTAGGTGATTCAGAGTTAGTTGTATCCCAAGTGAGCTCAATATATGCTTCCAAGAAAAAGAGATTGAAACAATATAGAAATGTTGTGTGGGACATGATTGAATCTTTTGATTCCTTCAATATTGTATGGAAAGATAGGAGCAATAATAAAATGGCTGACTTGTCAGCCAATATAGAAATCAATCCTAGTGACATTACATTTGCTGGTGTCTCTAAAGTTGAAATTTAGACTAGGCCAAGTATACCAGATAATGTTGAAAATTGGCAAGTCTTTGAAGATGACCAAGATATTTTGAGATTTATGAATTGTGAAGATCAATATCATGGTCAGGAACTAGATTGCTCAGCCCTGGTTGAGATTGCAGAAGGAAAAGAGGTCATCCTTGGTAATGAAGTCCTGCAACTTAAGACTAATAAGTTTCCTAAGGGACTTGTTTTTTTAGAAACTGTATTTGACAGTCAGGACACAATTCAGATGGATACTAAGAAGAGAGATCAAATGGATGCGGATGAAATTAATCTTGGTACACAAGAGACACCTAAGAAGTTTTATATTGGAAGAGAGATGTCTCAAGAGGTAAGAAAGTCTCTGATTAAATTGTTAAGAAAATTCAGGCATGTTTTTGCATGGTCATATGATGACCTAAAGGTTTATAGGGAAGACTTGTTTTAGCATATTATCCCTTTGAAGGATGATGCTAGACCTTTTAGGAAAAAAAAAAGGCCAATTAATCCTACCTTAGTACCCAAGATGCAATAAGAATTAATGAAGTTGAGAGATGCTGGAATCATAAAGCCTGTGAGGCACTCTTCTTGGGTGTCAAATTTAGTTCCTGTCAAGAAGAAGAATGGAGATATTAGATTATGTGTGGACTTCAGGAACCTAAATGTATCTTCTCTAAAGGATAATTGTTGCTTGCCTAATATGGAGGCTATGTTTTAAAGGGTAACTGGTTTTGATTTTATGTCCATGATGGTTGGTTTTTCTGGTTACAATCAAGTTATTGTAAAGGAATCAGAATAGTTTAAGATAGCCTCACAAAACCTTGGGGAACTTATGTTTATGTGAGAATGCCTTTTGGTCTCACAAATGTTGGTGCTACTTTTCAAAGGGCAATGGATGTTGCCTTTGCAGATTTTATAGATGTTTTTCTTGTTGTTTATCAAGATGACTTAACTGCATATTCCAAGAAGGAAGAAGATCATTATTCTCATTTAGAGAGGATATTTGCAAGAGCCTTCGATTATGGAATCTAATTAAACCCAAGGAAATGTGTATTTGGTGTGACTGAGGGCAAGTTGCATGGCCACCTAGTTGGAAAGAAAGGAGTAAGAATTGAGCCTGAAAGAGTGATGGCAATTGATAAGATTCAAAAACCAAAAAATGTGAATGGAATCCAATCCTTCTTTGGCCAAATAAAATTCCTAAGAAGATTTGTTACAAACTTTGCTGAAGTCACTAGGCCAATATCCAACATGTTAAAAAAGGGGGCTGAGATTATATGGGAAGGTGAGCCTAATGAAGCTTTCAAGAATATCAAGCAGGAAATTAAAGATGTCCCTATGCTTAAGGCACTTGATTATGATTCTCTAATGCAAATTTTCTCTTTTGCATCTTTTCATACTATTGCTACAGTTTTATTGCAGAAAAATAAGGAGGGTTTTGAGCAGCCTATTGCATTCTTCAGTAAGTCTTTGCAGGCTACTGAATTGAAGTATGACATCAATGAGAAACAAGCATATGCACTTGTGAAAGTAGTGAAGGCTTTTAGGTGCTGTCTAATGGGAGCAACTGTCACTGCTTTCATACCAAGTGCTGCAGTAAAGGATATCTTTTCACAACAGGAAGTGTCTGGGAGAAGATGCAGATGGATTAATAGAATTCAAGAGTTTAACATTGATATCCAAATTACCAGGTTGGTTAGAGGACAAGGATTGGAAAAATTGATGGCTCAATCCAATCTTGATGCAAATCAGAATAATCAAGCTGAGGTTGATTACACATGTGATATGGATGATTTTATTTGGTATCAAGATGTTATCTATTATTTGAGAAATATGAAATGTCCATCAGGAATGGATGATAGCAAGAAAAGGACACTGAAACTACAGGCAATCAAGTATGTAATTATAAAATACCAGTTATATAAAAGGAATTTGGATTGCATACTTTTGAAATGTGTTGATGAAAATTAGGCTGACAAATTGTTGAAAGAAATGCATGAGGGGATATGTGGTGGACATTATATGGGAAAAACTACTGCTTAAAATATTTTGAGAGCAGGATTCTGGTGGCCCACAATCTTCAAGGATGCAGAACAATTGGTAAGAAAGTGTGATGCTTGTCAAAGATTTTTTGGTAAGCTCAAGTTTTTAGGAAATGTACCATTGAAGCCAGTAGAAGTGCATGCACCTTTCCAGCAATGGGGAATGGATTTTATAGGAGAATTCCCAAACAAGTCTAGTGGGGGACACTCTTGGATCTTAGTTGCCACTGATTATTTTACAAAATGGGTAGAGGCTATTCCTACAAGGAATGAAACAAGCAAGGTGGTGACTAATTTCCTATTGAATAATATTGTTACAAGGTTTGGTTTTCCTGAAAGGATTGTCAGTGATAATGCAATGTGCTTTAGGTTTGCTGAATACAGAGAATTCTGCAAAGGTTTTGGAATCCAGATGTCATTTTCCTCACCTTATCATCCATAGGGAAATGGAAAGGTAGAATCAACTAATAAAACCTTGATAAAGATCCTTTAGAGGTTTCTTGATAAGAATAAAAGGGCATGGAATTCAAAATTTCCATTAGTTGTATGGGCTGATAGGGTAACTGTGAAGAAGGTAGTTGGTTGTGCACCATTTTATTTAGTCTATGGAATACATGCGTGGATGCCTTAGAACAACTTACTAAAGATGTATAAGTTTTTTCAAATATATGATGAGGATCTAGAGGATGAAATGCAGTTTAATTAGGCTAGATGAAATAAGAAGAGAATCAGTTTCAAGGAATGCTAAGTTGCAGTTGCAAGTTAAGAGTTTGTATGACAAGAAATCAATAGAGAGGAGGTTTGAACCCAATGATTTGGTGTTAATCTAGAATGCTAGATTGGAAGATAAAGGAAAACATTGAATATTTGATCCAATCTGGTTGGGGCCATATGTGATTCATGAAAAATGGGGACCAAATTCTTACATTGTTAAAAGGCTCAATGGTGACATTCAAGAATTGCTAGTTCATGGACAATTCTTGAAGAAATACTTCAGTTGAAGTATGTTCCTTTCCATGAACAGTAGTTAGGCTTGTATATACTGGTGTATTTCTTTTTGCCTGGTTTTTCTTTAGTTCATAGGTCTTTGCTTGGTGCTCTCTCTAGTTGTTTTCTAGTAGGTGGTCTACTCTCCCAGAATTCTAAATTCTTGCATGGACACAAGTTATCCATCATCCCCAGATAGAGCCACTATTAGGCCATTTTCCTATCAATGCAAAAATCCTATGAAAATGGCCTTCCCCTGCAAAGTCTTGTGAAGTTCTCCTTCCATGCATGAGATCATAGTTTTGATGTGCACCAAAGTTTTATAGGGTTTCATTGCTTGTGCCCTTATCCAGAGGTCATTTTTCATGTCAGTATGCTTTAGTCCAGGGTGCATGGTCTAATATGCAAAAAATCTAGGTGAGCTCCCATGCCCTAACTGTGACATAGTTTTAACTTGCGAGCTAAGTATATGATGTTTCTTGGCTTGCGCCCTAAGCATGTGATAGATTATTGAGTTTCCAAGGTTTGGTTAAGAGTGCATGTTCTAAAATGTTACAAAGAGGGAGTTATGGCTGTTTTAAGATCTGCAAGAAATAGCTTGTTTTATGTCACAGGCTTTCAAAATTTGTCCAAGCATAAAACCCTGGATGTTTTTGACATTTTGCATGCTTGCAGTTCTTCCCTGACATCAACATTTCTTTTTCATGCTATTGCAATTTGGTGACACCTATGCTAGTGGGCCCACTTCCTCAGTGTTATTCGGTGCAGTTAAAGTTCTTCCATGATCGACGGTTGTTGCTAAGACAAGGTTCTTGGATGTTAATCATCGTGGCATCACAACAACCATCTGATTTTCTAAAAGAGGTAATGACTACTGATAGGTGGGTCCATTGTCAAGTGTTGCAAACATGCTTGTTCCTGATTGGCCATGGGTTTGGTGACATGGAATTTGTCAGTGGGGCCCGACAGTCAGACACCTTTTAATCCTATGGCTGTCGCATGACCGTAAGGAATATTTTTCCCTTTGCAATCATGTAACAACCATCTGATCTTTTAGCATGTAAGGGTTGATGATCTGGTGGGTCCGCATGCCATTTGTTGCTGACATGTTTGATTTTTATTAGTTTTTGAGGTGGTGATGTGGCCGAAGACTTTTCAAAGGGGGTTGGTCAACTATTGAAGATTTTTTTGACCGCCTGATCTGTCAAGAAATAAATAAGATCGATGGCTGCATTTCAAACTTGCTGACTAAGCATTGCCACCCAAAATTTGAATACTTTAAGGGTTTCTTAGCGACAAAAGGATTGAAAATTTGATGTTTTGGTGGTCGATCTGCATGATATGATTTTGTGCTCACTGGTATAGTATGACCCGAAGTATGATTGACTGCAAAGGGTGTTTGCACCATGATGGTGGGTGAGATGGCCATTCAAAGTTACATCACAGTTGGAATTGTAAAGGGTAAACATAATGGGTTTCCGGTCTATTGCGTGCCAGTTAGGGATAGTGCCATTAATGAACATCATTCTTGGATTTTTTTCTCTAAGATTTCTTGATTGCCCCCCCTATAGTTAATTTTGATTGAATCCGGTTGGCGAGGTAGTTGGAACCCTAATCTTATCCTAGCTATCCGAAGCTTGATGCATCCTTTTCAAAGGATTCCAAGATAGCTAGTGACTATATATTGCTATCTGATGTATGTAAAAGGGGTTGATAGTCAATTTAGAGAATTGAGTAATGAGAGCTTGGGCTCAGGGTTGGTTTTCTTTAGCATTTTCTCATGTTGCAATGTATTGATTCTGCAAAGTTTAATGAGAATACACTTAAATGCCAATTTCAGACTTGTGTATGTCTTCTTTTTCTATCTTGAATCCTTATATATTAATGTCACAAAGTGAATTAGTATATGGTATACAAAGTATATTGTGAGATTGTCCTTGAGTTCTTGCCAAAGTCAGGATTAAATCCTTAAAGATAATATTAGAGAATTCAAGGTGAAATAGGAATTTGATGTCCAGGTATGTGAGTGAGAGGAATAATAAGCAAAGCACTTATTATGGATTTGGGTGTGTTTAAGTTAGATTTTCAATTGATGTATGTTGTATTGTGACTCTGTGACCTAGGAGAAGACACTGGTCCATCCTTAGGAGGCATTTCCCCATCATCAATCAAACAAATATAAATGATGAAATCCTTAAATCAGTTTGTAAAGGCTATGAATGTGTAATATTTTGGAGACTCCTTTCAAGAAGTGATTCATGGGTACACCCACCTAAGTATTAGACTCAAAGTGTAGGGAGATCCTTGTTGATCCTTGTTAATTGGCCCTTTTCCTTGTAGAATTTGGAGTGGTGATAGAGTCAGTGACATTAGTTTCTCAATCATAGTGTAAATCTACAAGTAGAAAGAAAAGGAGCCAACAAGGAGCAACCTTCACCAAGTGGTATCAAAGTAGGAGTTCATAAGTGTGTAGATAGATCATCGACTGTGAGGCAGTTTGCACTAGGACTGTGGTTTATGATATCAGTGAGAAGTGGGAAAATGCTTCCATGAAGGGAGCGTGGTTGAAGAGATGGTGGTGTGACACCTGAGGTTAGAGCGCTCTAGAGATAAGTGTGAGCATTACAAGAAGAGATTAGTAGAGGAATGAATGTTAATGTTAGAGATGAAAGTGAGGATAAAGCCAAGGAAAAAAGAAATTCTGATTAGGAAGGAGAAGGTGAAATTTTGAATCAAGAACAAAAAATATTTTTTTGGGCCATTTCGAAGATCGGGAAAAGACCTAAGATTGAGGTTCCTGCATTTTAAGAAAATATTAACCCAGAGGAGTTGATTGAATAGATCAATGAATTAAAAGAATATTTTGAGTATGAAGATATCGAGGATCCTAATCGGGTCAAGTTTGTGAAGGCCAGACTGAAAGGTCATGCAAAGATCTAGTGGCAAGAGATTCAATTGGAGTGAAATATAAGAGTAAAGGATAAAATCATAAGATGAGATCAGATGGTGGATAAATTGAAGTGACAGTTCATTCTTGTTGATTATGAGCTTGACCTACTAAATAAAATGCAAGGCCTGAAGCAACCAGGAAGATTTGTTCAGAAGTATACAGAGGAGTTCTATCAAACCCTCATCAGAATAGACCATGCAAAATTTGATAAGGAGAAAGTTGCTCATTACCTTAATGGGTTGAGGTCGAGAATTCAAGAGGAGTTAAATTTGGTTTGAATGAATAGTATTGAAGAGGCATACTGATTTTCCCTAAATGTAGAGGAAAAGATGAACAAGAATTTTGAGAGCAGTCAAAATAGAAGAGGTAGTGGTGGAAGATCTAGTGGATGGTCATATGGAGGCCAAAGTGAAGATTCAAAAAAGAAGGATGAGGCCAGTAGTAGTCAAAATTTGAGAGGAAACAATTTCAATTGTTTCCATGATCAGAATAATAGAGATTAGAGAGGAAGAGGAAGAGGACAAGGATCAAGAAGAGGAGGCTTTTGTGGAACATGTTTTCACTTTGGAGAAGAAGTTTATAAAGTATATGAATGTCCTCAATGACAAGAAAGGAAAGATAGGAGAATTGAAGGCCAGGCTAGAGTTGCACGTGTAGATGAAGATGCCAAATCATCACATTCTGAAGATGCTGAAAGAGGATAAATGCTAATTAACAGAAGAGTCCTGCTGAGTGGTGAGAATTAAACTAATCAAAGGAGGAGCTTGTTTCGCACTAGATGCAAGTGTGAAGATAAGTGTTGTGATGTGATTATCGATAGTGGAAGCACTGACAATTGTAATAGCCCAAGAATGGGCTATAGGTTCATTAACCTCTTACATCAATATTTCAATTGAAATCGACATCAAAGTCCTAACCTAAGGCACATCTGCACATCAGTTTATCAAAAACCTACTTGATTATCTAAATTCTTCATTAGGGAATATTCCTAGCAATATTATTATTTATCCTAATTATCTTTGATTTAATAATTATTTGGTGATAAATCATATTTATCCTAAAGTTTGATTAATTGAATATTCTAAATATTTAATTAATTAGATTTAATACTGCCACTTAATTATTTAATTAAACTTAATTAAATTTATTCCTAAATTGTGTTATTTAATTTTGACAATAAATCTAAAATCTCATGGTTAATTGATTAAATTTTTATTTAATTAATTAATGTCAGTTCTCAATATTTAATAATATAGCTTTGGATAAAAGTTTGATTTAATAATTGATTAACCCATAAATCAATTGTTTTAATTAAAAAATTAGTTAAGTTGAGAATAAATCACTTTATTTTTAAATTAATTTATAAATAAATCATGCACAATCAGAAAAGTAGGTAACTAGAAATTAACAATCAATTTTAAATTGAAAACTCAACATTTGATGATGAGTTGAAATTTGATCTAAACTCTATTTTGAGTTAAACATTGCTTTTGTATGATTTTTGTGAGTTAATTATCTCTGATTTCTTGATAACTCAAAAATCAACCTGAGTTTATCAAGAGTGATTTATGGATTTTCTCCTGCATCCTCAAGCCCTGGATTTCTATAAAATCAAGGCTCAGCTCTTCATAATTATCAACACTCAAATTTGCACAATTACTCTGGCGAATTGGCAATTGAAGGATTAAATAGTTGCGATAGGTGATTTGTGAGATCTTTCATTGTTGATCATAGTTTTACATAGCTTTCATATCATTGCATTCATCTTCATAGAATTATTAGATTAAATTTGCATTTAATTTCATTCATGTAGCTTAGATTCATACAGTTTTTCTTATATTATTGCACATAAAATCCAAAAATATAGATTAATCTGCATTCATATAGTCTTTCATTCTTTTGCATTCAAATCCTTTATTTAGGTGTTGCATTGTCATTGATCTTGATTTCAATCTGAGAACATCATACTCGCACCTACTAGAAGGTAGTAAATCGCTTGGTTAGCATAGTTTCATTTATTTGTAGATTTTGATTTTGCTAACCTCTAATATTTTACTGAAGTGTTGTGTCCACAGCTAGGTACAATTTTCACACACACAACAATCTAGTGCCAGAAGAGATGGTCACAAAGTTGAAGCTCAAGAGATAGAAACACCCACATCCATACCAGATCACCTAGGGGCAAGATTACCACAAGGTCATGGTTAGTGAATAGTGCCTAATAAAATTTGAGATTGGCGGATACCATGATGAGGTACTATGTGATATCATACCTATGGATGCATGCCATATGTTGTTGGGTAGACCATGGTAGTTTGATAGTGTACTGTACATGATGGTCTTGCGAATACCTATTCCCTGACAAAGGATGTAGTGCGACATAAGCTAAAGTCATTGAAGGAAACAAAAGAAAACTTATGTGGTAATGCAAGAATAAGTTTTGTTGATGGAAAAAAATTCCTAGAGGGTATGAGGCATGAGCATGTGTGTTTCTCTATAATTCCAAAAGCTGGTAAAGAGGAAGTAGAAGATGTACCAATAGAAGTTGTAGATTTTTTGAATGAGTTTCATGATATTGAATCCAATAATGTACTTGATGGATTACCATCGGTAAGGAAGATCAGTCATCAGATGGACTTGATTCCAGGAGCCAGTTTTCCAAATAAGGTAGCACATAGAATGACACTAGCAGAAAGTGAAGAGATGAACATACAAGTACATGAGTTATTACAAAAGGGGTTGGGAGAGCTTGAGTCCATGTGCTGTACCAATAGTATTAGCACTGAAAAAGAATGGAGAATGGAGGATGTGTATAGATTCCAAGGCTATAAACAAGATCACAATCAAGTATAGGTTTCCATTTCCATGGATGGATGATATTATGGACTATTTGAGTGGAGCAGTGTATTTCTCAAAGATAGATCTAAAGAGTGGATATCATCAGATTTGAATCAGAGAAGGAGCTTAATGGAAGACTACTTTCAAGATAAAGGAAGGACTGTATCAGTAGTTAGTCATGCCTTTTGGGCTAACCAATGCAGTGAGAACTTTCATGCAGCTCATGAATGAGGTTCTGAAATAATTTCTAGGTAAGTTTGTCATTGTTTACCTAGATGATATTTTAATCTTTAGTAAGACATTGGAGGAGCATATGATGCATATTCTATGGTGTTTGAGAAGTTAAGGGAAGAGAAATTGTTGATTAATTTGAAGTGCATTTTTGTGAAGAAGGAGTTAGTGTATCTGGGGTTTGTAGTTTCAATAGAAGGTCTAAAAATGGACTTGGAGGAAGTACATGCTATCCTTGAATGGCCTACCCCAAGGAGTGCTACTGAGGTAAGATCTTTTCATGGTTTGAATAGCTTTTACAAAACAATTATTAGGAGTTTTAGTAGTATTTGTGGGCCCTTGACTGAAATAATGAGAGAGGATAGAAAAGAGTTTAAGCGGACTACTGGGGCAGATAAGAGTTTTAAACTATTGAAACAGAAAGTTACAAAATAACCTATTTTAGCACTTCCATATTTTAATAAGGTGTTTCAAGTATACTATGATGCTAGTGGTACTGCAATAGGACCTGTTATGAGCCAAGAAAGTAAACCTATTGCTTATTTCAGTGAGAAGTTAAATGATGCCAAGAGGAAATATTCTATTTATGAATAAGAATTTTATGCTATAGTTCAGGCATTGAAGAAGTGGAGACACCATCTACTTCCTAAGGAGTTTGTTTTGTATACTGATCATCAAGCTTTGTAATATTTGAATAGTCAAAGAAAGTTGAATCAAAGGCATTTGAAATGGGTTGAGTTTTTGCAGAGTTATACATTTGTTTTGAAACACAGGAGTGAAAAGTCTAACAGAGTTGTAGATTCTCTAAGAAGAAGACAAATTTTGCTGACAGAGATGTAGATTGAGGTGTTTGGGTTCAAGTAACTCAAGAGTTTATATCCAGAGAATCCTGATTTTGGTGAAGCTTGGAAAGCTTGTAAAGAACCTATTACTCTAGACAGAATGAAGTGGTTGGATTTTATCATTCAGGATGATATGCTATTTAGAGGGAGTCAGTTGTGTATTTCACAAAGTTCTATGAGGGATAATCTCATCAAGGAGAAGCATAGTGGAGGATTGGCTGGACATTTTGGTAATGATAAAATATTTTCTCTTGTTAGTGAGAATTATTACTAGCCATAGTTGCAACAAGATGTCAAGAAATTTGTACAGAGTTGCAGAGTATGTCAGATGGAAAAGGGAGTAAAGTAGAATATAGGGTTGTATCAACCATTACTTGTACTAGAAAAGCCTTGGGAGGATATTAGTATGAAATTTGTTCTTGGTTTACCAAGGACTCAACAGAGACATGATTCAATTTTTGTGGTGGTTGACAAATTTTTAAAGATGACACATTTCATTCCCTGCAAGAAGACTAATGATACAGTTCATGTAGTAGAATTATTTTTCAAAGAAGTGGTGAGACTACATGCTTTGCCAAAGTGTATAGTTTTAGATCGGGACACTAAGTTTCTTGGATATTTCTAGCACACATTGTGGAAGAAATTTAAGATAGATTTGAAGTTCAGTTCATCACATCATCCAAAGATTGATGGATAGACAAAGGTGGTGAATAGGAGTTTGGGGAATTTGCTGAGATGTTTGGTTGGAGATAAGCCAATAGGATGGGATTTGATTTTACCACAGGAAAAATTTTCCTACAATAATTTTGTCAACATGAGCACTGGTAAATCACCATTCCAAATTGTATATGGAAGTAGTGCTAGAAATACATCTGAGTTGAGGAAGATAGATAAAGGAGAAATAAGTAGTGCTGAAGCTGAGGATTTTGTAGAACACTTGAAGAACATCCACGAGGAGGTGAGGAAGCACATTAACAAGATGAATATATAGTATAAGGCTAAGGTAGATGAGAAAAGAAGGCATAATGAATTTTAGGTTGGGGATGAAGTCATGGTTCATTTGTGGAAGGAGAGATTTCTAGTTGTTACATACAACAAGTTGAAAATGAAGAAGTTTGGGCCATGTAAGATACTAAAGAAGCGTGATTCAAGAAATGCCTATGAGGTCGAGTTGCCTACTAAGATGAATATTTCACCAGTATTTAACATTTTAGATTTGATAGAGTATCATGAAGGGGGTGTTTAAGATGAGATCATAGAAGCACGGTTGAGTATTCCAACAACTACTTCAATTACAAAGGAGATTGAAGATATACTAGATAGTCGTGTTGGCAGAAGCACAAGGAACATGATATATGAAGAATATCTGGTCAAATGGAAAAGATGACCTATTGAAGATTTATCATGGCTAACAAGGGAGGAGGTTAACCATCTTGGTTTTCCCTTGCACACCTGAGATGTGATAGGGTCACTTCTCAAATTACCCCAGGTGTCTGATGCAGTAGGAGCATCGTGGGTGTAAGAGAAATCTTGCATCACCCAAAAATATTTCTGGTTTCTTTTCAATAAGGGCTATCTTGTCTAAAGATGCTATTTACAGAAACTTACTATTTTTAATTAGTTAGTAATATGATCTTGGAATGTTCTGATTTCATAGATGGAGGTTCATCTTAGTCATATCAGCCTACCAGTTGAGTTTCATTTCCATATCATTTGTATCAGTGAAGTTATTGAGGTTTTTGGGTATGAAATCTTTGAGCTCAATTTTGAAGGACTTAGAGGCTTTGGATCATGATCAACCCTAGATGTTTGGAGCTTGCACGAGTCAACCACTATAGATCAGGTCCTGACATTTTTGAAAAGTGGTTATAATAGAAAACT
This sequence comes from Chamaecyparis obtusa, assembly GCA_027943335.1. Classification (NCBI taxonomy): domain Eukaryota; kingdom Viridiplantae; phylum Streptophyta; class Pinopsida; order Cupressales; family Cupressaceae; genus Chamaecyparis; species Chamaecyparis obtusa. Next base: position 140,790 of record BSBK01011062.1, on the reverse strand, counting down.
AGAGCTATAGTTAGAAATTTATGGCCTCCAGAAGTTGGGTTACCTAAAAACATATTTTGTAATTATTTTGAGCCGACCCTAATGTAATAATTGTAAAAATAATTTGAGAAGAGGAATGCATGGTGGTCATCCTAGGGGTGGAATATTGGGTAGGAGGACATTTCCATGATGGGGTAATGGTAGCAGACCTTTTTTAGCCCATTGTCCAGGTCCTTGGAAATTCCTTGAGTGGAACAAGAATGGTTTGAAGATTGGTTGCAGACGAGGTTTATCTAGAGGTAGTATTAGCATTGGACCATATTGATCCTAAGCTGTATGATGGATGTGTCTTGGGGCATTTCAGTCTTGAGGCAGAAGGGAAGAAAACTCTCATGAAGAAGGCCTAGGCATTATATAAGGCTGACATTGTGAAGGAATATGACTTGTCTAAATTTGAGGCTTTTATTCAGGCTAACAAGAATCTCTTCCCAAAAGAAGTAGTGGAAAGGCTGAAGTCCATTACTAACGGGATCATGTATCTATATCATTGATCTATTTTATTTGGGCCATTTGTATTAAGAGTTGTTGCTCCATCTCCCTTTGTAAGATTTTTTAAATGGAAATAGAATCGGTACTACCCCCTAGGCAGAGCTTGCTTAAAAAACAAATAAAAAATAAAATTGTAAAAATAAAATAATTCTAAAGATAGTTAGCTTTAAGAGCTAATTTTCTAGAACCTTCTTGGGTGGTGGAAATTGCCTATATAAGGAAGGCCCGTAGTGTTGTCTAGGGTAGTTCAGGGTAGATCTGGGTGATGATTCAAGGCTTTGTCCTACAAAATATTGTAAGGGAAAATGCCCATGTGGCTTTGCATATTGTAATTATGAAATTTGTAATTCCACATTTGTGGAGATAATAAGAAGCCCATTTTATGTTCTTGCAAATTGTTGTTGTTTCTATGTTTTTGTTATGTGTTTGTGGTATTAAGGGGAGAAACCTTCATCAAATTCATTGATTGGGATGCGTGTCTCCAACTAAAATGGTGTGGGATTAATGTCCTTCTCTAGGTTGGAGTGTGTAGTCAATCAACCTTTCTTGCAAGAGCATTGGTTGAATAGTCTCATCTAGCACATGGGTAGTGGAAACTAAAGTTTGATGGTTCATCCAGGGGGAACCCTAGTATATCTTACACTTGGAGCATCATTCAAGACTAGAAAGGAAAAATTGTGGCTGAATACTCTAAGTCATTACCTATTAAAATAAAAAATGAAATAGATTTTTTTTATTTTTGTTCATGGTCTTCTTCTATGCTAATTTTTTTTTTGACAAAGGTTAGAGGAGGAAGGGGAATTTCCACTAGTTGTTAATGCCTTGTGAAAAGGTGACATCCTTAGTTATAAGCTAAAAGTAAATTGGATAAAGGTTTAGATTTAGTGGCAACCTTTGAAATGATCACTATAAATCATATTTATTGCAAAGGTAATATAGAGGGAGATAAAATAGCAATCCAATGAGTTGATGGGATTGAATAGATAGAATTGAATTCTATATATGTGGAAACATGACCTCTGTTAGGATTTTCACATATAATGAATTGATCTTAACATCAACAATTGCTACAATCCTACATAAAAAAGAGACACAAATACCAACTAGATCACTCCATATTTGGGAAGGATTTTTCTCAAAAAAGGCATATCTTTATACATTTGGGTAATGTCCTTTGAATAGGATGGTGACTAATCAAATACCTTAAGACACAAAATTTAATAGGGAAATTATTATGCAACCCCTATATTTACACAATATGATAGTGGCCTTTGTATTAAAGTCAAAGACATTGGACAAATCATCCTCTATAATTGTGATGCATGAGCATCCTTGGGTAGTTGGCAATCCTATATGTTGGTGTGTTATGTTGGAGTAGTTTGTTTCTATGCTACTCGGTTGTAGCTTTCTTAAGGGGCTTGGTCATCGAAGAGCTCGGTCACTGAAGGGAACTTGGTAAAACTTATGGTGCTCAACAAAACCTATGCTCGATGATGCTTGTGGTGCTCGGTCTACGTTCTTGCTCGGTGATGCCTAACTTTCTCAGTTGTTTTGTTGATGCTTGATAGTTTGGTTTACTAACTGAAGTTATTGGAAATTTGGTGGGATGCCTTGATGTATTTAATGTGGGTAGATTATGTTGTATTCTCCTATGTGGATTTGGAGGCCGACATGGAGAATTAATTATTTGTAAGAGTATTTGAGAGCCGACTGGTATTGTATTTAATATTTGTTTGTTTTAGAGCCGACTTGGGCTTAGAATTATTTCTTTCGTCCAGATGACTTGTGGTTGAAAAAATGTATTTAATGAAGGTTTGGGTAGTTGGTTAAGAAGAGGTGAAAAAGGAAAATAGTGATCGGATCCTGTGAGATCTTGCAGATTAGATTGTTTGTCTAATTTTAGTAATAGAAGAGCTAGTGGTTGAATGCTAGGTGGCTTGCAAGATCAAGTTTAGATCTACCTTAGTGTTTCTACCAGTTGTGGATGTGTTATATAGTTGGACTAGGTAGAGGATTGTAGAATTACTTTTGTAATTTTTTGTATTTGGCCCTAACCTGAAAGGCCTTACAGCTGGGCATGTTGAATGAAAATTCTATTTGAGTATTCTCTTTGTTGTGTTTTCACTATATTGTTGTTGCTAGTGTAGATTTGGACTATCCACTTTGGGATTCCTCCATTTGCACTACATCAAATTGAAGTTAGTTTTGGGGTTGGTAAGTATGGAGTGTTAGATTCAGCAGAGGTGCAACAAAGGGCAGGTGAACTTTTTGGGGTCTATTTCATATTTGAGAAGGAAATTAGTTTGTAAAGATGTTAGGATCCTAACAATGGAAGCAATAAGAATTCTCATTGGAAGGGATTTTCTTGCCTCAATAGATCAATACTGAGTCAACATAGATATTACTTTAAGGTTCCTAGCCTATTTACTAGATCTAAGTGGAGAGAAAGTTGACATTTTTTTTTCTCTAGGAAATTTTTCAAGAAGATTTTTTGGTTGACGACATTAATGTGGTTGTCTTTGCAGAATTTGGAGTTCACATTCCATGACCAAGTGGCCTACACAAATTTCTTCAACCTAGCATGAATGTTGCTTGATAGCCCTTAATTATGAATTTGGATGTAGATGGCTTAACTCGACATAGGCATTGGGAAACTATTGGCCATAACTTCCTTCATCAATAGAAATGCGATGATGTTGAACCAAATTTCAAATAGCTAGATGATTTTGTCCAAATCATTTATTTTGAAGCATTTTATGAAGAATGAGCTATTGGGTATATCTTATTTTTGGGATTTTGGAGAAATGTGAATTAAATACATGCTCTCTTGGGGCTTCTTTGAGTAATTTCTAACACTAGGTGTTGGACGTTGTGTGTGGGTGTTGGATTATGAAGAGGGGGGGGGGGTGTGAATGAGTAATCTTGATCACAAAATACCTTAAAATACTTTCTCTGATTAACTCAGTAACTACTCGGTAGAAACACAATTCTCTATTTACCGACAACAGTAAATAAACTATATCAATCAGTAAAACAACCTCACAAATTATTCACAATGTGTAACACAAATTTTAATTTGGAAAACCAATTTGGGAAAAAATACTGTGGGAATTATCACCCACTAAGAAATCTACTCTTCTAAAGTACGCTTGGTTAAGAACCAATCTTGTTAAAGATTACAATACACACTGTTAGGTGTGACCTGGTTAAGGGATTAACCTCAGATCTATTAGGATCTTCACCCTATTAGGAGTGACCTTGTTAAGGAGCTTTAAACACTCTTTTTAGAATGTCACCTTGTTACAGGATTTACAATAAGACTGTTAAGAGATTTTGACCCTTATAAACACTAGTAAGTAATAGTAATAAAAATGACCTGTAGATGTGCAACTATCTTTACTCAATCAGATCCTTGTGTGTTCTTCAATCTTTAATTTCATTCTTCATATTCCAATGGCATCAACACTTTATCAAATCATTGTTTTCCTGCTCAGAATCTCTTTGTTCCTTCTGTGTGCTAAAATGTTGACACACTTCTATGAGTCATTATATCCAAGATTTCTCAAGAATGACATCTCAAATGGTGATTCATCACCCTCTATTCATGGAGTGCTAGGGTTTGTGATGGAGGCCCTTAGATTAGACCTATTTTGTGCCCATGCAAGTACACCATAAAATGAGAGATTCAAAGAGGAAAAACAAGAATACTAGTCTCCATGATCATCAAGTATGCATCCAAATGAAAATGAAATCTATTCTATATGATAACAATGCATGAAAGAAAACTAATCTATGAAAAGAAATGCTTATGCAAGATTATTCTATGAAAGGAAATATGAATCTAATCTAATATGCAAGTGCAAGAGTAATTTAAATGGATTGCCATGGAGGCATGAGAGAAGAAGACAAGAAAAGAGAAGTTGCAATATCCAAGCTCAAGTGCTCCAAACTTTTCTCCAAAATCACTCTCCAAACTTGCATAACAATAACATAAAATCTCGATCTCTAAAATCTGTATATATAAATGAGAAGGAGAGGGCTCCTTATAAAGGATTTTAGAAATGAATGGACGGTCAAGATTAAGAGGCAAAAAGAAATGAGAAATGGTGGAGATTAAATCTTGGTTGATCCATGTGCTCAAGATTCTCAAGAGGCAAAATCAATGGACATGGTTAAGAGGCAAAAAAATGTGTGGAAGTGATTAAGAGGCAAAAGGAGATTCCACTCATCTTGGAAAGTGTACATTCAATGTGTAGACAAAAAGTCTTTTTCTTTTTCTTTTTATTTTATTATCTATTTATTATTTTTAGCAAAGTGGTTTGCATTATTTCATTAAAATATTTTTTATTTATTTAAAAGAGATTTGTTCTTTTAATTAAATGTGGCTTAGGATAAAGTGATTTTATTATTTAATTAAAATATTTTTTATTTATTCAAAATGGATCATGTTCTTTTAATTAAATAAAACTTAGGATAAAATGATCAAATCTTAGGAAATATTAAAATAATTGAATTAATTACGATTTGATCAAGGAAATTGATTTAAATTGAAAATATTGCAAGGCATTGATTCAAGAAATGATAAATTGATGAATGGGGGCCCAAAGTCTAGGCAACCATTTTAGGGTGCATATATTTTCCCCTCTTTGACTAATGCATAATCTTCATAGGAACACATGTAGTCAAAGAATGAAGTTCAAGTGTGAGATCGATTTGGGATCACCAAACAACCTAGACATGTGATCGATGGATGGGAACACATCAGGAAAAAGATAAGCTAATTGAAAAAGATAAGGCCAAAACCCCTGTAAATAGGTAATTATCAAGTCTCAAGAAAGGTTTCCCCAAGTGAAGCAATTGATAGGATTGATAAAGCTGAATCAAAGATTGAAGTTTGATAGGTACTGCCCCCTCATGATCAGAATCGAAATGAAATAGAGGAGAAACATGAAATTTATAAATTTGATCAAATCAAACTAAAAATAAGGTTCTTGATGTAAGATGAAAGATATAAGGATCACAAAACTAAGGTAGATCATTAAGCATGAAAGATTATTCCCCAAGGTTGAATTAGAAGAAAAGAAGTGGGGTGAAAGAAAATGGAAGATAGAAGTTTGGAAGAGGTGAAAATAAATGAAGAGAAGAAAGAGGATTTTCCTCAAGAAAAAGAATGCCTCAAAATTAATCAACTGTTTAAGATAGAGAATTTTGATTGAGATCACAAAAGAAGATAAGGAAATGAGGATCAAAACATGATCATAGTTGATTAAAAGTCCAAAAGAAAGATGAAGGAAAACCCTCTCAAACTCATAATGCAACCTAAAAATGAAAATTAACATGAAGTCTAACAATGCAAGCTACATGAAAATGCAAAGGTGTACTTGCAATAGAGCAACTATAATATAGGATTTTGTGTTCATCATTCATTAGAGAAGGTTAAGGAACTTATTTTCATCATTGGGCCATTATTAACGGACATCAAAAAATCACACAATCATCACTAGTCACAAGTGCAACTATGAAGAAATGAATGTGATTTATATCGGATTAGAATGTGGAAAGATTCTAACATAAGCATCAAAGACATAAAGGTCAAGATGAATTCAATGTTAGCTTACCCAATTTAATGTAGAAAAACCACTCTCATATCAAGGCATAGATGCTGGGATGACCATAAGAATGATTGTGCAAAAATAGTCAAAGATGATGTCTCAAATCTTCTAAGTGTTTCAAGGGAACAACAAGAGACACTCAAGAGGTTCAAGACCTCATCCACAAGTAGAAAGAAAATAAAAACATGCCCCATGCCCTGAGTCCTCTAGCTATGCATCCTGGAGAGACTTATTAGACAAGGACACTCAACGAAAATCAATAACAGTCAATGCACAAAGAAAATATCATGACATAGCTCAAGCATTAAGTGTTATGTTTAAAATTTAAGTGTGTTTACTGATATTGAGTTTTGAGGATAAGGATCGAATGCTTGCAAGCAGGTTAGATCACACACTAGTACATTTGACATCATTTTTTGACCGTTGTTTTTGACCATTAATGAAAATGGTTTAGGTTGGTTGGGGTATAGAAGGAAAAATATGTTTTTTTTTAAAACCATGCCCGTGTTCGTTGAACTTTTGACCACTACAATTACAGTCAAATTTTTGATGAATACAGGCATATTACTTAAAAAGAACATTTCAATTCTCATTTTCACTTTTAACGGTTGCAGTGAGCGCATGAATTAGGATTTTTGTTGCTAAGCTAAGGAGTGGAGTGAAGCTTATTCCTAAAGAGCGCGCCTACACCCAAGGTTAATAGCTCATTTCATTACTATCTTCCGTGGAGTTTGAGGTATGTTAATTCGTGTTTGCTATATTTCATTACCACGCACTGCATTGTCATTTTCTTGTACTCATCTCTAGTAATGTTTCTTGATATCTTCAATGGATTTTGATCATGAAGTTAATAGGTTCCCAACTCATTCCATTATAGCATTTATCATTTCATTAGTTACATATATGAAATATACCCAATTTAGGGCTTCGACCTTGAAGCATTAAATCAGTCTCCCCAAATTCTGAGCCTTTTGATTACTTGCATACATTACCTTAATTTTCTCCCCTTCCAATAGCATTGGATTCCCATGGAGGAGATACAAGTTAAGGGTTGAGTCCCATAACAAAGCCAATCAGAATAGCTTCGAACACTGTCTGTCAGAGAATGGAACTCTATGGAAAAAATGTAAATAATACTACACAATCAAACTTAAAAATGCATGAGTATGAATTTGGGGTGCATTAGCCAAAGTGTAAGTTTCTAACTAGTGGCGGACTATGTCTTACCAAAACATTTAACCGCACAATGAACAACAGTCATAGAAAATACATAGTAGTCTAGCAGAACCCACAAATGTAAATTATGGGTTTCTATAATAACAGGGACTGCATATAGTTCCAAAACACAAGTGCTCATTTTAGCAAACTGTTCCATAGAAACAATAGATTCCAAGTGGAGATGCATTAGGAACCTGATTTCCATTCACTGAGATGTAATAGAAGTTCCTTTTCATTCATTATTTGTTTGAACAAGATTGATACACACTGTGCTGAAAGTTAGACACCTTGTATCAGTTGATAGATTATAAGTTTTGAGTTTTCTTGCAACAGTCTAGGTTCTTTTCATAATATAAACATCCCATGAAAATCCAAGGGCCTTGGCTTCATGGGATGTGTTATTCTAACATGTATAATAGCCTACTAACTCCTAAAATGCAGAAACAATGCAACATTGATTGACTGTTACAAAACAGTGAGGGTTTTGTTACATCTTAGTTATGGAATGGTTATGTTAGGAAGGGAACGATGATAGTTGGTTATGAGGCTAATTCTTTTAACACTAAGGGAATGATGATAGTTGGTTGGAATGGTTATGTTAGGAATTTATGGGATGGTTATGTTCCCTATTAGTTGGAATGGTTATGTTATGAATGGTCATAGGGAGTCTCTGTTACAAAATAGTGAGAACAGACTAGTGTATGTTTTTACTGGTGTCTGTTACAAAAAAAGTAGACTACTTCAATATAAGGTTGGCTTCTGGTATTTGTTGTAGTACTAATTGAAATTGAATGATTTAGTATTTTTAACATTCTTTTGTTGTGTAATGTTACTAAATTGTTTGCAACAAACAAGTGCATTGAGTTGTCAAATTTATCTTTTTTGTTTTCGTAAGTTTTTTGCTTTTACAAGTCATTAAGATCTCTCAATATTCTTGTGTTGGTTCTACATTATGTACATTTTGTAACACTTGACAAAATTGTGATCTTGATAAATTTAGATGTTTTCATGGATTTTAATCTTGACGTTACATGCATTTACTTCTGGTCAGTTTTATTTAAGTTGTGTTACCATTTCACATCTTTTAATCGAAATATAGGTTTTCTCAACAAATACTTTGCAATGGCATTTGAGTAAAAAATCACAATAATGAGTAATAAGGTATTTTAGTTTTAAGAAAATTAATAATTTTATTTAGTTGCACAGTGCAAATACTGCATAAATTTCTCACTTGAATAACATGTGAGTGATCCATGAACCATTTTCAGTCAATAACCTCAATGCTTTGAGGCTAATCCCTTTTTGGACTATGGCTGAATCAGACTCATTCATAATTATGAATAAATAGAATTTATTAGCACCACGTAAAAATAATGTCACAAGGCTTACATTAATGAATTGGAAAGTCTTAAAAGTATGATAGCTATTGCTAATATATACCAATGAGAATAAATGTTCACTGAGTTTGGGATTTCCAATATGTCAAAACTAAATTCATGTGTCTATAGAGAAATTAAATCCTTCGCAATCATGGACATAAATTGATGCCAGCTCTTCTAGCTTTCTTCAAAAGGCAATTAGATTGATGCAACACTTTGTTCAAAAATAGTATAAAATGCATTTTTCTGTCATTCAAAAATAGTAATTAGAGCTTTTAAAAATTTAACACTTCAGAAGGATAAGTTTTACTTTGTCTTCATCTAGAGGATGGGAATAGCGAACTTACTAATCCCATTCACACTAAAGTGAATACTTCTATAAATAAAGGCATGAATTGGGAGCCTCCAAATTTCATGTTACCCCAGCTTAACAAGAATTATTGCTTTGAATTGTTAGCATTTTGTAAGTTAAGGAGTCCTAGTTTTAGACTTTAAGCTCCACAAAACTAATCTATAGTCTTACTTCATCAAATAAAATAATAGAAACAATTCATGCACTAGAGCAAGTTTCTTGGCATTCAAATATTGCATACAGAGAATTTGTATTGATTCCATGAAATACGAACTTGGAATCTCTAAAGAAGTAGTTCTATGTCAAGATTCTTAACACAATAGTACCAAGGTTTATACAATTCTTTTGGAAACTAAATGGAAACTGGGGAAGTATAGAAGAACCTATTAAAATGCATGATTGTGGTTCCTAAGTATGCTCTTCAATAGAATATTAAAATGATATATGATTTTATCCATAATAGCATTCTTTTAATGTTACTGTTACACGTTCATTAGATTGTCTTCACTTATATTAGATACAGACAAGTGAAAACAATTATTTACAGTTAAACTTTTACATGGATGTGCCTAGATACAATGCAACTGATTCAATCACTCATGTCTAAAACATTACCATCACCTATTTCCATTTCTTTGTAGATTTCTCCTACCATAGTAGCTGCTCTTCAATCCTCTATTCCCTCGTAAGCCATTAGGACTATCAAAATTGCTGAATGCCATATGCAACCACTCAAGAATTTCTTCCTGCGTATAATATTCCTCTATGTTTGTGGCTGTGCTAGCATGACCACTTCCTCTATGAGTATGAATGCTTCTATATACAACATTATTCCCCATACCATTCATGTGAAAACTTGGGTTGTGAGTGTTTGATAGGCAATTCAAATCCTGTGGAAAAGGAAAAAGATTCAAGGAGATTAACATATATGCTATTGGATATCATCTCTTATCCTACGTTATACAAATAACAATGAGGTGTTAACAATTATACTTCTTTAAAATCCATGGAACTAAATGAAACATATTATGTTCCTTAACAGGTTTTCTATCAAACAATTTGAGTCATGCTTACACTATAATATAAAAAATCAATGTTCATGCTTAGGGAGTTCAAATTCTAATGGCTTGCATTAAAGAATCAACAAGGGAACTAGCAAAAAAGAGAAAATCACTAGCCTGAATAGGTCAATGTACTACAGAGTACAAATTCATTTCTCATTCACAATGTTTACACACTTCAATAGATCCATCAACAAAGTAGAAAATAAGATACAAAATACAAAATTCAATCATTGTGAAAATGCACTCACCATCTTACAATAACATATATACAACAGCATAAAAATGCTTAGAATGCTTAAAGTTTAAATGCAAAAGAATACTAGAGCTTCAGAAATGCAGGCATTACCAAAATAATAAGAGCGTATACAAGAACATAATAATACTAGGAAGTTAAGCGAATCTTATTCTAAAAGCTACTCCTAGTCATGGTTAAGATTTTCAGAATAAAGTTATTTGTCCAAACAGTTTTTTGATTTCTCACATAAGCACACAAGAACTATCATTTGTACTTCATACTAGCTATGATTTTTAAACCTAACAAGGCAGTGTGCTAAATTGAATTTTATTTTTCTAAATAAAATGAAGAAAACAAAGCCTTGCCATATAATCATATAACTCAAATGAGTCTCATAAAACTTCTTTATCAATTTCCAAATCATAGGCCATACTAAACTTCATTCCTCCCATTTAATATAATTGTCTCACACATATGCTCCATCTATTGTCCTTGCACAAGATGGATTCAATGATATGTTGATGGTTGAAAGTTCACAAGGAAAAAGGACCATCATTCTACATCAATAAAAATCCTCTCACAGTGCACTACATGATCTGAGATCTGACTCATTCAAACTTATGTGAAATACCTATTCTTAGCTTTAGCCTACAAATTCACCTTTGTGCTTTTTGTCTAAATGTACATTGACTTCATTTAGGTAGTTGCCCACAGCTTAAGTGATCTTATTGTCTCCACAAAGGCCAGTTACCAATTCTATAAAGAATTTGTGTTCGCAGATAATCAACCCAGCTGATCTTCTCTTGATTTGCAGGAGGGCTACAATGGTAAACATCAACAATTACATATGCATCCAAGGTGAGCTATGGTAGCAACAAGGATGTGGCATGGGACTAGACAGGTGGAAATCTTTAATTGGTCATGTTAGAACAGCCAGATAGTTGCATGGCCTAAAATTTACCACAAGATGTTTCTCAGTGAAATGGAAAATATAGTATCATTGCAAGTTGGGTTTGGCCATCTTGCCCCTGGCCATTGATCTTGTGTCGACCATCAGATCTAGCCACAGTTTAAATAGTCAAACCAAAGATACAATGGTAAATAAAAGGTTTATTACATGACACTTAGTCTCAAAATCATTGGGTGGAGGATAGATACACGGTTGAGGAACATAACCATCCCATAACTTCCTAACATAACCATTCCAACCAACTATCATCGTTCCCTCAATGTTACATCTCAGTGAATGGCAATAAGGTTCCTAATGCATCTCCACTTGGAATCTATTGTTCCTAATGTACCTTGAAACATATGAATAATTCCTGTTTGTGCATCCTCATTGTTTGTCTCATATTCATGTGTAGTTGATTTAAACAATAGAGAAAGTTACCACTACACATCAAACATAAGGTGCATTTGATTGAAAGATTGGTCATTGTCCCTATAATGACTGTCCCAGAGTGACAACATTTTGGTGAGTTAATTTGTTTGTGTAGAAGTATGAATGGATTGGCTAGATCAATGGATTGGAATAGTGTGATAACTGTCCCATATCCATTCCACATGAATATGAGATAGACAATGAGTATGCCTTGAAAAAATTGTTTGTGAATTCCTTAAAAGAAATTGCCAAAGAATGGTACAAAAATATCCTAGACATTAGTACTATTTCTTCATATTCATATTTTTTCATATTTCTTCTAAATAGTGTGATGACTATCCCAACTAGAGAATCAAAACTTTATATTATAGGTTCTTCATGGCACCTTTCAACTTGTCCAATTATGCAAACTACCTTGCCTAGGGCAGTTGTATCTAGCTGTGAGATTTTCATATTAGCAGTTCATATTGCACTATAAAGGTCTCGGTGCAATCCAAAACTAGTTCTCATACCTTCTACAGTACTATTACCAATCATGCAATATAAGAATTTTCATCTACCTTCTTTGTACAGGTTTATACATTATTATTCTATTAAGTGATTAGATACCAAAGTTCTTGCTACCATATTTGAGGAACATCATTGATGAGACATTCATTTCACAACCCACTCATAAATTTTAATTTTTAAAGGTAAGAATTGAGGAACGCAGAATTGTGTGAAATTTAATGTTGATTTGAGGCATATATTATTAATTTTTTTTGGTAAGTTAGTTCAAACATTAGGTTTTTGGTATTACACATGATGAGTAATGTGTGACTGTCAATGCACACACACAGGCATTGATTGACTGTTATAGAATAGTGAGGGTTTTGTTACATCTCAGTTATGGAATGGTTATGTTAGGAAGGGAACGATGATAGTTGGTTATGAGGCTAATTCTTTTAACACTGAGGGAACGATGATAGTTGGTTGGAATGGTTATGTTCCCTGTTTACTTTGAACTTGCTGTTTACTTTGAACTCACATCTTCATGAACTCGGTCTTCATTTTGCGTTGAATTTGTACTTTGATAATCTTGATGTTGAATTTTCCTTCTCACTTGAAGTCCTCGAGCTTCAAATCTTGAGCTTAACTTCACCATCATTTCCTCACCTTCCTAGCTTCTCCTCCAATTCACCTTGCAAAACAAAGGAGAAAAAAGCATTAAGTTTCATAAAATTGACAAGTATAACAAAATGAAGAAATCTGGAAGCTTTCATGACAATTGGATCAACATCAAAATGAAATGGATTTTCCAAAACATTTCTACAAGTTTAAGACCCAATTCCTTCAGTTTCTTGTAGATGTCAAATTCCAATTTCATCGATAAATTGATTTTGATCTTGCAACCTGACGTGGATCTTGTTAAAATTTTTGGGAAATAAATTGGTTTTTCGATGCATGACATGTCTAGATTTCCTTCAATTTTCCCCAATTATATTGAACACCATATTGGAAGCTCATTTGTCTACTCTATTTGTACACCCACCTATTTTCTTATGCTATTCCATCTTTCACAGAATATGTAAAGGGAATCTTTACATTATTTGTACACTTTTTCTTAGTTGATTTGATGGTGTATTTGTTTTGCCTGAGAACTAAGAACCTGTTATTATCCTTCCACTTACCATTGCATTGTAACATGCACATGAAGGAGGTAGAAGCTTATTTATTTCTGATTCAATCCTTGATAGGATAGATTCTAATAAATTTATGATCCTTATGAATTGAAAGGATTACAAATTTAATTATTTTTATAATAGTCTACTTCTGAATGTGTAATTGATTGCTGCGTTAGTACATTTGACATCATTTTTCTATGAAAATTATCGACCATTAATGAAAATGGTTTAGGTTGGTTGGGGTATAGAAGGAAAAACCTGTTATGCCATAAAATGTCCATATGCAAAAGGAATTAACTCCAAAGGCTTTGTAACCTAGAAAACCCCAAATTTGGTGCCCTCTAACCCTTGTTTTTAGGGCTTCTTCAAACTCCTGTCACAACTCACTTCTGCAACCAATTGGTGATTGAATCACCTTCCAATCAACATAATAAACTATTCCAAAACATAAAATAGATACCTTATGTGGACATATCATCCACTGTTACACCCGAGCCACCATTTTCACTGGTTTCTTTCACCGTTCTTGACTGTGATCACTTCTAACTCGCTTGGATCTACATATGCACGGTCAACTTTATATAATACAAGTTAATAATTGTCATTCCATGAATTAGGCCTTATATTATTCATGGAATGAATTCCATTTATCTAAAACTCTACTGCAATAACAAAACCATTAAAAGATAACCACTATTCTACACTAGCGCAACAACAAGTTCAAAGTAAATTGAAACTCATCAAATAGAAAGTCAATTTGGTTAAAAAGACTCTGTCAATGCATATATAATTCAACCAAGTTAATAGAGTTTCAAATAGTCATTGAATTGCATAGAACAATAAAGTTTTATTGTCTTTTCATTCACCAAAACATACACCAGTCTGTTCTCACTGTTTTGTAACAGAGACTCCCTATGACCATTCATAACATAACCATTCCAACTAACAGGGAACATAACCATCCCATAACTTCCTAACATAACCATTCCAACCAACTATCATCATTCCCTTAGTGTTACATCTCAGTGAATGACAATAAGGTTCCTAATGCATCTCCACTTGGAATCTATTGTTGCTAATGTACCTTGAAACATATGAATCATTCCTGTTTGTGCATCCTCATTGTCTATCTCATATTCATGTCTAGTTGATTTAAACAATAGAGAAAGTTACCACCACACATCAAACATAAGGTGCATTTGATTGAAAGATTGGTCATTGTCCCTATAATGACTGTCCTAGAATAACAACATTTTGGTGAGTTAATTTGTTTGTGTAGAAGTATGAATGGATTGGCTGGATCAAAAGATTGGAATGGATATGGGCAGAGTATAGAAGAGTTTAGAATGATGTTAGAGTTTCTTGTGGATGAGAAGGAAAAGCCATAGTGCTTAGGGGAATAGTGTGATGACTGTCCCATATCCATTCCACATGAATATGAGACAAACAATGAGTATGCCTTGATAAAATTGTTTTTGAATTCCTTAAAAGAAATTGCCAAAGAATGGTACAAAAATATCCTAGATAGTAGTACTATTTCTTCATATTCATATTTCTTCATATTTCTTCTAAATAGTGTGATGACTGTCCCAACTAGAGAATCACAACTATATATTATAGGTTCTTCATGGCACTATAAAGATCTCGGTGCAATCCAAAACTAGTTCTTATTCATATTTTTCTGATAGAGAATCATAGGTGTGCATGTATAGTTTTTTTAGATAGTAAAAATTGACATTCAAATAAAAATATATATTGATTTGATGAGTATTTGGCAAGCTGATTTTTGACTTACACTTGGATTTGGATTTGGTTTTGGTTAAAAGAATTAGCCAGTAACTTGGCATTTAAAAAAATACTGAATTAAAAATTTGATTTAAAGCTATTTTCTCTTTCTTTTCCATTGTATTCTTTATTTAAAGTGCTCAATATGTTTGACAATACTGCACATGAATATGAGATAGACAATGAGTATACCTTGATAAAATTGTTTGTGAATTCCTTAAAAGAAAGTGCCAAAGAATGGTACAAAAATATCCTAGACAGTAGTACTATTTCTTCATATTTCTTCTAAATAGTGTGATGACTATCCCAACTAGAGAATCACAACTTTATATTATAGGTTCTTCATGGCACATTTCAACTTGTCCAATTATGCAAACTACCTTGCTTGGGGCAACTATACCTAGTTGTGAGATTTTCATATCATATTTCTCTCAATAAGAATAGTTGTGGCATAGGATCCTTCAACTTTTTGTGGACCCTTTGTCTATCTTGGAGATTTTTGTACCTTGAAACATATGAATCATTCCTGTTTGTGCATCCTCATTGTCTATCTCATATTCATGTGTAGTTGATTTAAATAATAGATTCATCACTACAATGAGAAATTTACCACCACACATCAAACATAATGTGCATTTGATTGAAAGATTGGTCATTGTTTTCAAGACAAGGGGTCCACAAACAGTTGAAGGATCCTATGCTACAACTATTCAGCTTACTGTGAGAAATATGAGGGATTCTCTAGTTGGGACAGTCATCACACTATTCCCCTAAGCACTATGGCTTTTCCTTCTCATCCACAAGAAACTCTAACATCATTCTAAACTCTTCTATACTCTACCCATATCCATTCCAATCCATTGATCCAATCAATTCATACTTTTCTCATTGACCTTTCCATCATCCATCATTACCAAACTTCTCATTTTCTAGTACTGTCCTTTGCATAATGCTGCCTTGGATGAATGTCCTTTAGTGGACTATCACCTTATCCTCCATACCGTTAGTGAGTCATGCTACTAAGCCTCTAAAATATTTCATGTACTTCTTTCAAAAACTTGACTTGTTGTCTACTCTCCTTTGATCTTCCATCAAGAACTACTGCATGCTCATTGTTGTTTGGCATGAATTTCATGGGATGATTGTCCTCATTGTGATGTTTCTTGTGGCTATACTTGGATTGTTGGTTGTCTTCAGCTGTCTTCAAAATTTTACCTTCACGGTTAACTAAAAATCCTTTGAGATCAATGTTCTTTTGACACCAACTTGTTTACCATTGACTATTATACCTATTAGTTCATCATTCCCTTGGCCTAGTTTTCTTTGTTCAACTCCAACAACATTTGTGATTGTCACATGGCCATTTAGATTGTCTACCATTTTAGCCTTTTAAATTCTTCATAGGATTGACTATTCTATGGTTTTCCTTTTCTATTTCTGTATGACAACCATTATCAACATGCCATCCAACATTTTCAAAGGCCGTTCTTGTCTTGCTTGTAAGATTTTATAGACTATTTCTACACAACCTTAATGTTTGGACTTACAATTGTCTAGTATTTTCTTAGGCAAGACTGCACTTCAACATGAAGGCTGTCATAATTTTGTTTTAGCACT
Organism: Chamaecyparis obtusa; assembly: GCA_027943335.1. NCBI lineage: Eukaryota > Viridiplantae > Streptophyta > Pinopsida > Cupressales > Cupressaceae > Chamaecyparis > Chamaecyparis obtusa. The sequence goes on along the minus strand of BSBK01011062.1, from coordinate 123,955 downwards.
ATCCATTGATATTTATGGGACTTGAATTTCCATCTATTGGACTATCATTTTTGTTCACCATCCTTTTATAGACTGAATTTCTCAAAAATAATGACAAATGCCAAGGCAAAAAGGCAATAAATAATATAAGCTCCTCAAGCATGAGTTGGATGATGTGGATACATTAGTTCTTATATCTACATAATCCACATCATCCAACTCATGCTTGTGGACCAAGATTGGATGTAGACCGTATTTACTATCTCATAATGACTTACTAGGATAGGTACCAATCTTACTATTATGAGATAGTAAATAATATAAGCTCCTCAAGCATGAGTTGGATGATGTGGATACATTAGTTCTTATATCTACATAATCCACATCATCCAACTCATGCTTGAGGAGCTTATATAATAATCAACTGATTAATGTTTTTGGTTTTGATGTAGTCCTCTCCAACTCATGCTTGAGGAGCTTATATAATAATCAACTGATTAATGATTTGAGGGATTTTAATTCCCTATTCTAATCACTGATTTAAGGAACATTGACAGTAACTATTAATGAAGACTATATTCTTATTGTTTTGAAATTTTATGAGGGGTTTTATGTAATCTTAGGTTGGAATCAAATCCATTGTTTGATTATGGGAAGAAGCACTATTGTAAACCAATAGAGAACTGCCAGGGACAGTGAACTCCACACTTGGAGACTTGAAATATCTACTAATCAGTGAATGTTGACATTACATATAATGCAAAAAACAATGTAGTCAACCTTATTGAGAAACCTAAACCTATTCCAAAACCTAGACTTGCAAGGTTAAAATGACCTTTTTTTCATCCCTCCTTGAATAGACCCTTACCGTCTTGCACTTGTGCAATGATAGGACACCAATGTTGCTAATTAAGGTTGGTGGGATGATTACGCCTATCCTAAAAAAAGATTGTCAAATCATTATGCTTTCAAATCAATTACCTATCGACGTATGCCTTGTGAGGGAGAGAAGCCAAACACATAAAGAACATGCACATAAACACGACAACTGAAAAACTTAAATGGAATACACCAAGAAGTACCAAATGATGAATGCTCAATTGTTGTAATGGCAAAGCAATATTAGAACCATCCATTTATAGTCCTAATGATTTTGGAAATTGTTGACAAAGAGTGTTTCTTTTTTTGATTATAGTATAAATGATTTTTCTATAAATGTAATGATTTTTCTTATTTCTTGTCTTTTGTCCCTTTTTGATTTCCTATGTCTATGCTCATTGGTAGGATTTTGTCACCTTCTTTTGATGGTATATTTCATTCACTCTATGTGGAATACTATTTTGTTCACTATTTTATTTCAACTTCATATTTCTTTCATTTTTCATATACACACAGACTGCACATGCTGATAAAAAAATGAGCTATTTGATTTAGGTTTACTTTTCATTATTGTAAATGGTTAATATTTTTGATGGTACTCCTTGGTGTATTTGGATTGTAAAAATAATCATATAAAAATAATAAATGTAGTAACGATGGTGCGGTGCATTATTGATATAGGTTCGATGACTCTTGTCAATGTGCCAAACTATCAATGTGGTGGTGGGAAGTGTGTGTTGAAGACTTCACAGACATTAAACAACCCTAGATGACAATTTTGGTACTGCCCTAATCGAAAAAAGGTTGCTAATGTGTATATATTTAAAGTTTCTAATGTAAATACTATTCATTATAATATAAGAACTAATGTAGACTAGGTATCACAGGGAAATAATGGCTGTGGATACTTTAGTTGGGTTGATGAAAACTCATCTGCATCTATCCGCCCATCTCCACTTATCCGCGATGAAGGATTTGAGTGCAAAATGTGTCAGGCTAGGGAAAATTCAGAAATTATATTTTTACGATGCCTTCTCTGTATTGTAATCACATATCTAATTTGTTGTGACCATATGCAGAGATGAACTCAGGAATTAGTTAGTTTAGTATTTTCATATTGTAACTAATATTTTAATAATTCTTCATGTTTATGGCTCATGGGAGCCCCAATCTACTATCAATCACATGATTTAACATATAGTGTTTTCTTGGTTGTTCCATTTGTTCCTTGACCTTGACTATGGATTGTCTATCTCTTTTGCGTGTTTTCAAGAGTTTTCCCACCAATACAAGCGTAAACAATGCATTGAATGTAATCTACAGACGTGTGGTATGAAGTCTTGCTGAAGTTTGAGTGCAGCATGGTATCAAGTCTTGTTGAAGAAGAGTACTGCAGAGAGCAGGCCTACCATACCAAGGAAGTTTGACAAGAATAAGGAATATGGCTTAAACAAAATGGGAAGATGTCTTTCTATCCTGGGCTCAGATCCTTCGATAATTAGCTTGATAATAAATGAAGCAAATGAGAGCTGAGCAATTAGCTTCCCAAGACAAATCTTGTAAATGAACTATGTGTACCCTAATTCCTGTGCCTTCTACGCATACCTAAATGATATATTTGAAACAACAAGGGTAAATTTAGCCTTACCCTTGTTGTTTCAAATATATCATTTGGGTACGCACAAAGGGCACATTAATTGGGGTACATATAGTTCATTTATGGGCTTTTTCTTGGATAGCTAATTACTCATCTGTCATCTATAATTATTATTAAGCTAATTGCTGAAGGATCTAGGCTCAGGCTAGAAATATGTCTTCCCAAACACATAAAAAGAATACACATAAACATGACAACTGAGAAACATAAATTTAGATTTCACAATAGCTGAGAAACATAATTGTAGGCATCATGGTGACAATTTTTTGGAGACAACATAATTGAGTTGTATACCTAGATGATGGAGAGCAACCTTTGCTCCTTTGATTCTAAGTTGACACTGTGGGGTCCAAAGACCATAGATAAGGAATAAATTGAGAGAGTGGAGGAGGGCCATAAAGACCAAAATAATACAGGATGAACCTCAAGTTAAATGAGGCAACTGTAAACATTTTAATAAAATTCTATTAAAATATTTGCAGTTGCCTCATTTAACTTGAGGTTTGTCCTCTATTATTTTTGTCATTATGGCCCTCCTCTGCTCTCTCAATTTATTCCTTATCTATGGTCTTGGGATCCCACATTGTCAACTTGGAACTGAAGGAGCAGAAGTTGATCTTCATCATCTGGGTATACCACTCAATTACGTTGTCTCCAAAAAAATGTGATCATGATGCCTACAATTATGTTTCTCAGCTGTTGCGTCCCAGGACCCCTTATGACCCTTTATGACCATTTACAACCTGTAAGAATACATCTTAGAGGTCTTAAAATGTCATAAAGGGTCATAAGAGGCTCCTAGGAGGGGCTAGATGAGCTTTCACCTTCACGTGGTTGGCCCTGTTAAGTAGAGAATGTTAATTAAACTATTCTTGAAACATAATTATAGGCATCATGGTCACATCAGGGATGAAACTATTCCAAGTTGACACTGTGGGATGGAGAACAAATTGGAACTAGAGGTGCAGAAGTTGCTCTCCATCATCTGGGTATACCACTTAATTACATCGTCTCCAAAAAAATGTGATCATGATGCCTACAATTATGTTTCTCAGAGAATGTTAAACTATTCTCGAAACAAAGATTAGAAGCTCAAAGAGAAGCTGACAACAACCAACAGAATGAGTGTGGACACCTAAAGATAAATATCAAATAGGGGAAAAGCACTTGCAACAACAAAGGCAATAGCTGTAGATATAGATGAGGATATCGCAAAAATCCCTAATTTAGTGTTTCAGAGAACAAACAATGGACTGTGAATTAGGCATTTCTATGATATCATCATCTAAATCTATTATTTACATTGGAATGTAGCCTACAGATATTGATATTGCATCGGCTGAGCATGATGGAGGCATCGATTCTAATGTGAATTGTAGTACTCAAGGTATACATTTTCTATTCAAATTTTGAGTAATGAATATTTAATACAAGAAAACATATTCAATTGTTTAAGGTGGATTAGTTGTGATGATGAGACATGCCATTTAGATGTTAACTATGATAGTCTCTTGGTTTCAGGCAATGCAGAAGGAGAAGCCTAGTTAAATATGCAATCTCGCAGAATATGCACAGATATCAGGTGGAGTTGAAAAACACATTAGGGTTGCATTTTTTATAGAGGTCTTTAATTGTGTATTTTAAGTTATAGACCATCGTGAAAATGTAAATGTGTTGTGTTTTTTCAACTCCACCTGCTATCCATGCATATTCTTCTTGTGTTGCACGTGCATTCTCGATTAAGAGTGGGAAAAATCTTATTTTTGATGTGAGGGAGAGAAGCCAAACACAAAGAACATGCAAATAAACATGACAACTACAAAACGTAAATGTAGGTATCACAACAATTGAGAAACATAAATGTAGGCATCATGGTCCCAATTGTTTGGAGACACAACATAATTAAATGCTATACCCAGAAAATGCAACACAACCACTACTCCTGCAGTTCTAAGTTGACACTGTGGATCCAAAAACCATATATAGATTCCTTATCTTTGGTTTTTGGATCCCGCAGTGTCAACTTAGAACTATAGGAGTAGTGGTTGTGTTGCATTGTCTGGGTATACCACTTAATTATGTTGTGTTTCCAAAACATTGTGACCATGATGCCTACATTTATGTTTCTCAACTGTTGTGTCCTAGGACCCCTTATGACCATTTACAACCATTTATGACCTCTAAGAATATAGCTTAGAGGTCTTAAAATGTTGTAAAGGGTCATAAGAGGCTCCTAGGAGGGGCCAGATGAGCTTCCACCTTCACATGGTTGGCCCTGTTAAGTAGAGAATGTTAATTAAACTATTCTTGAAACATAATTATAGGCATCATGGTCACATTTTTTTGAAGACAACATAATTGAGTTGTATACCTACACGGAGAGTGATTTCTGCACCTCTGATTCCAAGTTGACTCTACGGGATGGATAACAACTTAGATTCAGAGGTGTAGAAGTTGCTCTCCATCGTTTGGGTATACCACTCAATTACATTGTCTCCAAAAAAATGTGACCATGATGCCTACAATTATGTTTCTTAGAGAATGTTAAACTATTCTCAAAACAAAGAGAAGCTAGCAAAAACCAACAAAATGAGTGTTTACGATCATTTACGACCTCTAAGAATACATCTTAGAGGTCTTAAAATGTCATAAAGGGTCATAAGAGGATCCTAGGAGGGGCCAGATGAGCTTCCACCTTCACGTGGTTGGCCCTGTTAAGTAGAGAATGTTAAACTATTATCGAAACAAAGAGAAGCTCAATAATTTATATCTGAATACCAATTTATATCTACATATCAAACTCAGACAAGCACACAAATCTGTAGGTAAACGAAGCTTTCTAATTGTGCTAAATAGAAGACATCTATAATATTCTTTTGAGGAAACACATCTATGCTATTCTTTTGAATGATGTCACTATTGACACTTTTGAGGAAACAAAAGGTTGAGGTGGTATTAGGCATCCTATTCAGCTTAAGCTGTGTAATTAATAAACATTTAAAAAAAATAAAATAGTATTGGTCAAAATTTCAACCATTTCACAACACTAAATTTAACCAGAATGCTATGCATTCGATGATAATTTCTACAAACATTGGTGGATAATTTGACCTGTCGTATGGTCAAAATTGCAACCACGTCACCAATTAAATTGATGACAATGGTTCCAGTTCCAAGGGATTGTTGCAGTCGATAATTCGACCAGTAGTGTGGTCAAAATTTCAACTATTAATCAACATGTAGAAAATTTGATGAAAAAATATCGACGACAATTTTAGTCTTTTATTCGACCAATTGTTGTAGAAAATTCAACTAATTCTCATCAAAATTTAAGGTAAAATTTACTAGTGACATGACAAAACTGGGTAAGACCAAGCCAAGAAGTGTTGAGAAACACTTGATGCTAGGGGTTGTGTTGAAAAACATAGTTTACGAGGTGTCCTAAAGACTAACACATCCAAGAGACAAAATCTAAGATAGTTACACCCCCTAGACAAAGACAAAGACCAATTCCAAACAAAGGCAACAATGACAAGGCATGATGGAGAAAGGATAAGTGTCAAAGATGTGTGCTGAGAAACATAGGTGCAAAGACCTCAAGTAGTGCCCGTTTCTAGGTTTTCACCACTTGGATTTTATTGCAATCTTTTTTTCCAAGACTTTTTATAATTTTTTTTGTATTTTTTCTACCAAGGCACCTATTTCCAGGTTTTCACCAAGGCACTTTTTCTTTTTTTTTGAATTTTTGAATTTTTCTATTTTTTTGGTATTTTTGGAATATATAATTTTTTTGGAGATACATCAAAGCACCTATTTGCTAGGTTTTCACTAAGATGATCATTTTTTTAGGACATTTTCAATTTTTAGAAATTTTGACAATATATCATCATTTTTTTGGATTTTTTCAGGATCAATAAGTATGTACAAAGGATGCCCCCAAACAAAATGGGCATCAAACTCCTAGGAAAGATCACATCATGTAGTCCCAATGTCTAGCAAGGTGGAGAACAAGAGGGATTAACAAGCTAGTGGAAGAGATGGAAGACAAGAGAATGAAGGAGAATGAAGGGAAGAAATCCTCAAGAGTACCCAAGCTAGGAAAAAATTGTCATGTAAAGAACATTTAGACAAGCAATGAAAGGCCAACATAGGATAAGTCACAAAATCATAATGCAAAAGAAGGAAAGGATGCAGTCCAAAGGAGTAGACATGTCAAGAGGCTTCATAGCATCGTGTTTTACTTTTTTTTATTAGATCAAGACCAAAGGGGAAAAGGATAGCGAAATGATAGAATGAATGGAGGAAAATAAATATGAAGGCTAAATATGAATAGAATGAAAGAAAGATCATCGTAAGATAGCTCACAAGATAGCCAAATGTTCGTGTATAGGTCAACATTGTCAAGATCAAAGAGAGAAGATGAAATGGATGAAATATGTAGAAGAACTATGCATGATGCTTGATTGCCAGGTTTTCATCATAGTACTTATCCAAGGTGCCACAAAGCAGTGGTTTTCACCATAGGAAAAATTTATTTCTCTTTACTTTTGCTACCAAGGTGCCTATTTCTAGGTTTCCACCAAGGCACATTTTCAAATTTTTTATTTTTTTTTGTTTTCTTTTTGAATTTTATTTTTTTTGGAAGAAGGAAAGCTTTTTAGATAATGCTCCTTGAAAGGATAAATGATGATATGCCAAAGATTCAAAATGATATGCTCAAAGATGTTGATAGGGAAATGAAGATGGAAGAGAAAAATGGAGGATAAGGTTTTATGTAAAGTGAGTGAGGTTGGAAGATAGGAGGAATATGGAAATGAGGAAAAAGGATAGAAGGTAGAAGGATAATGAATGGAAGGATTGTGAAAGGGTAGATGGAAAGGAAGGAAAGATCAACATCAACACACACCTTGAAGGGTGGTGAGAGGATGGGGGAAACATGAATGAAGGAATACGTGAAGGAATATGGTGAATGGATAGCAGAGGTTACAGTTTAGGCACATGGAATGGAAGAATGTTTTTGGAAGAAGATGAAGTGGAAGACTTTGGAAGCTTGAATGTCAACTTCACTTGTTTCTCAGCATCAGACTCTTTCAAGAGAGACTTTGGAATCCATATAGCTATAGGATTTTCATTTTTTTTTGATGATTTAGAGAGAATATCTTCAATGATGGATTTTGCAACCCATACTTGTCATGTAGTTTTCTTCTTAGATATCTCTTTTGAATTTATGCTACCATGTCAATTAGAGGAGACATGGTGATCTTCTTTTTTTGATGGATTCTTGTATTGCTTATTTTTCTTGTATTGAACATTCATGTTACTTCCAAAAGACTTGGGACTTGTGGAAGAAGGAGGATATGACTGGTTTAGATGGGTGAGTGGATGAAAAGGATTCAAGGGTATGCATCTATGCTGATCTTGAGGAAAGATAGGAGATGGAGGGACGTAAGGACCCAAAATGGATGATGAATTAGGAGAGTTAGGAGGGGAAAGTGAAGGGACATAAGGGCCCAAGATGGAAGGAAGACATGAAGACCTTAGTATTGGTGGAGGAGGTACAAGGATGGAAGTGGAAGATACAAAAGGATGATCAATAAGTTCATCAACATCTATATGAAACCAAGGACATCAACATCTTTAGAGTGAGCATTAGGATTTGCAATAGGATCATGAACATCTTGAATAGGAGAAACTTCTTTGATAGGATTGTTCAGAGCTTGAAAATACTTAGGAAGAGTAGAAAGTTGAAGCAAACATGGAGTGGTAGAACAAGAAGATGGAAGAATTTGATCTTGACAAGGAGCTTTGTATAGCATAAGTGTTAATTTTTCTCTTGATTTTCAATAGGCTTAATATTGGAAGTAACAACACTATTTTTAATAACCTTAATGGAAGTATCATCTTTGGAAAGTTCAAGTGTAGTAAGGTTATTTTGATTATCAATAAGCTCAACGGTTTAAGTAGTAGCTTGATCTTGCTTAAGAGAAGACTTAAGACATGGTGGAATGAATGAGAAAGGGCGTGCATGATCAAAAGAACCATGAAATGGATAAGAGACATCATGAAAAGGATTGGATGACATGGCGGGTTCTTGATCTTGATCTTTCTGTATGTTCTTTTCTTTATCATTTTTAGAGTCCTCTTGACATGGAGCCACTTCTAAGGACAAGGAAGCATGTTGGAATTGTATGGAAGACTTTGGAAGAGATGGTGAAGGACTAGCTGAAGTAGGAATTATAGCATCTAAAGGCTTAGGCTTTTTAGGTTTAGCATTATTGAAAATATTGGCAGCCAAGTGAAGGTTAGATTGAGTTTCTTTAAGAAGTAGCCCTTGAGGACAACTATAGGGAACCACATGAAAAGTATTAGGACCTTTTTTGGATGAAGGATTTATGAAATATTTGAAAGAATTTGAAGCTTTAGGAAATGTATGGGTATTGGAGGAAGTAGGGGATGGAAGGAACCATCACAAGACAAAGGTCCATCATTAACATAATCTTTCTCGAGAGTGTAATATTTATTTTTAGCATGAGAGTCCTTAGAGGAGAGATTCTTATAGTATTTATGTTTATAATCAGCATGTAAAGCTTTCTCTTCCTCAATAGAAGTAGATGTATCATCTAGGTATTGTTCACAAGAATAATCAAAGTCTCTTTCAAAATCAGAATCATATGGATCACAATCATGATCTATCCAATGTGATGACCCATTTTCAGTAAGCTTGACCAGATGACTAGGAGGACTCTTAGGAATAGAGGTGTCATAGGTATCACTACATTGTCCATCATCATAGTCATTAAAGATGGGTGTGTCACTCTTAGTGGAAGAGGTATCACAAGGATTGTCACATTGCCCATTATGGTATGTCTTGAGAAGAGAAGTAAGAATCTTGGGAGAAGTAGAAGAGGAACAAGATCATGAAGAAGATGAAAGTGACAACCTAGTGGAGGAAGAAGACTTGGATGATGAGGAAAACGAATAATGTCTAGAAGAGTCATGGTAAGACTTGGAAGATGAGGAAGGATGAGAAGACTTAGAAGATGAAATTTTTTTGGAAGAAGGAGGTCATGACAGGAGCATGTGTATGATCCTAGCAAAGGCATTTGATTCAATAAATTTTTCTTTTATTTTTGTCATAAATTTATTACCCATGTGATTTTTGGAGGAATAATACTCTTCAAATTGAGCAATGAGTTCGAGATCATCTATTTTCAAGAGAGGTTCCATAACAAGATAGTTGAAATTCATCATTTTGGAAGAGGAGGAATCAAGCATGGAAGTGGCAGAAGAGATAAATAGAAGAAGGTAGACTAGATAATAAGAGGAAAAGAATCAAGAAGACATGAAGAGTTTAGGAAGAACTAGAGGAAGAAGCATGAAGGAAGAAGAGAAAGGATGGAAATGGGAGACTAGGAAGACATGGGAGATGTGGAAGAAAGAAGACCAAGAGTCATTTTGTGTAACTTGATACCATTTAAGTTCATTTGGATGTTGAGCAACATGTCATATCACTTTTGGGGAGATCTTTGAAGTTTTTATCACTTGGGAACTCAAATTTGTTTGTTTAATGTGACCAACTAAATGCATTAATAGATTTTTATCACTAATTAGGCACGCAAGACAACAATCAGGGAGTTGAAGAAAACAATTATCTTCAAACAATGAGCAAGGGACAAAGAAACCTGGTGCATGAACAAGAATAGTGACATAGTATTATACTCCCTAAAGATGTTATTTGTGTATATTCTAAAAATGTTTTTCAGTCACACACATAGTCCTAGAAAGAAAAATTTGGTTGCACTATGGTTCGTAGTAATGGTCAACTCTAAAACTTTTTCAATCTCAAGAGGGAAAACTCCAATCTAGGCGCACTGGATTTTTGACACATTCTAATAATTTAATCAATCCGAGATGCTGAGGAGATCTGACAACCCAACAAGAAACCACACCTATGGAGATTTCTTCCACAAGGACATTTATATAGCAGTTGTTGCTACCATGACAAAAATGACTATTATCACTTGAGGTTTCATCCACGTGGTTGACCCAATAAAGGGAATGTCCACTATGATTAACCCTCTCTAACAAGGTGACTCACAAAAAGGACCACATGGGGACTTGGTTTAGATTCAAGGATTTGAGTTTCTGATGCTACTCAAAAGGGGAATAGAGCATAATCCTTTAGCTTCTTCACTTCATCCAAACATAGCAAATAGATTATTTGACATGCTAAAATTGAAATCACCTCATGAAGGTTCATATGTCAACAACAATGTCTACTGATATCTATAAGTGGGTCCTGTTAGCATTTAAACCTGCAGATGCCTGAAAGATTCAGAAAACTTACTAAAATTAAGACTCATGTATTCCCAACAACTACATCCACCAAAATACAAATGCTAAGGTATTAAGGCTTTAAGCCTTCTTCACTTTGAGTGTAAAACTCAGGCGGGTTTACCTTTCTCACAAGCTTCTACAAAGCATGACAATAGAGATCTATGTGCTTGACATAGATAATACAATTCAGAAAGTATAGTAAATGTAAATGAATAGATTATTTAAGTTTTTTGGTGGTAGATACAAGAAAATCAAGTAATAACCAATGCCTTATTCATTGAGCATCAGAGTCAAACCCTACATCAACTGAATCCTACTAAGAAAAATATGCTAAGAACTTGAATGAAATGCCTAACATTCCTTCTTCCAATCACTATCCCTGTCATCAAATTCATATATAGATAATTGATTCCCAGAAGCCTCCCTTAAGAATGATTCTTTCCTTGAAAGAACTTAAGCTTAAACCCTATGTCTACCTTATAAACAATGCATTAAAAATCCTTACAGTTTAACACATAAAATAACCAAAGCATCCATACAAAAAGATGATTATAAATAGTAACAAAGTTGTTGTATCTACACTGATTATACTTCCATCATCACTGTATACTGAGGGTAGATATTTATTGTGATCCTTATCAAACATAGCTAACTTGGATTATATCTAGTTAGACTTTCCCTTAAAAAAATTTGAAATAGCACTGACCAATCCAATCTTCTCATATACCTCAGTCACCACCTCAGGGATGTTAGGCTTATGTTCCTGCAGGGCATCAAGTTTTTCAAATAACAAGTTCCTTCCTTAGCAAATACTGTAGAGTGGCTCCAAGGTAGCCAGTGACTCATTTACCTTCTCATTTTCTTTATGCAACAAGACAATTGATTGATGGACTGAGTCCATCCTATCCTTTACTCTATTTTGTCTATGTTGCACAACATCAACCATGGTCTTTAAGGTTGCATCTAGCATCACCTTTTCTAAATCTTCAACTAGCTTGTTAGGAACCTCTACCTCAAGCTAAGAAGGGGCTTCAATTTGCAAAAGAGGGGGAGGTACTACCTTAGATGGTTCTTCAAGCTTGGCCCTTAGCTCTTCTAATTTACCCTCCATTTTATTGATTACCATGAGCTTTAAATTTTTGTCCTTAGCAACTTTCATTGAATTTTCAAATAATTTGTCATACCTTTTAGACAAATAGATGATTTTTGCCTCATTAAGGTGTGCAAAGTGTGTTACTGCCTTTGACACCTCAAGATCAATGGTGTTTTGGACAATCCAAATAATTTTATTTCCTTGCATCTTATCCTCAATGCTCACTAGAGATGGGTTTTGAGTTCTAGGAGCCAAAGAAAATAATGCAACATCTTGTGACTTAGGGTCATAATCACTCCCTTTTATCATTTCATCTATCTGCACTTCATCTAATAGACTGCCCTCTAGCTACTTTCTAATTTGATCATTGATGAAAGCAGAGGTGAAATCCCATCCTGGAGTTAGAAGCATACCACTTGATCTAACCATCTCCCTTGCCTCCTCCATAGTTATCCTTTCAAGACTCAGGTTATATGATGTCAGAGCCCTCATAGTCTCCTCACTTGGTTGCATTCCTTTAGGCAATGTCTTTGCTACTTCATTTTGTTTCCTCCAAATGAGGAAATCCCTAAATTCCTTGCTTTGGATGAACTGGTCATCACTGAGAAACTCCTCTTGATAGAGTTCTCTTTCATCTTTACCTAACAACAAGGGTAAATCCCCTTCCTCTTTTGATACAACCTTTTTTCCATCCCTGATGGCCTTTCTTAACTGATGATGGTAAGCTCTGTTACTAGGCACAAGAGTAGAAGCTCTATCAAATATTTTTTTTCTATTTTCTCATCTTAGAAGGCTCACCTACTTCAATCCTCTATTTTTTCAATGGTGGCTCTAAAGTATCCCCTCCTTCCTATGGGTCTTGTGTCAAATCAATAATTGGTGAGTCCCCACCCTGAGGTGGACTTTCACCCTCTTGTGAGTCATCAGTGAACTCTTTAAGCTTAGAAGTAGAATAATCTCTTGGTACATCCAATTTTTCCTCAAGAAACCCCTCCAATTAGTTAGACAGGGTGCCATGCATTTCTATCATCTTCTCCATTCTTTGTAGATATGGGAGCTCAGGGAAATAACCACCAAAAGGAATCCTGACCTTCCTAAGTTTGATCTCTATGTCTAGAAAATCAAAATACTTGCTCCACCTTCTCTGGGCTTCATCTTGGTCAAACATGTTTCTTATCACATCCTCCTCATCCAATCCATCATGCTATATGATTGTCCCAATGTTAGGGATCAATGTCATCCTAAAAATCTTGATAAAACTCTCAAAATCAACATATCGACAGGTACCTATAGTCATCTTGAAGTGATTTAGCCAACTACTGACCTGGTTCAGTGCCCTCTTTCCAATCAAGAAACTGCCAATTCTAAATTGCCTCAGTGTGAAGGTACCCTTGTTGGTGTAATTAATTATTCCTAATTACACTTTACTTAATCTTACTTAGGTTAATGCATTGCATAGTAATTTGTGATTGAGACACCTATGAGTGTGCACATCTATTAAGCACATGGTATAGGAGAAATTCCACTTTTGGTGTGATAGTTGTCATCACATACCTCATTATGTGTGAGATCCACCTTTCGTGCTCTTATCACATTATCATCCTAATCTAATACACATACTTTATTGCATATTGGAGAATGATCCACATTTGGTGGACATGTGATTACACCTAGCATAGGTGATAGCTTATCAGCTCCTTATCATTCTCTCATATCACCTTTCCTATATAAGAAGGCCTATTATGTAATCATTTCATTAAGCATTGGGCATTAATCAATTTAATAGATTAATTAATTGGATCTATTCAATCCATCCTTGCATTTATATTTTCTCTCTTGTTCTTTTCTTCAACCTCTAGATCCTTGGTTCAATATTTTCTATTTGCAAATTCTTACAGCCCTTCCTATGAGGTGCTAAATGTTCTCTATCAGTCCATATTAGTTGCCAAATAAATTTCATCATAGCAACCCTAGGAGGCACAAATTTAGGAAGCAAGTGTGGGGGCTGGGGGAAACCATAAACTCTAAGGACTGTGAAGTTGGCCCCTAAGTAGAAATCTCCGCAATTATGATTTCCTGGCCACTTATTTTCATATTGCATTGGCCTTAACACCCTCAAGATCTTAGTTGACAACCTTACAAAATTTGTTCCCAACATCTCAAGGATTGGATGGACAAAATAATTCTAGAAAATAGAAAAGTTACACTCATTGGATGTGTAATTCCATGCCCTTAACCAGTACTGCACTGGGTTAGGATTGCCCTAAAAAATAGTCCTCAATTTCAACATTCTTGCATCAAGATGATTAACATGGTGGTATAAAATTAAATGCATAAGGAGGGATTAATGCATGAATATAATAGGTATCTTACTCTCCTTAAAAGACATCAACCCCTCATGCATCCTATCAATTACATATTGGATGTAATCATAGTCAGTATTGGTATGGGAATTCTGAAGATCTAAGATTTGTAATACCTCAAAAATGGGCTATAAGTTCATTAATCTTCTATATCAACAATTCGAACGAAATCAACATCGAAGTCCTAATCTAAGGCACATCTAAACATCATCGAATCTTGATTGATTATCTTAAATTCTGCATCGGGGAATATTCCTAGCAATATTCTTAATTATCTTAATTATCTTTAATTTAATGATTATTTGGCAATAAATCACATTTATCCTAAGTTTGATTAATTGAATATTTTCATATTTAATTAATTAGATTTAATATCTTGCCACTTAATTGTGTAATTAAATTTAATTCTATCTATTATTAATTGTATTATTTAATTTTGACAATAAATCCAATATCCTATGAATAATTGATTAAATTTTTATTTAATTAATTAAAGCAAGTTGTCATTATTTAATAATATAGTTTTTAATAAAAGTTTGATTAAATAATTGATTAACCCATAAATCAATTATTTATTTTCAAAAATTAGTTAAGTTGAGCATAAATCACTTTATTTATTTAATTAATTCATAATTATTATGCACATTCAAAAGAAACAGTTAAACTCCAAATTAGAAAATCAATGCAAAGTGTTGACTTTTTAGAACTCAACATCCTTTTGGAGTTCAAAAAGCTGATTTAAACTCTAATTTGAGTTAAAAAGCTATTTTTGCATGATTTGCATGTTTTTGTGAATTAAATTATCTTTATTATCAGATAACTCAAAAATCAAGCTGAGTTAATCTGAGTGATTTATGACTTTTTTCCATGCACCTCCAAAGCCTTGGATTTCTATAAAATTAAAGCCTCAGCTCATCTCAAAGCATCTCATATTTTTGCACAACTATTTTGGAGAATTAGAATCTGGAGAATCAAAGCTTATTGCAAATCAAGGCTATTGTGAGATCAATTTGTTTTTTTTTTTACATTCATTTAGATTCTTTTTCATATCATTGTTAGATCATTTTAGCAGATCAATTTCATATAGATTAGATTTCATATCAAGTTTTTATCATTCTTATTGCATAGAAAATATTAAAAAAATAGATTAATTACATTCAATTCATATTTCATATCAGTTTGACATTCAAATCCTTCATTTAGGTGTTGTCTAGGTCACTGATCTCGATAGCAATCTGAGAACATTAATCTTGCACCTACTAGAAGGCAGTAAATCGCTTGGTTAGATTAGATTTTAATTTTGCATGATTTTGATTATAACTAACCTCTAATATTTTACTGAAGTGTTGTGTCTATAGATCAGGTACAATTTTCACACACATATTTCTGGTGCCCACCATGGGGCAACCCACCTTTACATGCTAGTTTTGAATTTTTGGGGGAGCTAAAACCCTAAAGTTTCAAAGATTTAATTTTATCTCTCAAACAGCTTGGATTTTTTCTTTGAAATTTTTTTTTTAAGTTGGAAATATATCAAAAAAGCTACAGTAAAAAATTTAGAATTTTATGAGATGTTTTGGATTTTTAATAATTTTTTCTTGAAATTCCAAACAATTTTAATATCTGACGTAAATCAGAATATTTTTCAAAAATTTTTATATTTTCGGAAAGCTCTTTAAGTTATATAGGGGGTCCACTCTTTGTATTTTAAATTTGGATGCAATATAATAGCTCAAATAGTCAATTTACAAAAAATGGTTTGTTTTGATAAAATAGGTTTCTAGGGCACAAATGAAGAGATTTTTCAAAAAAATTTACATTTTTGGAATGAGCTCTATTTTTTAGTAGGGGTCTCTATTTTGAATTTCTATTTTTTTGGCCAAAATCATATCAAAAAAATTAGATCTTGTTGACTAGGTCAAATGCAACAAAAGAAAAGAAGTTTTGTGATGGGTATGCACTTATTTTTTTTACATGGTTCAATGAATGATATGAGTTGTCATTTGGGTTAATTGATGGTTATTATTGCTAATAATAATTGATTTTTAGAGCTAACCCTATGGTTTTCATAAGTTGAATATATTTTGCATATCTTGTTTGCTTGTTTGCTTGTTGGAGAGTTCGTCACTTGCTTGCATGGAAAAGCTCAACAAAAATTGCTAAAAATTAGGTAAAATATACTAAGTGCATTGCAAGGATCTTAGGTATTCTCCTTCATCTAATAACATTTCAATTTTTCCTTAAAATAAATCTCTCATGTGTCTAGCTTGGGTGATTCTTTTCATGCTTTTGTTTTACACACTTGCATAATTGATACTAGGTTGTGACCCCTTAAGGATTCATTAAGTAGTCTCAGATACTTGTGATTGATCTTGATTGCTATCTTGGGTTATTGGACTCACTAATCCGCTGGCCCCTCATTCCACCTCATGGTTGCAATCTCAGTGCCATAAAGGAGAGGGGTCTATAGGAGAGAAGCATTAATTATTCCACCAAGAAACCCTTTTGTGCTTTTAGGAACTCACTTGTTTTCTAAGTTGGGGACTCATTTTTAGCTTATGTGAGGTGTTAAGTGTTCCACTTTGTGGACTTATCTCATATTCGCTTTAAGTGTTAAGTGTTCCTCTTTTTGCTTTTTGGGTACTTTTGGTAGATTTGCTTTTGGAAACATACATTTGTGCTCACATAGTAATTAGGCCCTATGAACACTATTCACGATTCTTGAGAGATTGGATTCCCAGTGAAATCCTTCTTGATGATAGAATCCTTGTAGGTAGGGAGGATACTTAATGCATTTCACATTCAACTTGGTTAGTGCATCTTCTCTTATTGATCGATACATTCTCTCTCCGGAGGGGTTGATAGATCATGTGGGGTTGATATCATAGACCTTGGTGAGACAAACTTTGTCTTAGCATGTTAGATTAATCTACTTGCTTTGTTTGGGTTAAAAGTGAAGAGGTATCAAAACCTTGGATCTGGAGCCAAGTCCCCTTGTGGTATCATACTGTGAGTCACCTTTAGAGAGGGTTAACTGTAGCGGACAATCCCTTCATAGAGTAAACTGCATTGACAGAACCTCAAGTGGTAATAGCCATTTTCACTGTGGTAGTGACAGCCGCTATATAAATATCCTTGTGGAAGAAATCTCCACAGGTATGGTTCATTGTTGGGTTGTTAGATCTCCCTAGTAGCTCCTGAAGATTAAGTTCTCAGACTGTGTCAAAACCCTGGTGCGCCAGGATTAGAGTTCACCCCTTTGGATCATAAAAGTTGCAGAGTCAAACCATTACTAAATGTATACACCTAAAAATGGTCACCTAGACTATTAGCCCCTTTTGCTAAATCTTCAATTGCTTATTCTTGATCAAATCTTAGCTCTATCATTTATTCGATTATTTTCTATGGGCTAACCATCTTATCCTAAGTTTTTATTTATTTAAAAGGAATTCCCTCCCCTTTTAATAAATAAAAAGCCCCCACTTTTCCTCTTCTCCTAAGTTGCACAAATAAAGCATTATTCTTATTTTATAAAAAGGGAAAAAACACTTTTTGTCTCATATGGACACAAAAGTCAACTCTTATTTTCCCATTGGAGGATACTTGTGCACATGGATTGCTCCTCTTTTAAGCTCCACTGTTGATTAAATCTTTTTCCTCTTAATCTCCATGGTCCATTTCTCCTCATTTCCTATAAAAGAAGATCTCTCTTCTTCATTCTAGATCCCCAACTTTTTATGCTAACTTTATGCTGCAGGTTTTCTAGGTTACTTTGGAGCTTTTGAAGATTTGGAGGATTCTTGCATCTACATCTCATTCTTGCATTCTACATCTCATTCTTGCATTCTTAGCTTAGCTTCATATTTATGCTTTCTTAGATTAGCTTCATTTCTATGCTTTAGATTAGCTCACATAGATTAATTAGCTTGGGTTGTAACACTTGCATATTTCTTTTCATAGCTTAGCTTGCATTTCCATTTCTAGCATAGCATTGCATTGCATTTTCATTCTTGATTCTTGAGGATATTGGCATTCTTGCCCTTGTCTTCATTGAATCTCCCATTGCATGGTTTACTAGCAAGGTTATAGGCTAAATAGCTCTAGTTGAGAGCATTCTTAAAAACCCTTGCACTCCATGCCTAGGGAGCTATGGATTGATTTGTGAGGGCTCATTCTTGAGTTTCCTTACATGTAATGATCTATAGAAGTGTGACACATTTATAGCACACACTAAAAACCCTAGCGAGGCCAAATTTTCATTTTATAGGGTAGATGTGCATTATTGCAAAATATTTTAGAACGTACATAATTAGCACTTCTGAGGATTAGAATGAATAAGTCACTTGATTGTTCATGCGCAAGGTTGCTTTTGCCCTTGTTCATTATTTTTAGACATGCTTGAAATCACGTGCTTGTTATTTTGCATGCTTGTTTATCTATTTGGTTACTAAAAATGAACAAATCTATTACAATCCTCAAATCTAGACATTAAAATTTGCAAACAATTCAAATCTGAAAACTCAAAATTTGCAAAATCTGAATTAAAATTCTTTTCTGGAGTCAAAAGTCATCTCAAGAGGTCAGAAAGTCATACGAGTTTCCATCAAGTGTTGTTTCATTACAACCCATATGTCGTATGATTGAGTACCCAGTGTCGTACGAGTTTCCATGTCAACAAATTCTCAAAGTTAAAATCTTGCAACTATCGTATGAGTTTTGCAATTGTCATTTCATAGCATACCCACTGTCGTACGAGTCTGCATAGTGTCATTTGGGAAATTTTTGAAAGTTGTCAAAAAATTGTCAAAATTGCTTGATATTTAGCTTCTTTAGCCTATTTCTAGAATCTGTCGAATAAATCACTATGTCAAGAATAGAGCAGTAGCTATTAAGAAATAGTACACATGTCTCAAAGAATCAGTACACATGAGGAAGAAATTTTGATCACCGCTATGATGAAACAGATACATGCTATGCAAGTCCAGCTTGAAAAACTTGAGAAAGAAAAGGAACCTAAAGAGTTCTCCATGGAAACTCTATGCTCTTTTCCATTTGATAAAGACTTTTACATTTCACCATGCCCTTAGAAAAAATGTGAGCAACGTGACAACCCTTATGATACCTCTTCCACAGAGAGTGACACATCAAGCTTTGGAGACTATGATGACTATAAGGATAGATAATGTAATGATACCTATGACACCTCTGTTCCTAAGAGTCCTCCTTGTCATGTGTTCCTACGTACTACAAATGGGCTGTCACATTAGATAGATCATGATGGTGATCCATATGATTCTAATTTTGAAAGAGATTTTGATGGCTTTTGTGGACAATACCTTGATTATGATCCATCTACTACTGCTGAGGACTATAAAATGCATCGTGCTAGCTTGAAACATCAATATTATAAGTATCCTTCTCCTAAGGACTCTCCTGCTGAAAATAAAGATTATCTTCTCAAGAAAGATAATGTTAATGTTGGACCTTTGTCTTGTGATGGTTCCCTTCCATCCCCTACTTCCTCCAATACCCATACATTTCCTAAAGCTTTCGAGTCTTTCAAATCTTTCACAGAACCTTCATCTGACACAAGCCCCGATACTTTTCATGCGGTTCCCTATAGTTATCCTCCAGGACTACCTCTTAAAGAAACTCAAGCTAACCTTCACTTGGCTACAAATACTTTCAATAATGATAAACCTAAAGAGTCTAAGCCTTCATATGCTATAATCCCTACTTCAGCTAGTCCTCCACCATCTCTTCCAAAGTCATCCATACAATTCCAACATGCTTCCTTGTCCTTAGAAGTGGCTCCATGTCAAGAGGACTCTAAAAATGATGAAGAAAAGAACATAAAGAAAGATCAAGATCAAGAACCCTCCATGTCATCCACTCCTTTTCACGATGTCTCTTATCCACCTCAGGGTTCTTTTGATCCTGCACACCCTTTTTCATGCATTCCACCATGTCTTAAGTCTTCTCCTAAGTAAGATCAAGCTACTATTTACACTATTGAGCTTATTGACAATCAAAATGACCTTACTACACTTGCACTTTCCAAAGATGATACTTCCATTAAGGTTGGTAAAAATGGTGTTGTTACTTCCAAAGTTAAGCCTATTGAAAATCAAGAGAAAAATTATGTGCTTATGCTATCCAAAGATCCTTGTCAAGATCAAAGTCTTCCGTCTTCTTGTTCTACCACTCCATGTTTAATTCCACTATCTACTCTTCCTAAGTCTTTGCAAGCTTTGAACAATCCTATCAAAGAAGGTGCTCATATTCAAGATATCCATGATTCTATTGAAAATCTTAATGCTCACTCTAAAGATGTTGATGAACTTATTGATTATCTTTTTTCATCTTCCACTTCCATCCTTGGACCTCTTCCACCACTACTAAGGGCTTCACATCTACCTTCCATCTTGGGTCCTTATGTCCCTTCACTTTCCCCTCCTAACTCTCTTAATTCGTCATCCATCTTGGGTCCTTACATACCTCCATCTCCTATCTTTCCTCAAGATCAACATAGATGCATACCCTTGAATCCTTTTCATCCACCCACCCATCTAAAACAGTCATATCCTCCTTCTTCCACAAGTCCCAAGTCCTTTGGAAGTAACTTGAATGTTCAATATAAGAAAAAGAAGCAATACAAAAATCCATCAAAAAAAGAAGATCACCATGTCTCCTCTAATAGACATGGAAACATAAAGTCAAAAGAGATATCTAAGAAAAAAACTACAAGACAAGTATGGGTTCCAAAATCTATCATTGAAGATATTCTCTCTAGATCATCAAAAGGAAATAAAAAGCCTATGGCTATATGGATTCCAAAGTCTCTCTTGAAAGAGTCTGGTGTTGAGCAAAAAGTGAAATTGACATTCAAGCTTCCAAAGGCTTCCACTTCATTTACCTCCAAAAATATTCTTCCATTCCATGTGCCTAAACCACAACCTCTACTATCCATTCACCATATTATTTCACAAATTCCTTCATTCACAAATCCTCCATCCTCTCACCACCCTTCAAGGTATGTGTTGATGTTGATCTTACCTTCCTTTCCACCTACCCTTTTACAATCCTTCCATGCATTATCCTTCTACCTTCTATCATTTTTTCTCATTTGCCTATTCCTCCTATCTTCCAACCTCAATCACTTTACATAAAACCTTATCCTCCATTTTTCTCTTCCATCTCCCTTTCCCTATCAGCATCTTTGAGCATATATTTGAATCCTTGGTATATCATGGTTTATCCTTTCAAGGAGCACTATCTAAAAAGCTTGCCTTCTTCCAAAAATTCAAAAAGAAATGAAAAATAAAATAAAATTAAAAATGTGCCTTGGTGGAAACTTGAAAATAGGCACCTTGGTAGCAAAAGTAAAGAGAAATAAATTCATCCTATGGTCAAAACCACTCCCTTGTGGCACTTTGGATAAGTACCATAATGAAAACCTGGCAATCAAGCATCATTCGTAGTTCTTCTACATATTTCATCCATTCCATCTTCTCTCTTTGATCTTGACAATGTTGATCTATACACGAACATTTGACTATTTTGTGAGTTGTTTGATGATAAATTTTCTTTCATTCCCTTTCTATTTAGCCTTCATATTTATCTTCCTCCATTCATTTTCACCTATCGCTATCCTTTTCCCCTTTGGTCTTGATCTAATATAAGAAAGAGTAAAACACAGTGCTATGAAGCCTCTTGACATGTATACTCCTTTGAGTTGCATCCTTTCTTGCTCTGGCATTATGCTTTTGTGACTTATCCTATATTGGCCTTTCATTTCTTGTCTAAATGTGCTTTACATGACAATTTTCCCTAGCTTGGGTATTCTTGAGGAGTTTTCCCTTGAGAATTTTTTCCCTTCATTCTCTTGTCTTCCATCTCTTCCACTAGCTTGCTAATCCATCTTGTCCTCCACCTTGCTAGACATTGGGACTACACTATATGATCTTGCTTGGGAGTTTGCAATGGAAAAAGAAGCTATCAAGTATACCAAGTATCAGAATAAGTATCAAAACCAGTATCAGAACAAGTATCAAAACTAGTATCAAAACTAGTATCAAAATAAGTATCAGAACAATTATCAGAATCAGTATCAGAATGAGTATTAGAACAAGTATTAGAATGAGTATCAGAACCAGTATCAGAACAAATATCAGAACACCTACTGGGGTTACACCTTTCACTTTAGTTTATGGGTCTGAAGTGGTACTGCCTATTGAGGTTGAAATCCCATCACTAAGAATCTGAATGCATGGTCTAGTAACTGATGATGACTATAGAGTGTCTAGGTTACACAAACTTGAACTACTAGATGAGTGCAGAAAAGCAACGTATGATCATCTCAAAGTATATCAGAAGAGAATGTCTAGAGGCTACAACAAGAAAGTCAGACACAGAGAATTTCAGGTTGGCGATCTAGTCTTGAGAGAAAATCTTAAAAATCAATCACATCAAGAACGCAAGGGGAAGTTTGAACCCAATTGGCTGGGTCCCTTTTTCATCACTGCTACTTTTGGCTCTGGCACCTATCAACTCTCAATGACTAAAGGAGAACAGCTCCAGGAACCAATCAACATTCTCCATTTGAAGAAATTCTACACCTAAAGCATTCGGTCTATGGTAAAATGTCTTAAAAATTATAAACATTGGAAAAAGTCCTAAAAAAATGAACATCTTGGTGAAAACCTAGCAATAGGCACCTTGATGATTCACAAAAAAAATTAAAAAATATCAAAAATGAAAAAAAAAGAAAAAAAAAGTGCCTTGGTGAAAACTTGGAAACAGGCGCCTTGGTAGCAAAAATAGAATCTCTGCCAAGATGGTGAAAACTCGGCAAACGGGGTCCACTTGTTTCAAAATGCTCCATCTATGAGTGCAATCTTGGTGTTTCCCAACTTTTAGTCTTGCTTTAGCTTGTACATATCTCTTGGTTTGTTTTTGCATTTCTAGTTTTCAATAAGTCAGTCTGTACACCAATCAGCTCAAGCGTCTGTATCCTATCAATGTTCAAACTTGGGGCAATCAATGTCATATCCTATGGTCTCCGGTGTATCTGAGATGTGTCATATCTAGTCAGAGTCCTTTTGAAGCTTCATTTGAGTCAGTCAAGTCTATCTCATCTCCAGAAAGGATTTTGCATCTACAACAATGCAATCAAAACTCAAACTGAAAACAATCTGTGCTTTTCATGCTTTTATCTTCTTGTATGCTTACTGATTCACATTGAGATTTTTGAATATTGTGTCCCTTCGAGCTCTTCGATGATGTCCTTTATAGGATTTAGAGAGTGATGAGTAGGGGCATAATCTTTTCTTTGTCTTCTGCTTGTATGTGAAAATCTAACGTCTTTAGAAATTTTGGATTGAAATGGTGTCCGACTGTAAGAGCCTCTATCTCAAATTGGATGGCCATGCGTACCTCGACCATTGATACCCAGAAAATTCAAGGAAGTTTGATCTAACTATTGTCTTTTTGAGTAAGTTCTTTCTCCTACTGTGGAACACTGGATTTGGAATGATCTCTTGACTATTTGATGTGTTTGTCATGCAAGACATATTCAGGTCATCACGATGTTTATGTTTTGATGCTTATACAAATTGCTATATCAAAATGGACATGATATTCAGGTCATCTTGGCTTTTGTGCCTTGGTGCTTATATCTAATTTGACATTCTAAAAATAAAATCAATATTCATATATCCATGGTTGTTGACCAGTGGGTGTTGTATTGATTCTTGCACATACAAATTGATATTCATATGTCTATGGTTTCATAGCTAGTGGGCATTGTATTGATTTATCCGGTTACTTAAAAGTTCAATGATGATAACAAATCGACACATGATCAGTGACTAGGTCCTAGGTCTTAGGTTGCATTTCATTTTGCATGTCTCATTGCATTTTGCATGTTGCATGATCTCACAATGACTAAATGAACTTTAATGCTTAAACAATTCTTCAATCACCTCTTCCAATCTAACAAGAGCTGAATCCCACACGAAGGTTCCTCCAATGAAATAACAAGTAGAATCCTTTTTCGGGATCAAAATCAAAATCAAAATCTGAGATTGTTTATATTATTAACTACTTGCATAATCAACCTTCAATCATAGTAGAAATTTATTTTTCAACTTAATTGATTATCTTACATCAAACTATCAAAATTTCAACTTGGTCAACTATGGTCAACTCATAGTTTCACCTAGTCAAACTTGGTCTCCAGGACCTCCAAACGATGTAGAATGCATTTCCAGACGTGTTTAACCACTTCTCAAATCAATTAACATGCTTCTAAACTCTCAACCCTGACTTTTCTTGTCAGATTTCAATTTTAATCCTGAAGGGGGCATGGTATTGCATATCATTCAAAGTCTGTAATCAAATTTGAAATTATATCTTTATGGAAATCAATATCTTTCTCAGTAATCAAGACAACAACCACGTCTAGTTACTGATTCATCAAAAAAGACCTCATCACTCGGGGCAAATCTATCATCACTTGGGGCATATTAGATTCATTGATCCATGTCAATCTGGTATTCTCCTAATCTTGTAAACTGTATCAATTTTTGCAGCCATCGGATCATAGTGTTCTTTCCTTGGTTCTTCGGCAACTGAAGGATTTGGATGTGATACCTGCTAGTTCTGTTAAGACAATCAAGTCTAGAACTGGTCACTCACTTCTTTGCAATCCTAAGGTTTGGAATCAGGCATTTTTGACACTTTTTCGCAATCATAGGTTCATTTTCTGTTACGGTGAACATTATCTTTGGTCATTCATGACCTATTATCTTCATATCAAATCAATATCAATCAGCTTCTATCTCATATCAATGATCAAACATCAGTTTCATATCTTTATTATACACAGACTATCTTTGAACCACTGCACTTCGCACATCAATTCAAAGAGGGGCAAAATGTAATACTCCAAAAATGGGCTATAAGTTCATTAATCTTCTATATCAACAATTTGAACAAAATCAACATTGAAGTCCTAATCGAAGGCACATCTAAACATCATCGAATCCTAATTGATTATATTAAATTCTACATCAGGGAATATTCCTAGCAATATTCTTAATTATCTTAATTATCTTTAATTTAATGATTATTTGGCAATAAATCACATTTATCCTAAGTTTGATTAATTGAATATTTTCATATTTAATTATTTAGATTTAATATCTTGCCACTTAATTGTGTAATTAAATTTAATTCTATCTATTATTAATTGTATTATTTAATTTTGACAATAAATCCAATATCCTATGAATAATTGATTAAATTTTTATTTAATTAATTAAAGCAAGTTGTCATTATTTAATAATATAATTTTTAATAAAATTTTGATTAAATAATTAATTAACCCATAAATCAATTATTTATTTTCAAAAATCAGTTAAGTTGAGCATAAATCACTTTATTTATTTAATTAATTCATAATTATTATGCACATTCAAAAGAAACAGTTAAACTCCAAATTAGAAAATCAATGCAAAGTGTTGACTTTTTAGAACTCAACATCCTTTTGGAGTTCAAAAAGCTAATCTAAACTCTAATTTGAGTTAAAAAGCTATTTTTGCATGATTTGCATGTTTTTGTGAATTAAATTATCTTTATTATCAGATAACTCAAAAATCAAGCTGAGTTAATCTGAGTGATTTATGGCTTTTTTCCATGCACCTCCAAAGCCTTGGATTTCTATAAAATTAAAGCCTCAGCTCATGTCAAAGCATCTCATATTTTTGCACAACTATTTTGGAGAATTGGAATCTGGAGAATCAAATCTTATTGTGAATCAAGGCTATTGTGAGATCAATTTTTTTATTTTTTTTTACATTCTGTAGACACCTAAAAATCTTTTAGAAAATAAAGTATTTTTATTTTTCAAAAAATTCCTGATGACATCATCATCATTTATTAATTAATTAATTAATTAATTTTTATGTCATTAAATCTCTTTATCTTAATTAAAAATATTTAATTAAGGAATCCCTCCCAAAAATGTTTAAATCTTATTTAAACATTATCTCCTTATTTATTAATTATTTAATTAATAAATTGACCAAAAATCCCAAAATAAATAATTAATTTATTTTTTCCAAAAACTTGGCCAATTTCCTTTAGACCACTAACCTCTTCCAGAATCTTCTAATTCCTTCTTAATTTCGATTAAAAGGCTAATCCCATCTTTTCTAACCCTAATCCCAACTCAAAATATTTAATTAAGATTAAATATTTATTTTCATATTTATTAAATATATTTTAATAAATATTTCCAAAACTAAAACCTTTGGAATGAATAAACATTTATTCATTCTCCCTAAACCAAGGAAAACTCTAGACTCTTCTAGAAACTTCTCAACCCAACCTCTTCACCCATCCTAATCCTAAATCCCCCTAATCCTAATCCTAATCCTACCCCTAAACATTTGCACAATGCTAACCAAGCTTAAGACTTTTCTAAGCCAAAGCAAAGTCTCCCCTTCCAAATATCTCAACCACAAAACATTCAATGCATCCACAAAGTCATCAAAGTCCCTTAAA
The DNA here is from genome assembly GCA_027943335.1 of Chamaecyparis obtusa. Taxonomy (NCBI): domain Eukaryota; kingdom Viridiplantae; phylum Streptophyta; class Pinopsida; order Cupressales; family Cupressaceae; genus Chamaecyparis; species Chamaecyparis obtusa. The sequence continues at coordinate 97,080 of BSBK01011062.1, read as the reverse complement.
GGCTCATTCAATGCTCTTACAAGAACTTATGAGGGGAGTTATGAGCTTTGAGCCCCCTTTGTTGACTCATCTTTACCCTTCCCTTCATCCACTCACCTTGTGACATGTGTCACCTCCTGATTGGCTGTAGACTAGCACAATCCATGTGCTCCCCTTTGAATGAATCTTGGCCTCTCTTAAGGATTTCAATCCTGGCCACTCATTCTTCCTTCCCAAATCCTATAAATACCCCTCCTTTCAAGAGAAAATCAATTAGCTTAACTTTTATTCTCATGCATTGTTATCATGCCCATTTAGCTCTAGACTTAGCATAATCATCTTAATCTAGCTTACTTTCAAGCATTTTAACTCATCATAGCTTAGTAATAATGGATTAACATAGTTTTTATTGTTGTTTTGCATAGCATAACATCATATCACATCTCTATTTGGTCTAAAATCAATCTTATCATAATCACACTTGCATTGAATCTCCATTTAAGCATCATAGTTTGAGTTCTTGAGGCCTTAGGGGAAATCTTGGGTGTTCTACCTATTATTGTGCCATTTTTTTTAGGGTTTTCATGAGTCTCAAACCATCTTAGAATGCATTAGAGTATGCTCCAAGTGCTTAGAGAGCACACCCACATCCCTCTTATCAGAGCAAATCAAACAGTGCTTGGGTGCACCTGTTTAGGCTCAATCTGAGGTGGCTAGCTTAGAGTTTCCTTGTTTTTGTTTTGATTGTATGCTAGATTAAACTCTTAACGTTTGATTGATTTGAACCTTTCAAAACAAATAACAGGATCCTCGAAAGCCTTGTCCACACATTCATTTAGATTCTTTTTCATATCATTGTTAGATCATTTTAGCAGATCAATTTCATATAGATTAGATTTCATATCAAGTTTTTATCATTCTTATTGCATAGAAAATATTAAAAAAAATAGATTAATTGCATTCAATTCATATTTCATATCAGTTTGGCATTCAAATCCTTTGTTTAGGTGTCATCTAGGTCACTGATCTCGATAGCAATCTGAGAACATTAATCTCGCACCTACTAGAAGATAGTAAATCACTTGGTTAGATTAGATTTCAATTTTGGACAATTTTGATTATAACTAACCTCTAATGTTTTACTGAAGTGTTATGTCTACAAATCAGGTACAATTTTCACACACATAGGATTATCATCAAAAGTTCAGCAGAAATTTTTTCTTCATTCCCATCTATCCCCAGAACCCTACACAACCCATGATACAAGAATTTCATGTTATGATTGAGGGATGAAAATTGATAAGGGGCATTCATACTTGTTGGGAAGGGGCTATGTATTTACCCTGCTTGGGCATATGCTTAACTATCTAGCTTTTCACTGACCCAATATTACTCGCATACTTCAACCTTTCCTTCTTCAAATCAATTTTAGTGGAGAAAAATTGAATTCCCTCATGAAAGATCCCCTAGGTAATAAAAATAGACTGGTATTCACACCTAATGGTTTTAGAGATAGGGTCATATAGCCTAGCCAACTCAATAATAAAATCAACATCTAAGAACACATTAGGCACAATTAACTTCACCATCCCTAAAGCCCAAGAATTACAAATAGGTATAGCCTTATGCCTATTATTATAAAAGTATGAGAAGATAGTATAACCCAAACCCGAAGGAGAGATAGGGTCTCTACACTTGTCCATGATATCCTCAAATGTTGTATCAATGGCTTTCTTGTTTTTATTAGAGCTGGGAAGCAACCGTATGAACTCATCTGAATAATTTGGCTTTCCTTTATCCTCACCACTCTACTCCTTCACCACTACACTGGATGATGCTACACTTGCCTCTGGATGACTGATCTTGATAGAGTATAAATTTCACAACACTATGAATTACTATACTTCTCACTCACTACCTTAGCACCAACAACTTCAATTATCTTTAGAATAGCTTTGAGCATAGAAAGCAATGAAGTCCAGCCTATATACCTTGAGAATTGAATGCGTACGATTTCTAAATACTCACAAATCTTGGCTAAGTCACTTCTGTATTCAATTCTGCACATTACCAACCTTCAAATCACAGCTAGCGATGATGTGGATGTTGAAAGGATGATTTAAAAAATAAAAATAAAGCACGAGACAATGATCATGGCTTTTGGCATTAAAACCCTTAATTAATGATGAAAACCCTCATTAAAATTTGATTGGATGACATTTTACCTTTTCCATCTTGGCAGAGTACTTTTTCCACTTTGCAATGACACATTACATTTATCAGCATGAAAACTTAACTAGACCTCATTTGGAGATCCAACAAACAAAGGATCTCATGATCTCCGCAAGAAATACTAATCCTAGGTTAAGTTCAGAGATCTAGCGACAAGGCTATTCATGAGATATTGGAGTGATCACTTAACTCATGACTTTACTTAGATATTTAGTGACCACTGTTGATCCCAAAGATGATCAATGGTCCTTAGACATCCTTTTAAAATCCATCACGACCCTGCTATAATCAGAGTTTTGGTGACTGAAGGAAATATCATGTTCTCGGAACACTCTAATGAACCATGGTTAAACTCAGAGAACAAGCAACCAAAGACTTCGCTAATTCTTGCAACCTTTTCCTTAACTTAGCAAGTATCTAGAGATCAAGAGAATAAAACCTTTTACAAACCTGTGAAACATAACACCTTGACCATAGTCATATCTAGAGAATCAGCGAACAACTAAATCTCTTAATCTCGGAAAGCATCGCTTAACTCTCATTCCATCTCATGATTCAATGAACAAGTCTATCTCGCATTCTCAAAAAGAAATGCTAAACCATGGTTAGACTCTAGGATTGAGTGAATAACCCATGACATCTCCCATTTTCTGAATACTTCTCACACTTTAGGTTATATCTTGAGATTATATGTTGATTGTAGATCTTAGAAAAAATTAGTGGCTATCGCTGAATCACCATATCCATTAGACCATTACTTTTTAATTACGAGACTCAGAAACCATTGCATTTTCTTAATCTCCCAAGGTTTGAAACCTTAACCTTTTCATTCTGAGAATGTGCAACTAAAGAAGACACAACTTAACTTTGCTTTGTTCGAGAAGTCACCAAAAGATTTGGGACTTCACTAATTGGTTCTGAGATCTCGCAAACACTTTGCTCGCTTAATTGCCAAATAATTTAGAGCTTTTCCATCTTTTCCTAAGATCAAGCGACTGAAGAGAACTTTATCCTTTGCCAAAATACATCACCAAAGCCGCCAAACTTAGTGGATATGAAAATAAGACTCAGTCGCTAGATCACCAAATGACTTAGTGTAGGGCCCGTTCTTTGTGAGATTAAAACTTGACCATTGATTGCAAAGATGATCAACGGTACTTGCTGAATTTTTGGAAGATTTTAAACTTAGCCACTTGATTTAGAGAATAGGAGATAACTACCACACCAAGTCTCTAAATGCTTCAATGAAACTACCAAGAATCAAGCGAATAAGAGACTACATAGTCGCTGAATCACTTGTTGTTAAGACTAACCGTGACATAAATTGGGATAAAATGAAAATAAAAATTAGGATAAAATGATCAAACCTTAGGAAATATTGAAATGATTGAATTAATTACAATTTGATCAAGGAAATTGATTTAAATTGAAAATATTGCAAGGCATTGATTCAATAAATGATAAATTGATGGATGGGGGCCCAAAGTCTAGGTGACCATTTTAGGGTGCATACACCTTCTTCACTACAATAGTCATTAGTCATTCAACTATTCAATTTTCCATCCCATTGTCCATAGAAGATCATCCTTTATATAGACAATTTTTGCCTCTTAATCTCCTCTATTACATTTTCCTTTAATCAATCTTGACCATCCAATTCATTATTCATCAAATCTAGATCTTGGTAACACGTTTCCTTTTCACCTAGGAACTTGAACTTTTCTTGAAACTTGTTCCACTTCTTTTTTTTACTTAGATCTAGCCATAGATCTTCATCTTGAATTTTCATAACCGTAGATCACTGTAACTAACTTTCCTCATCATCATGATCATCCTGTATACCTCAAATAGTGCACTTCTCTAAGTCATTATATCCAAGGGAATCCATGAATGGAATACCTTAGAAAGTGACCTAGAGCTCTCTATGTATGGAGTTGTAAGATTAGTTGATTGCTCTCAGCTAGAGGTATTAAGCTTATGACCTTGCTAGTCAACCACACAATGAGAGATTCAAATGAAGACAAGGGCAAGAATGCCAATATCTCCAAGAATCAAAATGAAATGCAATGAAAAGCTATACTATTAATGAAAATGCAAGCTAAGCTATGAAAGGAAATATGCAAGTATTACAAAGCCTTCTAATAAAGCTAGATGAAGTAATCTAAAGCATAAAGGAAACTAAGCTAAATATGAAGCTATGAATCCCATGAAAATGCAAGAAATGAAACTATGATAGCATGTAGATGCAAAAGCCAAGAATGCTCCAAATCTTCAAAAGCTCCAAAGTGACCTCGAAAACCTGCAGCATAACATTAGCATAAAAAGATTGATATGCAAATGAGGAAGAGAGCTCTTCTTTTATAGGAAGTGAGAAACAACGGATGATGGAGATTAAGAAACAAAAGCCTTAATCAAGGGTAGAGAATCAAAGAGGAGAAATCCATGTGCACAAATATCCTCCAATGAGAAAATAAGAGTTGACTTTTGTGTCCATATGAGACAAAAAATACTTTTTCTCCTTTTTATAAAATAAGAATAATACTTTATTTGTGCAACTTAGGATAAGAGAAAAAGGTGGGGGATTTTTATTTAATAAAAGGGGAGGAAATTCTTTTTAATTAAATAAAGACTTTAGGATAAAATGGTTAGCCCAAGGAAAATAATAAAAAATGATAAAATAGGATTTAATCAAGGAAATTGATACAATTGAAAAATGTTGATTTTTGAAAATATTGATTCAGGGATTTGATAAATTGCTGAATGGGGGCCCAAAGTCTAGGTGACCATTTTAGGGTGCATACATTTGCCCCTCTTTGACTAATGTGTGATCATTCTGGGAACACATGTGGTCAAAGAAGAATTGAAATGTGAGATTGATTTGGGATCACAAAACAATCCAGACATGTGATCATTCTGGGAACACGCCAAGACAAAAATAAGCCGGCTAAAAGATAAGACCAACACCGTTGCTGTTAAGTGATAGTCAAGTCTCAAAATAAAAGATAAAAATCAAAAGACAAGATCAAAATCATTGCTGTTAAGTGATAATCAAGTCTCAAAATAAGAATCTCAGGTTGAACTGAATGATAAAGCTGAATCAAAGATTTAAAGCTAATAGGTACTGCCCCCTCAGAATCAAAATCAAAATTAGGTAGAGGAGAAACAATAAATAGATAAACTTGATCAAGTCACTAGAAATCACAATCGAGGGTGAAACATGATAGGATAACCATCAAGCAGTGAAGACATGCCCTAGTTTGATTAAGTTTGACTGAGAAAGATATAGGATAAAGATGAAGTCAAACCTTAGAGAGATGAAGTGAATGAAAGACTATGAGATTGAAAGAGATGGGGATGAAGAAATGAAGATGCCCCAACAAAGATCAAAGGATCAAGTCTCAAATGGTCAGCCAATTGTGCAGAAGAGGGTGAAATTTTGAAATGCGATTTTGACTATCAAGATGAACTTGGATTTCAATTTCGATCCTGAAAAGAAAAGAAAATGATGTGATATGAAAGACAAGAAGTGAAAGACATGATCAAGAAGAAGTGAAAGGTGAGTGCAGTTGACCGACTAGTCTATGAAAGATAAAAGGAGAGCTCTCTCCATATGCAAGGTGCAAAAACTAATATAACATGAACCTACAAATGCAAGCTACTATGAAAGTGGTTGACTTGCAAGGTCACAACACCAATAGACATCTAATAATCATCATCAAGCTTTATTGGTAGTGTCATAAGATCATACAATACACACTAGTATGACTATGAGTATATGAATATGATCTATATCAGATTGTAATGTGGAAATCCCACCTAGGCACCAAAGACATGTAGGTCAAGATGACTAGTGCAGTGAGATTACCTAGATTTGATATAGCAAGATTATAATCGCATTGAGACACAAAGAAATTCAAGATGAATATAAGTATGCACTTGTGTAAATAGTAAAGGATAATACCTTGTAGACCCTAATGTCAAGTGAAACAAGCAAAAATGCTAATGACAATTAGGACCAACAAAATATACCCACAAGAGAAAAAGCAATAGTGCACCAAAAATATGCTCCATGGTGGGCACCAAAAATGTACACCTCAAATAGTGCACTTCTCTAAGTCATTAAATCCAAGGGAATCCATGAATGAGATACCTTAGAAAGTGACCTAGAGCTCTCTATGTATGGAGTTGCAAGATTATTTGATTGCTCTCAGCTAGAGCTATTAAGCTTATGACCTTGCTAGTCAACCACACAATGAGAGATTCAAATGAAGAAAAGGAAAAGAATGCCAATATCTCCAAGAATCAAAATGAAATGAAATAAAAATCTATACTATGAATGAAAATGAAAGCTATGCAAGCTAAGCTATGAAAGGAAATATGCAAGTATTACAAAACCTCCTAATTAAGCTAGATGAAGTAATCTAATGCATAAAGGAAACTAAGCTAAATATGAAGCTATGAATGCCATGACAATGCAAGAAATGAAACTATGATAGCATGTAGATGAAAAAGTCAAGAATGCTCCAAATCTTTAAAAGCTCCAAGGTGACCTTGAAAACTTGCAGCATAACATTAGCATAAAAAGATTGATATGAAAATGAGGAAGAGAGCTCTTCTTTTATAGGAAGTGAGAAACAACAGATGCTGGAGATTAAGAGGAAAAAGCCTTAATCAAGGGTAGAGAATCAAAGAGGAGCAATCCATGTGCACAAATGTCCTGCAATGAGAAAATAAGAGTTGACTTTTGTGTCCATATGAGACAAAAAGCACTTTTTCTCCTTTTTATAAAATAAGAATAATGCTTTATTTGTGCAACTTAGGATAAGAGGAAAAGGTGGGGGCTTTTTATTTAATAAAAGGGGAGGAATTACTTTTAATTAAATAATGACTTTAGGTTAAAATGGTTAGCCCAAGGCAAAAAATCAAAAATGATAAAATAGGATTTGATCAAGGAAATTGATACAATTGAAAAATGTTGATTTTTGAAAATATTAATTCAGGGATTTGATAAATTGTTGAATGGGGGCCCAAAGTCTAGGTGACCATTTTAGGGTGCATACACATCCAACTCATCATAGCTAGTCATTAAATATCTATTTCATCCATATTTAATACCTTTTCCTTTCTCGATGTTCTTCACTTATAATTTTGGTAACATCGCTAAGTGCCTAAACCTTTTCTCTTTACTGAGTGACCGAATTTTTCTCTTTACCTTACCGAGTGACATTTCTATCTTGATAGCCATAAAAAATTACCTTACCAAGTTTTCAAATATTCAATACCATATTTTACCAACTTAACATAATCATATGTTATCTAGAAAACAATCATACCAACATAATTAAATCATTTTCCAATCTGTATTAGTTGCCTAATTAAGTTCTACAACTCTTAACTTCTCATTTCCTCTTCTCCTTATCTCATTCAACTTATATCATTTACCGAATGATATGGAAACATAATATAAATTAGAAATCAATTTCTTGACATCAATGACAAGATTATAATTGATCTAATCATTCTACTAACATCATATATACCTCTGATCTTGGTCAGTCTTTATCATTAGCCCCATCAGATAAAAAATTATCAACATTGTTATCAGTTATGATTAAAATATCCCTCTTTGGCATTGATGGAAACACTAACTAATTCAGTGTTCAATTGATGATGGTACAGTTCACTTTCATTCTTATTCTAAAATCCCTTTAAGTAATAACTTCTCTTTTCTTATCTTTCATCTGTAGTCTTTCTCTTTCTGATTTGTCTTCCTCTTATTGTATTCAACTCCATGATGTTCTTATTCCTCTTTGATCTTCTCCCTTTATCATCTGAATCTTTGTTATGTAATCATCTCTAAATTGTTCAACTTGCATCCTCAATATTCTCCCTCTGTTTGCATCAATTAGCTTATACTCCCTCTTTGACAATAATGCCAAAGAAACATGTACATCAAGTATATAGATTTTCTATTACAGTCATAAAAATTTTCTTCACATCTTCATGCTTCACCTAAAGAGTGAAATAATAGCATTAACTCACAAGAGAGATATTCTATTGAGTCCTTGAATTGATACATCATTCATATTTCCTTAATGTACATTGGATAGGGGAAGAAACCCTAACTTACCTCAGAGATACTCAAAAGAATCTTTCGGTAATGGTTTTGTAAAAATATAATCTATCTACTCCTTTGAATTCACATACTCCAATGTCACATGCTTATCTTATAATTTCTCTCTCAAGTAGTGAAACTTTATAGATATATGCTTTGTCTTAGAATGCACCACTAGATTCTTTGATATGCTAATAGCACTAGTATTATCACAATATATTGTAATAAGATTAATAATTTCTTCATGCATACCTTCTAGTAGCTGTTTGATCCATACAATATTAGAACAATTCATAGTTTTTGCAAGATACTCAGCTTCAATAGTAGATTAAGAAATAAAGCTTAGTTTCTTGCTTAACCATGTCACTAGTCTTTCTCTTAAAAATAAAGCTCCGCCACTAGTGCTTTTAATGTCATCACTATTTCTTGCCTAATCAAAATCAATATAGACTTTAAGATCAAAATTACCATTCCTTGTGTATAATAGATTGAAATCTTCAGTCCCTTTCAAATATTTGAATATCCTTTTAACTGCAGACAAATGTGTCTTCTTGGGGTTTGTAAAAAATATTGCAACAATACCAACTGAATGTGCTATGTTAGGTCTACTATGGACTACATACTATAATTTACCAATCATGGATTTGTAAAGTGTTTCATTCACCTCCTTAATATCATCTTCTTTTGAAAATTTACAACTAATAGCCATCAGTGTTCCAACTGGTTTAGAATCTTCCATATTGAATGTTTTCACGATCTCCTTGATATACTTAGATTGAGTGATGTAGATCCCATCTTTAACTTGTTGTATTTGAATTCCAATAAAGAATTTGATCTCTCCTATCATAGACATCTTAAATTCCTTTCTCATTTCCTCAACAAATGACCTAAACATTATCTCATTACCTCCAAATATAATATCATTAACAAATATCTCAACAATTAGAATTTCATTAGATTTATCACATTTCAAATATGAATTGTTGTTATTCACTAGTCCTTCCAAATCCAATCTTAACTAAATAAGAGTGCAATCTTTGATACCATGCTTGAGGAGCTTGGTTCAATCCATATAAAGATTTGTGCAATTTGTAGAACATGTTCTTATTGTCCTTATCAACAAATCCATTAGGTTGTTCTATGTAGACTTATTCTTCAAGTATTCCATTCAGAAATGCATATTTAACATCCATTCTATTAGTGCTTAAAGTTGCAGATGATCAATACCAATCAAAAAAATCTAATACTTAACTCTTGTGGTCCCAATAGATGCACCTATCAATACTAAACACTAAGGTGTTAAGTATTTAGATCCTTCTTCACTTTGAGATTTAGGCTCAAGCGGGAGTACCTATTAGATTGAATCCTTTAAAGAATCACAATAACAATCTGCATACTTGACATAGATAAGAAAATTTATTTCATTCAATAGAATCTAAGATAAATTGTTATTCAAATTGATTAATGGTGAGAAATGTAATTTAAGCAATGACCAGTGCCAAATCCTAGGGCATTAGAGTCAAAAAACACACATCTATAAAAAAACCCTGAAATCAAATAACCCCAAAATCCAAATAAATACCTTACAAATTATCCTCTCATTGACATACATTGTTATCAGATTCCTACACAAACTATGAATTCCTTGAAACCTCCCTTAAGATTTATCCTTCCCTTGAAAGGAACTTAAGTTTAACCTCACTATCTACCTTGTAGATGATGTATCAAATATGCCTTACATATTTAATACACAAAAGAATTCAAAATCCATACATGAAGACAAAAAAATGCATGCAAGGAATTTCAGTATATTTTCATTGATAAGCTTTCTGTGTTAGTACATTTACAAACTAGGATTCCTTAGAATTAAAACACTGATGAAAAAACTCTCCTCACAATAAGTATTTCACCACCCTTTTACAACATAGAAAACTAACTATATATACACTAGCCATCTTGGAATCCTCAAGAAAAGGATGCAACAAGCTTTGGATGGATAGGATAGTGAATTGCACTAGAATACAAAATACATTTCAAAATGAATAGAAAAAGGGAAATTTGATGCCAGAATTCTATTTCTACTCCTAGTGAACTTCTCAAGTGGCACCTTTGTCTATAGATATTCAAAGTAACTACTGAAATTTATTCTATGAATGATTACCACCTACCAGCTAACATACATCATCCTCTTCAAGATAGGTACCCTCCCTGTGCTCAAGGATCAGGTGCCATGTTTTAGTTCACTCTTCTTCCATTGCCTCTAGGTTAATAGCATCTGGCTTATTCTTTTTTGGTTTGGTGCTTTTGTCCCATTCTTCAACATCTTCCTCTATAGGCCAGGTGTACACCCTTAAACTCTGCAATAGCTTGACTTGTTTGTCCCATCTAGAATTAGTAATGGCCTTAATATCAGCAATAAATCTAGTGCATTCATTTTCAACTTTAAAAATGTCATCCAAAATACTGTTGAACTTGTTCATGTCTAAGGATCCATCATCATTTAGGAAGGTCTCCTACCTAGTCATTAACTGATTCACACCTGATTTATACTCCTCAACTTCTATGATGTTACCATCATCTTTGTAAATTAGAGGAAGGTATTTGTTGAAGTCTGGGCCAAACATGTCCATTTTAGCCCTTACTTAATTATCCTTTCCCTTGAAGAATCCCCAAGTTGTAACCATAAGTTCTATCTTCTTTCCTACTTTTGCAACTAACTCTAGAATATCCTACCTATGTGGTTGTAATAATTCAAGATTTTCAACGAGGGCCCCTCTAGTAGACCATATGTTGAACAATATCTCTAAAGTATCCATGTAATCTTTGATATTTTACATTACCTTTTGCAACCTAGGTATGAATTGTGGAATGAGTCCATCTTCCCTTTTATTACCTCTAATCCATGTTGCATGATGTTAGAAAGGGCCTTGAGGGCTATATCCAACTTATTTTTCTCAGATTCATCTGCTACCTCATTAGGAACTTCTGCAACTAATTGCATTGCAACTTCAATTTGTAGGACTAGAGGAGTAGCTACTTTTGATGCTTCTTCAAGCTTAGCTTTTATTTCCTCAAGCTCATTCTCTAGGAATTTGATTTTCATCAATCCCTTTTCTCTGTCCTTTGCTAGACCAATGGCATCATCAAACAATTTTCCATACCTATTGGATAGTTGAGCAGTTTTAGCCTCATTGAGGTGGGGAAAATGTGTCACTACTTTTGACACTTCAAGATCACTGGTATTCTGAACAGTGTAGATGATCTTGTTCCCTTCCATCTTTTCTTCTATACTAACTAGGGATGGCTTTTGGGTCCTTGGAGCAAGAGACCACATTGCTAAGGCCTAAGACTTAGGGTCATATCCACATCCCCTTATCTAATCTATGATGAATGCTGATGTTAGATCCCATCCTAGCACCAATAGCATTCCACTGGACTTCACTAGTTTTCTAGCTTCCTCAACAATGATAGTCTCTAACTCAGGGTCATATGTAGCTAAGGCCTTCAAGGCTTCATCATCAGGATCAACACCTTAAGTGACTATTTTTTCTATCTCCTGCTGCTTCTTCCATATTAAGAAATTCTTGGATTCCTCACTTTTGATGAATTGATCATCATTGAGTAATTCCCATTGGTACATTTCTCACTCATCTTTGCATAGAAATAGGGGAAATGCTAGTTCTTCTTGTGTGGCCACCTTCTTTCCTTCTTTGATGTTTTTCCTCATATGATGATGTATGACCTATCACTAGGTACTAGGGCTAAAACCCTATTAGCTTCCTTATTTTTTTTCTTTCCTTTTCAAGGCTCTCCTTCCTCAACTCTCTATTTCTTTTGAGGAGGTTCTGAAATATCCTCTGCCTTAGGGGCATCTTGGTCAAGATCAATAACATGAGGGTCATTGATTTGGGGTGGGCTATCTCCTTCTTGTGAGCCCTCATTGCATTCTTCATAATATAAATAAGAATAATCCTTTTTCACTTCCACCTTCTCTTCAAGTTGGAATTCTAGCTGGTTGGACAAGGTGTCATATATTTCTATCATTTTGTCAATTCTTGTTAAATATGGGAGGTCTAGGAAAAATCCTCCAAAGGAAATTCTAGCCTTTTTGACTTGAGCTTCCAAATTCAACAAGTCATAGAATTTGGTAAGCTTTCTTCCAATCTCATCTACATCTAACATGTTTCTTGTTACATCTTCATCATCAAATCCCTCATGATCTTTAATAGCACCAATGTGGGGGATGCATATCTTCTTAGAATTCTTAATGAAATCCTCAGAGTCCACACACCTGTACACACCAGAAGCCATCTTGAAGTGATTCAACCATGTACTGATTTGTGGTAATGCTCTTTTACCAATCAAAAATCTTGACACTCTGAACTACTGAGGAGTGAAGGTTCCCTTTCTATGTGGTGCCAGGTTCTCTTTATCTATCCAAATTAGTTGCCATATAAATTCTAATTGGGAAATTCTTGGTGGTGCATATTTTGGGAGTATATGTGGGGGCTATGGGCATCCATAGACTCTAATCAAAGTGTAGTTCTAGCCCAAGTAGAAGTCACCCCAATTATGACCCATTTGCCACTTATAAACATACTCTTAAGGCCTAAGAAGCCTTAGCAACCTAACTGGTAGCCTTGTTATGTTTGTTCCCAATATGTTCAAAATTGGCAAGACTATCCAATTTTGAAATGCATAGAAATTATTTTCATTTGAGGTGTAGTTCCACACCCTCAACCAGAGCTCTAATGAATTTTTCTCTCCATCCTTCATTATCCTTGGTCTAGTGCATGTACATCCAAATTGTCAACACTGTAATACATAATCATATGCATTAAGAGAGAATAGTGCATGAATTTTTCTGGTCTCTTATCTTCTTTGATCATTACCAAACACTCATGTATTATGTCAATTACATATTGAATGTAATCATAGTCCATGTTGGCATGTGAATTTTGAATGTCCAGGATCATCATTAGTATATCTACTGGCATCCTTTCTACATCTCCATCTATCCCTAAAACTTGACATAGCCCATATGCTAGATACTTAATATAAAAATGGAGGGCTTTATACTCATAAGGAGCTTTTATGTGTGTAGGGAGAGGGGAAACATATTTTATAGTTCTAGGTATATGCTGAGAAACTTGGGTTTTCACAAGCTTAGCTTGTCTTACATACTTTTCTTTTTCTTTCTTCAGGTCAATCTCTATGGAAGATGAGGAATATATACTAAAATATTTCATGAAGGATCCCCTATCAAGAGTTTCTAGGGCTGATTGGTCACTTTTTCTGATAGTTTTAGACATAGGATCATAAACCTTGGCTAATTCATGTATGAGGTCAACATCTAAGAAGACATCAGGAACTATAAGTTTGGCCATACCTAGTGTCCATGCATTACAAATGGGGATGGGTCTGAAATGATTATTATAGAAGTAACTAAACAACATATAACCAAAACATGAATGGGTAATTGGATCCCTACATTCTGACATATAATATAGGAAGACTTCATCACTAACCTTTTTGTTCTGATTAGAACCTGGGAGCAACATGACAAATTCATCTAAATAATTTGGTTTTCCTTTGTCTTCACCTCCTTGTTCCTTTGCTTCCTCATTGGATGAGGCTTGACTTGACTCAGTTTGACTCATCTCAGCAATTCTGAACAACACTTAACTCTACAAATTTTCTCTGCTCAAACACACACTACAATAGCTCCAACTTCTCAATTGTTCTTTGAAAAACTGATAAGTGTAAAGGTGTGAATGTGCTATCTATATATTATTTTTCAATGAATGCGTAAAGATTGCAAATATTGCAACAAATATATCCAAGTCACTTCAACATTCACTCTTATATAATACCAAATTCAAATCAGAGCTAGCCGTAAGGTGAGATGTTGATAGATTTCATTTAAAATTTGGAAAGTAAGTAAAATGAATGATTACTCTGTAATTTCTTTAAATCCCTTGAAAAAAAATAAAAAATCTCACTTAAAATATGATTGGCTAGCTTTTGTACCTTTTCCATTTTGGTAGAGTACCTTTCCACATCAAAACATCTCTTTTTCTTTATCATTTATGAGAATTTAACCCATCTCAATCTGGAGATTCAATGACTAAAGACTTCACATGATCTCAAAATACTTTTCTAAACTATGGTTTAATGACACAAGATAGGTAAGGAGGATCCAATTAAGGAAAGTCCAAACATGCAGCCAAACACCACAATGCGGAATAAGACAACAAGACACTATTTTCAATTGAATTTTTATTAACATGCCCAATTGTAAGGGCTTTCGGGTTAGGGCCAAATACAATCAACAATATTTTTGCAATCTTTCAGCTAGTCCAACTCTGAAAGAAATCAACAATCGATGGAAAACCTAAGGTAGATATAAACTTGATCTTGCAAGCCTCCAAGAAATCTCCTTGTCTCCAAGTGTGAAAATCACTAGCTCTACTATTACAACTATCAGATAAACAATCTGATCTTCAAGATCTCGCAGGATCTAAATCTATCCTTCTATCTTTCCCACTCACTTACCTCCTAAACATCTACCCAAACACTCCTTAAATACATTTCCTCAACCATAAGTCAGATGGAAGAAATAATTAACTCCTAAGCCAAGTCGGCTTCTATTACAAATAAATATTAAATGCAACAATAGTCAACTCTCAAATAGCCTTACAAATGATTAATTTTCCATGTCAACCTCTAGATCTACATAGGAGAATACAAAAAAAGATACCAACAATAAATACACCAAGTCAGCGAACCAAATCATCAAGAACTCTAGTTGGTAAACCAAAACTATCAAGCACCAGAGAAATAACCGAGCACCAGTGAAACAACTGAGCATGCCAAGCATCATCAAGAAACATAGGCATCAATGAGAAAGCACATCTACCAAGCACCATAGGCATCACCGAGTATAATTTCCACTAAGCACCAGAGGTTTCACCAAGTTCCTTCAGCAACTGATCTTCTTTAATAACCAAGATCATCAGTTAAAGCTACAGCCGAGTAACATAGAACCAAATCAACACACCACCATGCAGATTTTATGAGTACCCTAGAATACCCCTACATCAGACACCATAGGTTTGAAAATATGTTCTTATAGGCCAGAAGAAAATCTTCCAGGATTCATCACATAAACCATGAACTGGTTCTTCACATACAAGCCCTTCAACTCTTCACCTTGCATACTCTTCCACTATTTCTTCCTCTATCTTTTCAAATCTTTCCTTGATAACACACATGCTTGTTCTCCATACTAATCCATCCTTTCAGAATTCCTCAACTCATCTCAGCTACCAAAGCTTAGGTTTATCCTACCGAGTATTGTATCCAGCAAAGGTATTAGGGAAAGCTTCTTGTTATTCTTCTCAATAGTAAACACATTCTTGACACAATGATACATAGCCCTACAATCATACTTCCAAGGTCTACTGAGCATTATATGACAACTATTCATCTCCACAACATCACACAACACTTGATCCTTATACTGGCCAATCTGAAAATCAACAAGACATTGCTCCCTCACTTCTAGAGCATGAACATCTTGTAACTAGCCAATCCTATAAGGATAAGGATGTCTCATTATTTTCAAACCAAGTTTTTGAACCATGTCCTCAGCAACAAGGTTATCAATACTACCACTATCAACAATTACATCAAAAAGTTTACCTCTTGACTTGCACCGAGTTCTGAACAAATTACTCCTTTGACAAGGTTCCACCTTTGCACCGAGTAATGTTCTTTGAACCAACAAGTTCTCAGATTTAGGTTCATTTTGAATGTTCTCATTTACCAAAATAGTCCTTCGGTCACCAAACCTATTTTGTGTACACTCAAAAGATTGATGTCCTTCTTTGCCACAATTATAACAAGTTCCCTTAAAGATAATCCTACATATCTTCTTCTTTGGTTCCATAGGTTTTGGTTCATCCTCAACAGTCAGTTATCTTTCACTGAGTGATCAATCTTCTCCTTCCCTCAGGAATTACTATTTTGTCTCCTTTTCAACTTATCTTCTACCTTTAGAGCATACTGATAAGAATCTTCAACCAAATCAATCTTCAACATACCAAGCTCATCCTAAATATTGAATCTCAAACCATTCACATACCGAGCTACCTTTTCTTTACCAAGTTATCTGTGTCCAGACCGAATAGTCAACTTATAGAACTCCTCTGTATAGTCCTCCATAGTTAAATATTTTTGCTTTAGATTTTGCAACTTCTTAAACAAGTCAAGCTCATAGTCGGTAGGTATGAAGAACTTAGCTTTTAATTTAGTCACCATCAACCTCCACTGATTGATCTTCATTTCACCTTCATCTTCTCTATCTCTTTTTGTAATTCTTTCCACCAAAGAGCAACATGTCCTTTCAACTTAGTCTATGCCAATATTACTCTAAGAGGATCTACAATTTCTTCAAGCTCAAAGAAGTCTTCTAATTCACCAATCTAATCAATCAAGTCCTCGGGTCTCAAAGTACTAGAGAAAGTAGAAACTTTCATTCAGTAACTAGTACTTAACCAAGCTCTAGATCTATGCAACCAACCAGCTCTATCTTCACCAAATCTATCTCTCTGGTCATCTCCACTAGATCCAATAGCTTCAAGGTCTTCAATTGCTTCCTCATAATCATCATTAGTACCAAGATTCCTCAGCATACTAGCAATAGCTCTCATGACCTCAATGATCATGTCATTCTTCATCAATTCTATCTCAGATCTGAAATCAACTTTAACCTTCTCTATAATCTTCAATTCCATAGTATCATAGAGATCTACAATCACTCTAGGGTCCAATATTCTCAGAGGCATTCTTAAACATCTTCAAAAACTCAAAGCAATAAATCACCAACCAAGGTCCTAGTGCAAACTCCCTCCACTTGGAGATTATTCTACACACTCAAGAACTTCAAGCTCTGATACCACCTGACATAGGACAGGTAAGGAGGATCTAATTAAGAATAGTCCAAACATGTTTCCAAACACCACAATGCAGAATAGCACAACAAGACACTATTTTCAACTGAATTTTCATTAACATGCCCAACTGTAAGGCCTTCTAGGTTAGAGCCAAATATAATTAACAATATTTTTGCAATCTTTCACCTAGTCCATCTTTGAAATAAATCAACAATTGATGGAAACCCTAAGGTAGATCTAAAGTTGATCTCACAAGCCTCCAAGAAATCTCCTTGTCTCTAAGCATGCAAACAACTAGCTCTACTATTACAACTATCAGATAAACAATCTAATCTTTAAGATCACGCAGGATCCAAATCTATCCTTCTATCTTTCCCACTCACTTACCTCCTAAACATCTACCCAAATACTCCTTAAATACATTTTGTCAACCACAAGTTGGCTGGAAGAAATAATTAACTCCTAAGCCAAGTCGGCTTTTATTACAAACAAATATTAAATGAAATAATAGTCAGCTCTCAAATAGCCTTACAAACAATTAATTCTCCATGTTGGCCTCTAGATCTACATAGGATAATACAATAAAAGCTACCAACAATAAATACTCCAAGTCGACCAACCAAATCTTCAAGAACTCTACTCCATAAACTAGAACTACCGAGCACCAGAGAAACAACCAAGCACTAGTAAAATAATTAAGCATGCCAAGCATCACCAAGAAACACAAGCATCATTGAGAAAGCATATCAACCAAGCACCACATGCATCACCAAGTATAAGTTGCACTGAGCACTAGAGGTTTCACTGAGTTCCTTTAGCGATCGAGCTTCTTCAATAATCAAGACCATCGGTTAAAGCTACAATTGAGTAACATAGAACCAAATCAACACACCACCATGCAGATTTGATGAGTACCCTAGAATGTCCCTGCATCATTTAATCATGAGATCAAGTGACCAAAAGAATTCTCTAAATCTCAATAAACTTACCTTAACTGTGGTTATCTTTCAAGAATGAGTGATTGAGGATTTTGTGCAATCTCATAACTATTTACTTAACTCACATTTGATTGCAAGATCTAGTGACTAAAGTAAGTCTCCAAATCTCCAAATATTTAACTTAACCTTAGTCCCATTCTGAGATTTGGTGACTGAAGGTGTTCTCGTAATCTCTAGATCTTTTCTTTAACCTCATTTGTATTGCAAGGTTCAGCAAACACTGCAGCTTGCAATCTCTAAGTGATTTACTTAACTCAAACTTAATCTCAGGATTCAGCTACAACTATGTTCTCATGTTCTCTGAATATTTTTACTAACCCCAGTTATGTTACAAGATTCAACAAACACTTTAATCTCTGAATCACTAGATAAATTCCCTAACCTTGGTTCAATATTGAGATTAAATTCCATCCGTTGATTGTTAATATCATCTATGGTACTCGTTGAATCTCCAAGGCTTTAAGAATTAACCTTTTATTATGAGAATGCAAGAGAGCTGTTATCTTTTACTTTGTCATTGAATCTTAGAATGCAAAGTCACTAACCGTCAACTTTGTGAGATTAAGAGAATACCTTATTCGCTAGATCTCTAAATACTTCTCCTTAAATGCTAACCATTTAGAGATCACATGACTAAACAAACAAACATCTTCTTATAACCTTGTTGCTGAATCACCAAATGTTTTATACTTAATCGCTGGAATTTGGGGATCATGAGAAAGCCCTTTTCATTGGTTTGCTGAATGTTTACTTACTAACTGTCAGAATCAAATGATCATGAGATAACCGCTTCGCTGAATCTCTAGATCCATTACTAACTACATAGTCAATCATGAGACATAATGAAAAGTGTTGATCAAGATTTGCATCAATGACCTGTGCTGAATCGCTGGATATCTTAAGGTCTAACTATTTCATTATGAGAATGAGAGAATACCATTACACTGGATCATTGAATGTTTGATGGAGACCACTAGGAATTATGAGAATTGGAGAGAGAACTGTCACTAGAATGCTAGATAAATTCACTAACTACCAACCATATTTGAAGATCACGTGACTGCATAAAACAAGTTAAAAACAAAACTGTGTCACTTATTCTCTAAATTAAAGAGGACTTATGAAGTTTATTATGAGATTCAGTGACCGAGAGGGATAAAGAATAACCATGTGCTTATTGTTAGATTTGACAAACGCAAATCATCCCAAGAACACCTGCATGCAAGACTGTCACAAAGAAGAAGCAAAAAGACGGCAGAAGCTATGGCGGCCAAAAGGCCAGAGACAGGAAAATCATTGTGATAGAGAAAGCTTCTATTAACAAAATGAAATTACAATACAATCTCCTTATTGAAATGAAAGAAGTGAATCCTTATAAAAGGAAACACGAAACCCTAAAGGCTAAAACCCTAAAGAATTATAAAGCGCCTAAGTGAAACTTAAGCCTAGAGTATGATAAACTAATAATTAAATGATTTAATTATTAGCTAACATAAGACTACTCTAACACCCCCCCTTAAGTGTAACTTAGGGAGAAGCAAAAAAAGCTAAACTACTGCAGAAAGCAGGAAAGATGGGTCCCGGCAACTAGGCCTGATCAGGTACCCAAGTACAAAGCAAAAGATGTCCCAGAGAAAGGAACAAGAAGAGAGCAAGAAACTCCTCTGAAGCATGTCTGAAAACTCTGTCAGAAGATACTGCTGGAACCCCCACTGAAGTGCATGACCAGGTAGAGAAGACAAGTGTCTGAAGAGCTGATCAATCAAACCAGGAGGCAATAGAACCAACAGGTGAACCCCCCCATAATGCTAAACTGGGAGAGGTGACAGGAACACTGAAATGCGATGCCAAAAACAGCTGCAGAAGAAGAACCAGGAACACCAATAGTGCAACAGAAGCACACACACAGGATAAAGGGCGGTGTCATAGACATAGTCTACATGGGCTAATGTCATGGAAGGTACGCTCACTTGACAAGAGTGGATGCGCCTATAGTGGCAAATGCATCAGAATCCCCCCATGGCACTTTATAACTGAGTGCGAATACTAAAACTGAACCAGGTGAAAAAGATCCCAGAAATGCAGAAGAAGGCACTTTATCTCAGTGCGTTTACAGAACAAAGATACACCAGAAAGAGCATGCAAGCTCAGAAGTCAGAAAGAAGAGTGCACTAAGAAACCAGAAGAAGAGATCCCCGGACCTGTAGAACCAAGCACACCACCAGAGGGCATAAACTGCATAACTCGGAGGAGTGAAAACTTAGAGCAGAATCTGGAAGAAATACCTCTGCCACTGAATAGTACACAGAACCAGCTTTCCGACGATATCTCGTTTGCCGAAAAAGGAGTTCGGATGAGCCAGATATGACTCCCGAAAGGCAAAAAGAGACATCAAACTTCAACAGCAAAAAACACTATTGAAACGGTAGAACCCAAAACCCTAACCTCCATCATCGGAAAGAGCTCGGAAAGAGCTTTCCGACGATATAAAGAAGTCAGAAAAAGACCCCCGTATGCTCCCTATAGAGTGAAAAAGGCCCAGGTACCCCCAAAATACCCACCAAGGCAAGTTTTAAGCCCCAGGGGCTAAAAAAAAATAGGCCCCCGGACGCATGGCGCGCTCCGGGGGCTGGGCCGCAGCCCCTGGTCGGTCATATGACCGGCCGCTAGGCAAAAGAGGGCCGCGGGGGCTGCATAAAAGGCCGCCACCACTGGGGGAGCGGTGGCGGAGCGGGGCCGGGAGGCAGCTGGGGCCGCGGAGCGGAGGCAGCGCAGAGGAGCGGGCGGCGCAGAGGAGCGGAGGCCGCGGGGGCGGCAGAGCCGGGGTGGCGGCCGGGCCGGGCGGCGGCTGGGCGGGCCTGGCGGAGCACGGCGGAGCCGGGAGGCGGAGGGCGGCGGAGCTGGGAGGCGGAGGGCGGCGGGCCGCGGGGCTGGGCGGGCCGCGGAGGAGCCAGCGGCTCGGCGGAGGCCGCAGGGTGGCGCCCGGGTGGCCGCTGGGTGGCGCCCGGGAGGCCGCCCCGTGAAAAAAAATTTAATAATTTTTTTGAAAAATCGCCGTCTCGGAGTGCGTGCCAGGGCCGTACGGCCTTGGTATGCAAAATTTTTTTGCCTCAGATGCCACTGTGTCCAAAATGGACAAGTTTTATATGGATTTAGGGGTTCTTGGGCCTTTCGGACACAATGGTGGTGTCCGTTTTTGCCCAAGATGAGCCAAATTTCGGCTCCCCTCCAGATCCACACAAAAAACCTCTGAAACCCTTGAAAACCTTCTGCTTCAATAAAACTCGAACAACGAGCAGCAAGATGGCTCTGATACCATGTTAGATTTGACAAATGCAAATCATCCCAAGAACACTTGCATGCAAGACTGTCACAAAGAAGAAGCAAAAAGACGGCAGAAGCTATGGCGGCCAAAAGGCCAGAGACAGGAAAATCATTGTGATAGAGAAAGCTTCTATTAACAAAATGAAATTACAATACAATCTCCTTATTGAAATGAAAGAAGTGAATCCTTATAAAAGGAAACACGAAACCCTAAAGGCTAAAACCCTAAAGAATTATAAAGCGCCTAAGTGAAACTTAAGCCTAGAGTATGATAAACTAATAATTAAATGATTTAATTATTAGCTAACATAAGACTACTCTAACACTTATATGAAAACTTAAGTGCCTAGAAAAGCAACACAAAAACATAAGGATTAGGGCACAATTAGGAACATGTTGAAAGATGAAACCCTACCAAAGGCAAACAAGACCTAGGGAAAGGATATACAAATAATTTTTTTGCATATGGTGACCTTAAAACTCAAACCTCCTTTGGATGATGCCTACATACACATGAAATTAAGATGATATAAATACATTCAGGGTGTCAACAAGACAAGAAAAAGACTCTTCTTAGAAAACTTAAAAATTACTTCAACACATTCAATATACCTTAAATCCTTTGTAGGCTGCATAAGCATGTAATATCCTTACTCCTAATCTAGAAATAGGGGCAAAATTTTCACCATAGTCAATACCTTCTTCTTATGCATACCCTTTGCATACTAGTCTAGATTTGTTCCTTATCACATCTCCTTTCTCATTGAGTTTATTTCTAAAAATTCATTTAGTTCCTATCACATTCTTATCCTTAGGTCTTAGTACTAGTGACCATGTATTATTCTTTTCAATTTGATCTACCTCTTCTTTCATAGATTTCATCCAATCTTCATCTTCTAGTGCACATTTTACCAATCTAGGCTCAAATTGAGAAATCAAACAATTATTATCTCTTAAATTAATTCTTGTCAATACTCCTACATTTTTGTCTCCAATAATTATGCTCGATGAGTGATGTCTTCTTACATACTTTACCAATACAAGTTCAGTAGCTTTTTCTTCATTTTTATCATCTCTCGGTAGAGGGTCATTTTCTTCTTCAATTTTTTCTTACTGTTGCTCAGTTGTGTCAACTGAATTACCATCTTGTGCATAAAAAAATCTGTCATAGTCTTTAGGTTCCTTTTTGCTATCTTCTTCATTCTATTCAGAAAATTCATCAACTCTTACACTTGCACTTTCAACTATTTTGTTAGAATCCTTGATTAAACATTTATATGCTTTACTTTTTGAAGAATAACTAAGAAATATTCGTTCATCACCTTTAGAATCAAATTTTCCATTTCTATAATCTTTTAATATATAAATTACTTCCAAAGATTTTGTAATAACTTACATTTGATGTTTTGCCAAACCATAAGTCATAAGGTGTCTTATTTGTACCTTTCTTCAAATGTATTGGGTTAAGTGTGTAAACTGCAATTCTTATAGCTTATCTTCAAAATGTTTAGGGAATCTTCTTATCAATCAATAAAGTTCTGGCATAGTAAATAATAGATCCATTTCTTCTTTCAACTATCCAATTCTATTGTGGAGTCCTTAGTGCATCTACTTGCCTTTTAATTCCATGATCTTTGCATAAGACAAAAAAATTCATCAGAGATGAATTCACCTTCTCTATCAGATCTTAGACACTTCAGTTGTTTACCTGTTTCCTTCTCAACTCTATCCTTATAACACTTAAACATTTGAAAAACATCAAATTTTTCTTTTAAAAACATGATTGACATAATTCTTGAATAATCAACCACAAATAAAATAAAGTACTGATCTCCATAATAGCTTTGAAATTTCATAGGACCACATATGTCAGTGTGAACCAGTTCTAAAATACCATTTGTAGAATATTATTTTCTTAGAAAACTTGACCTAGTCATCTTACAAACTTGACATTCTTTACACATAGCTTTCTCAGGTTTTCTTAATCTCAATAGACCTCTTACTCTATTCTTCTTACTTACTTTGATCATGCTATCAAAATTTACATGACATAGTCTCTTATGCCATAACCACACATCTCCAGTTTTAACAAATAAACAACTCTCTGCATCAATATCCAGATAAAATATATTACATCTTGATTGTCCTCTAGTTGTAATTAAATCTCCATTAGTACCATAGATGTTAACTTCTCTATTCTAAAATTCCAGTCAGTGACCAGTATTGTTCAGTTGTGAAACACTCAAAAGATTATAGTTCAGTCCTCTAACCCAATATGCATCATTACATTTAATTTTCTCATTTATTACAATAGATACTTTACCTTTCATAGGACATGGAGCATCGTTGCCAAATCTGACAAATCATCCATCACATTCTTCTAGATTTTCAAACTTGTCAATATCACCAGTCATGTGATGTGAGCAACCACTATCAATGATCCAAGGGTATGGTTTACTTATGTTAGAAGAAATAAGAGAATGGAAACAATATAAAAAATAATCCAAGAAGTGAAGTGTAAGAAAGGTTTTACCATAAACCAAATGTGAGAGAGTGTTGCAAGATTAAACACCAAAACCAAGATAGTACTCCAAGAATCCAACAAGAGCCAAGAGATTTTTGTAGGGGGAAAAGTAAAGAAAAACCCCTTTGTGTATTATGAATGAGGCATGAAAATCCTAAAGAGAGAGAGAAAGAATATGAGCAAGAAGATCAATACAATATGATAGAACTACTATGCAAGGGGATAGAAATTGTGTGAGAGAATTGTGAGAAAATTAGTGTCAAGTGTGTGGAGAAATATCTCTTTAAATAGAGATGAGTGAGGGAGTTTGCATGTAACTCCCTATGTGCATGAGTGCCACATTCATGCTTAGTGTGTTCCAAGTGTGAGCATCCTCATAAGGAGGAATAACCTATTTTCCTTATTAAAGGAATTACAAAATATGAGTTGTCCTCCCACTTGGACTAGAGGACAAAATTACATGTAGATATTCCTTTAGGAATATCCTAAAATAAATAAAGGAGGATACCTTGGTTTATCCTAAAATTAAATAAAACAACCAAGGAAAGATTACTAATTCTAACAACTTACATGAGATACAAGTTCTTTTTCATCTTCAACCTTTTTTTAATCTAATTCTTCCTTTACTACAACAAAAATAACTTCATATTCTTTATCAGTATCCTTAGATTCATCATCAGTTATACCTTCCTCAGCTAGGTAACAAGACTTCTTTCCTTTGTCCTTAAAATCTCTGAATCTTTGGTATCAGTTGTCTCTTTTATCAGTCTTATCATTTATATCATTTCCAGGACATCTAGATGCAATATGTCCAATCTTATTACAATTGAAACATTTTAATGGTAATTTACCTTTATAATTTCCTTTGCCTCTAGGTAGTCGGTTAGCCAATAGTGCTTCAAATTATTCTTTCTCTTTCTCTTCTGTCATAATGTTGTCATACTCATTTCCATGTGAAGTACTATGAACCTCTCTTTCTTTGCTTAATGTTCCAATGCTCATAAATGAATTGAAGGCTATCTCAATAGTCATTATACTATTGTCAAAGTTACTTAGCTCAAATGCAGTCAATTTGCCAATTAGGGCTTCAAGAATAACAATATTATTCAATATTATATCATCTTAAAATGGAAGCACTTCCATGTTAAGAGCATTTAGCCCTTTGAGTAGGTGTTTTGGGATCATGTCAAGCACCTTGAATCAGCTCTTTGTTTGGATCATACTTGTTCTCCTCATTCTACTTCTATATGTCCTTGATTTTCACTCCAATCTGCATTTCCTAGCATTTTGGGTCAGGATCCTGAGGTTTTTGACCATAAGGTCAAAGTCAACATTTATGGGTCAAAGTTGACCTTGATCCTAACCTGGTCAAGATTGACCTCAACCCTGACCTAGTTAGGATCGACCTTGACCCTGACCCCCTATCCAGATTTTAAATTTCCTTGATTTTTAGGTGTCAGGTTTTGGGGATATTTGTTTTCCCGCCTCTGGGTCGACCATTTCAGGTTTCAGAATGGTAAATCCTCAAATTGCATTTAATATAGGTATATTTTCTAAATATTAGGACCTAATTGGGATTTAATTCTCCAGGGTGGTCCCTCTAGAGGATTGTGCCCTATAAAAGGATGCCTTCCTATCTCATTTTCTCCATCAAGTTTCCAAGCAATCTCATGATCAAGGCATAAAGTTTGCAATCTCCTCTCTCAAGCTCTCAAGGTGATCAAGAAAGCATCCATTCAAGCATTCAAGTCATTTTCTCAATCCAAGTTCTCCATTGAAGATAAAGGATTCAAGCCATTGAAGGGATTTGGTTCAAGCATGCAAGATTCATCATTCAAACCCTAGATCTAGCCATCATGATGGTGTGATCTTCCTTCAAAGATCCTTTTTTTCATCTTCAAGATCCATTTCATTCTTCCCTCAAGGTGAATTCCAAGCATACAATCATGGAGGTTTGATTTACATTTGTTGATGTTATGTTCAAGCTTTCATATTAACATACTTGATTACATTTCAAATACAATTTGCATATCTATTGAATATCATAGCTTCATTGTTAGATCTACTTCTACTACTTGCTAGCATTCTCCATTTCAATTTCAATATTAAGGTTGATTCCAAACTGGGGTTTGACTAAGGAAAACCCCTACCCCAATAAACAAAACCATTTTTCTTGCAGGTATAGTTGCAGAACTACGGATCTGAGCTTGGATTTGGATACCCTTTTCGCCAAACTTCTGAGATCTGTGAACAAAATCAAAGTCGACCTTCAGAATAAAAATGTAGCCTTTGACCTTTTATGAGGGTCAAAGATGACCTCCCTTAGAATTGGAAAAGAGTTCTAGGTTTTGTAGATCTCACAATTTTGGTCCAAGATCATGAAAATCAATAGTTTCTGAGATTGTTTGACATGGTTTTCAGCAGGTTCTTTTTTGGAGGTAAGTACCTTTATCTCTTCATTTCAACATTAGTCATTTATATTTACTTTCCATATCAATACAATTCAAATGTAAGTTTAAAAGATTGGTTTTGGGGTCTCTTTTATGTGAAAACCATTGTTCTAGGACCCCGGCCATATTTTATTCTTTACATTTTGGTGAACTTGCGTTAGACAAATCTTTCTTTTTGGTGTTAGATCATTTGTTTTCTTGCCTTAATATTAGATTTCTTTTATGCTCTTGCATTTACATTTCAAAAATCTAAAAAAATTGCAAAATTTCTTTAAAAATACAAAAACATTTACATTTTCATGCTTTTAGTATTCAACATGTATGATTCTTGTTTTGAGTACTTTGATGATGATTTTGTTGTTCAAGATGATAGATACCTTAATGAGGTACATGGAAGTGAAGATGAAAATTGTTTGAATGAGATCTCCATTAATCCTATTCCTATTTCATCTTCCTCTACAACCTCTTCAATTGACCTTTACAAAGATAAGTTAGGGATTGATGTTAAGTCTTCTCCTAATATATGTCTTTTCTATGAGCCTATTTTACAATACAATTTACCTTCTTTCCCCTCTAGGGATCAAGCTTTAATGACTTATGACACTCCTACAATGTGCTTTATGGATAGGGATGATAATCCTCCTATTTGGGATGAACCTTTGGATTTGGATGTTGATTACTCTCTTCCTCATGAAACCATTGTGGATAATCCTCCTATTTGGGATGAACCTTTGAATTTGGATATTGATTACTCTCTTCCTCATGAAACCATTGTGGATAATCCTCCTATTTGGGATGAACCTTTGGATTTGGATGTAGATTACTCTCTTCCTCATGAAAGCATTGTGGATAATCCTCCTATTTGGGATAGATACATTGATTTATCCCCTCCTTGTGAAGAATTTTTGATAAAAATGGATGACATATTCTCTAAAACACACTTCCCTTATGTGAGAGAAGATGACATTATAAATCCCTCACCTCCATTTGGGATTGCTTCTAGTGACAAGACATTAGCAGAGAAAGATATGAACTCCCTTAATGCTCTTCCTCTTAGTGGTGATCTTATGGAAAATCAAGATCCTACCTCACATCATTCTTACCATAATATTACTTATATCTATTCAAATCCTTTTTCAACTATGGTTCCAAGTGTTCCTCCAGTTGTGTCTTCCATTCATATCACTTCCTACACTTTTACTATTGTTCCTAATCTTCCTAATCCTAATCCTATCTTTCCTAATTTGATTTCTAATTCTCCATCTACTATTCCTAGTTCTTCCCACACTTATGTTGAGGTTCAAACTATGGTTCATGATGTAGATGTGCAAATATTCTTCAAAGTACCTTCTCCTTATTATCTAATCCATAAAGATAAGAGAAAAGAAACTTCTCCTTTGAGATTTATTGATAATTTTACCCCTCACTCTGATATAACATAGATCTTTTCTAGACTAGGGGGCAAGAAGTATATTTCTCCCTGTCTTCTAGAATCCATTATGTTCTTGCTTTGAGCTTAATTAGTATTCTTTCTATCCTATCTCTCTATGGTTTAGTATTATGTTTATAATCATTCATAGATTCTATTTTATATTCAAGATATCTTTTCTAGGACATGTTTTTTGCAAAGGTATCCCTTGCCTTTCATCCCTAGGGGGCAAGGTTCTTCCTTTTCTCTCTTTGTCTAGGGAACTGCTTTCCTTAGCTTAGTGGTATTTGTTTATATTGAAATATTATTTCATCATATTGACAAATATTTTGACTATGGATAACCTTCTTACATGAGAAGTTGTTGTCCTAGGTCGTCACTTCTTCTCTATGTTGCAAATTATTATCTTTATAAACTCTCACCCTTGCTTTGGCGTTAGAGTTATTTCCCTCATTCCAAAGATTCCTCTTCCTCTTGTTTACAGGGGGCTTGATGATTGAATCTTTGTTCCCACCTTTTGAAAGATGATATTTTATCTAAAGTACTCCTCTTTGGTGGGGGTCTTGTTGATAAGATCTTTTTCTTTGAGGATCCTTTTCCATGAGTGACATATCCTTTTCATGATTATCTATACTCTTGGATGTAGGGGTCAATATCATTCGCTAAGAATATGGTATACATTTTTACTAAACAATATATCCCCTTCCATTGTGAAGTAGGTATCCTCTTCTATCTTTGTTCCTACACTTGGGGGGCAAGGATGTCATCTCCTTCTTTTCTGTCTTTTTGGGATTCACCTCTTTCCTTGGTTAAGTAGTATCTATCTATTATGTGATAGCCAATCATACATGAAAATTTTGGTTTGCATTGAGGATCTATGCCCTTGATAAAAACCTCTTTTGTTGTTTGACATTGGGTTTCCATGGTTGATATATCTCTCACCTTGGAAATTGAATAGTGTGCTATCCCTCACAAGGGTTACTTTTTTTTCACTTCTTGCATGATATCTCTTTGCATTCATCCATTCCATGGCCTCATAGGAGCTGTGACTTTATTGGCTTGGACTGGGTGTTGTTTATGGATATTGTCTTGATGTTGAAGAAGGCTTTATCCTTTTTCTTTCCTTTCCTTAACATGTCAAAATAATATATTTTTTCCATATTAAGGAGGGGGGCATATATAGGGTTTCCCTTGTACTATAGGTTTTATTTATTTACATGATAAATCTTGGAAGGTAATGCACATAAGTTTCTAAATCCTAAAAAGACATGCATTCATATGCTAAATCTTCTGATGGTAACACACATAAGTTGCTAAATCCTGAGGAGACAGACATTTTTCAAAATTTTTCCATATGCTAAATCCTCTGAAGGTAACGCACATAAGTTGCTAAATCCTGAAGGGACACGTATTTCCAATTTCAAATATGCCAAATCTTGGAAGGTAATGCACATAAGTTGCTAAATCCTAACAAGACACGCATTCATATGCTAAATCTTCTGAAGGTAACGCACATAAGTTGCTAAATCCTGAGCAGACATACATTTCATATTCATAGTGATACAAGAAGGTGGATCTATGAGTATTCTAAAAGCCATTAGAAGATGTTGTGTGTGTGAATTTTGTACCTGATCTGTAGACACGACACTTTAGTAAAACATTAGAGGTTAGTTGAAATTGAAATTTGCAATGAATTGAAAGCTAAACTAACCAGGTGATTTACTACCTTCTAATAGGTGTGAGTATGATGTTCTTAGATTGTTATCAAGATCAATGACCTTGATGACACCTAAATGAAGGATTTGAATGCAAAATTGATATGAAATGAATGCAATTAATCTATTTTTTTGATTGTCTTATGCAATGATATGATGAAAACTAATATGAATCTAGAATCTAAGATGAAATTGATATGCAATGAATTGATCTAAGATGAATTATAAATGATATGCAATACTCAAAAATAAGAATGATCTCACAATAACTTGGATTCGCAAAGATGATTCTTCAGTCTCCTATTCGACAGCGTGAGGATGCAAAAATATGAGATGATTTGAGATGAGCTGAGCCTTAATTTATAGAAATCTAGGGCTTTGGAGGTGCATGAAAGAAAGCCATAAATCACTCAAATAACTCAGCTTGATTTTTTGAGTTATTTTTTGATAAAGATAATTTAATTCACAAAAATATGCAAAAGTAGAGTTTAACTCAAAATAGAGTTTAGCTTTAATTGATAATTGGTAGTTGCCTGCTTTTTTGATTGTGCATGTTTTATTTAATAATAAAATGATTTATTTCCAACTTAACTGATTTTGAAAAATAAAACAATTGACTTATGGGTTAATCAATTATTTTTCAAACTTTTATTCAAAAACAATATTTTTAAAAATTGACAACTTGCTTTAATTAATTAAATAAGAATTTAATCAATTAATGATAGGATTTCAGATTTATTGTCAAAATTAAATAATACAATTTAGGAATAAATAGAATTAACTTCAATTAAATAATTAAGTGGCAGTATTAAATCTAATTAATTAAATATTGAAAATATTCAATTAATCAAACTTTAGGATAAATTAGATTTATCGCCAAATATTTATTAAATTAAAGATAATTATGATAATTAGGAATATTACTAGGAATATTCCTCGATGCAGAATTTGAGATAATCAATTAGGATTCAATGATGTTCAGATGTGCCTTAGGTTAGGACTTCGATGTCGATTTCGTTCGATGTGTCGATATAGAGGTTAATGAACTTATAGCACATTTTTGGGGTATTACATTTTGCCCCTCTTTGAATTACTGTGCAAATCGTAGTGGTTCAAAGATATGAAACTGATATGAAAGATATGATGATAATAGGTCCTAAATGACCAAAGATAATGTTAACTATAATAGCAAATGAACCGATGATTGTGAAAAAGTGTCAAAATGTCTGATTCCAAACCTTATGATTGTGAAGAAGTGAGTGACCGATTCCATACTTGATTGTCCTTAGAAGAATCATGTAGGTATCACATCTGAACCCTTCAGTTACTGAAGAACCAAGGAAATAACACTAATGAACCGATGGTTACAAAAAATGATACAATTTACAAGATTAAGAGAATACCAGATTGATATGGATCTTGATGAATCTGATATGCCCCGAGTGATGATTGATTTTCCCCAAGCGATGAGGTCTTTTGATGAATCAACAACTAGATGTGGTTGTTGTCTTGATTACTTAGGAAAGATATAATTTCAAAATTTAATTATAGACTTTGAATGATATGCAATACCATGCCCCCTTTAGGATTAAAATTGAAATCTGACAAGAAAAGTCTGTGTTGATAGTTTAGAAGCATGCTAATTGATTTGAGAAGTGGGTAAACACATTCGAGAATGCATTCTGCATCATTGGAGGGTCCAAAAGACCAAGTTTGATTAGGTTAAACCATGAGTTGACCATAGTTGACCAAGTTAAAATTTTGATAGTTTGATGTAAGATAGTCAGTTAAGTTGAATTCTGGATTTTTGTGATGATCGAAGGTTGATTATGAAAGTAGTTAATAATATGAATGATCTTAGATTTCAATTTTGATCCTGAAAAAGGATTCTACTTTCTATTTCATTGGATGGACCTTCATGTGAGATTCAGTTCTTGTTAGATGTGAAGAATTGATTGAAGAATTGTTTAAGCATTTAAGTTCGTTTAATCATTGTGAGATCATGCAAAGATGAAAAAATGAAATGCAGAATGAAATGCAACCTAGGATCTAGGACCTACTCACTGATCATATGTCGATTTGTTATCATCATTGAACTTTTAGGTAACCGGATAAATCAATACAATGCCCACTAGTTATGAAACCATAGACATATGAATATTGATTTGTATGTGCATGAATCAATACAACACCCACTGATTAGGCAACCATGGACATATGAATATTGATTTTATTTTCGGAATGTCAAATTAGATATTAGCACCAAGGCACAAACGCTAGGATGACCTGAATATCATCTCCATTTTGATATAGCAATTTGTATAAGCATCAAAACATAAATGTCATGATGACCTGAATACGCCTTGCATTACAAACACATCAAACAGTTAAGAGATCATTCTAAATCCAATGTGAATAACCCATAGTGACCCTTTATCATTCACATCCTTAGGCAAGATTGCGTTTCACAGTAGGAGAAAGAACTCACTCAAAAATAGTTAGATCAAACTTCCTTGAATTTTTTGGGTATCAATGGTCGAGGTACGCATGGCCATCCAATTTGAGATAGAGGCTCTTATAGTCGGACATCATTTCAATCCAAAATTTTCAAAGTTGTTAGATTTTCACATACAAGAAGAAAACAAAGAAAATATTATGCCCCCAGTCATCACTCTCTAAATCCTATAAAGGACATCATCGAAGAGCTTGAGAGGACATAATATGCAAAAATCTCAATGTGAATCAGTAAGCATACAAGGAGATAAAAGCATGTAAAAGCATAGATTGTTTTTAGTTTGTGTTTGATATTTGATTGCATTGTTGCAAAATCCTTTCTAGAGATGAGACTGACTGACTGACTCAAATGAAGCTTCAAAGGACTCTAACTAGATATGACACGTCTAAAGTATACTGGAGGCCATAGGATATGACATTGATTGCCCCCAAGTTTTGAACATTGATAGGATACAAACGCTTGAGTTGATTGGTGTACAAACTGACTTATTGAAAACAAGAATGCAGAAACAAACTAGGAGATATGTACAAACTAAAGCAAGACTGAAAGCTAGGAAAGACTAAGATTGCACTGATAGATGGAGCATTTTGAAACAAGTGGCACTCGTTTGCTAGGTTTTCACCATCTTGGCAGAGATTCTATTTTTTCTACCAAGGCGCTTGTTTCCAGGTTTTCATCAAGGCACTTTTTCTTTTTCTCATTTTTTTGTACTTTTCATTTTTTTCAATTTTTTTTTTGTGAATCATCAAGGCGCCTATTGCTAGGTTTTCACCAAGATGTTCATTTTTTCAGGACTTTTTCCAATTTTAAAGATTTTTTCAAGACATTTTACCATAGACTGAATGTCTTAGGCATATAATTTCTTCAGATAGAGAATGTTGATTGGTTCTTGAAGTTGTTCTCCTTTAGTCATTGAGAGTTGATAGGCACCAGAGCCAAAAGTAGCAGTGATTACAAAGGGACCCAGCTAGTTGGGTTCAAACTTCCCCTTGCGTTCTCAATGTGATTGATTTTTAGGATTTTCTCTCAAGACTAGATCACCAACCTAAAATTCTCTATGTCTAAATTTCTTGTTGTAGCCTCTAGACATTCTCTTTTGATATACTCTGAGATGATCATACGCTACTTGTCTATGCTCATCTAGTAGTTCAAGTTCTTGCAACCTAGACACTTTGTAGTCATCATCAGTTACTAGACCATGCATTTTGATTCTTAGTGATGGGATTTCAACCTCAATAGGTAGTATCACTTTAGACCCATATACTAAAGTGAAAGGTGTAGCCCCAGTAGGCATTCTGATAATTGTTTTGATACTGGTTCTGATACTTGTTCTAATACTGGTTCTGATACTTGTTCTGATACTTGTTCTAATACTGGTTCTGATACTTGTTCTAATACTTGTTCTATCATGCAGTCCTAATGTCTAGCAAGGTGGAGAACAAGAGGGATTAGCAAGCTAGTGGAAGAGATGGAAGATGAGAAAGAAGGAGAATGAAAGGAAGAAATCCTCAAGGGAAAACTCCTCAAGAATACCCAAGCTAGGGAAAAATTGTCATGTAAAACACATTTGGACAAGAAATGAAAGGCCAGCATAGGATAAGTCACAAAAGCATAATGCAAGAGAAAGAAAGGATGTAGTCCAAAGGAGTAGACATGTCAAGAGGCTTCATAGCACTGTGTTTTACTCTTTCTTTCTTTTTTTATTAGATCAAGACCAAAGGGGAAAAGGATAGTGATAGGTGAAAAGGAATAGAGGAAGATGGATATGAAGGCTAAACATGGAAGGAATGAAAGTAAGATCATCATAAGACAACTCACAAAATAGCCAAATGTTCATGTATAGGTCAACCTTATCAAGATCAAAGAGAGAAGATGGAATGGATGAAATATGTAGAAGAACTACGCATGATGCCTGATTGCTAGGTTTTCATCATGGTACTTATCCAAGGTGTGACAAGGGAGTGGTTTTCACCATAGGATGAATTTATTTCTCTTTACTTTTGCTACCAAGGCACCTATTTCCAGGTTTTCATCAAGGCACATTTTCAATTCTTTTTTTTTTTCTTCTAATTTTTGGAAGAAGGCAAGCTTTTTAGATAGTGCTCCTTGAAAGGATAAACCGTGATATGCCAAAGATTCAAATGATATGCTCAAAGATGCTGATAGGGAAAGGAATATGGAAGACAAAAATGGAAGATAAGGTTTTATGTAAAGCGAGTGAGGTTGGAAGATAGGAGGAATAGGAAAATGAGGAAAAAGGATAGAAGGTAGAAGGATAATGAATGGAAGGATTGTGAAAGGGTAGATGAAAAGGAAGGCAAGATCAACATCAACACACACCTTGAAGGGTGGCAAGACAATGGAGGAAATGTGAATGAAGGAATATGGTGAATGGATAGCAGAGGTTGCAGTTTAGGCGCATGGAATGGAAGAATTTTTTTGGAAGGAGATGAAGTGGAAGCCTTTGGAAGCTTGAATGTCAACTTCACTTTTTGCTCAACACCAGACTCTTTCAAGAGAGACTTTGGAATCCATATAGCCATAGGCTTTTTATTTCCTTTTGATGATCTAGAGAGAATATCTTCAATAATGAATTTTGGAACCCATACTTGTCTTGTAGTTTTTTTCTTAGATATCTCTTTTGACTTTATGCCTCCGTGTCGATTAGAGGAGACATGGTGATCTTCTTTTTTTGATGGATTATTGTATTTCTTGTTTTTCTTGTAGTGAACATTCAAGTTACTTCCAAAAGACTTGGGACTTGTGGAATAAGGAGGATATGACTGGTTTAGATGGGTGGGTGGATGGAAAGGATTCAAGGGTGTGCATCTATGTTGATCTTGAGGAAAGATGGGAGATGGAGGAATGTAAGGACCCAAGATGGATGGCGAATTAGGAGAGTTAGGAGGGGAAAGTGAAGGGACATAAGGACCCAAGATGGAAGGTAGACGTGAAGCTCTTAGTAGTGGTGGAGGAGGTCCAAGGATGGACATGGAAAATACAAAAGGATAATCAATAAGTTCATCATCATCTATGTGACAACCAAGGACATCAACATCTTTTGAGTGAGCATTTGGATTTTCAATAGGATCATGAAAATCTTGAATAGGAGCACCTTCTTTGATAGGATTTTTCATATCTTGCAAAGACTTAGGAAGAGTAGAAAGTGGAAGTGAACATGGAGTGGTAGAACAAGAAGATGGAAGACTTTGATCTTGACAAGGATCTTTGGATAGCATAAGCACATAATTTTTCTCTTGATTTTCAATAGGCTTAACATTGGAAGTAACAACACCATTTTCAATAATCTTAATGGAAGTATCATCTTTGGAAAGTGCAAGTGGGGCAAGGTTATTTTGATTGTCAATAAGCTCAATGGTGTAAGTAGTAGCTTGATCTTGCTTAGGAGAAGACTTAAGACAGGGTGGAATGAATGAGAAAGGGTGTGCAGGGTCAAAAGAACCATGGAATGGATAAGAGACATCATGAAAAGGATTGGATGACATGGAGGTTTTTTGATATTGATCTTTCTTTATCATTTTTAGGGTCCTCTTGAGATGGAGCCACTTCTAAGGACAAGGAAGCATGTTGGGATTGTATGGAAGACTTTGGAAGAGATGGTGAAGGACTAGCTGAAGTAGGCATTATAGCATATAAAGGCTTAGGCTCTTTAGGTTTAGCATTATTGAAAGTATTTTCAGCTAGGTGAAGGTTAGCTTGAGTTTCTTTGAGAGGTAGCCCTTGAGGATAACTATAGGAAACCGCATGAAAAGTATTAGGACCTTTGGTGGATGAAGGATTTGTGAAAGATTTGATAGGCTTGGAGGCTTTACGAAATGTATGGGTATTGGAGGAAGTAGGGGATGGAAGGGAATCATCACAAGACAAAGGTTCAACATTAACATGATCTTTCTTGAGAGTTTAATCTTTATTTTCAGCCTGAGAGTTCTTAGAGGAGAGATTTCTTATAGTATTTACTTTTTTAATTAGCATGAAAAACTTTCTCTTCCTCAAGTAAAGTAGACGTGTCATCTAAGTATTGTTCACATAAGTCATCAAAGTCTCTTTCAAAATCAAAATCATATGGATCGCCCTCATGATCTATCCAATGTGACGTCCCATTTGTAGTAAGTAGGAAGACATGACGAGGAGGATTCTTAGGAACAGAGGTGTCATAGGTATCATTACATTGTCTATCATCATAGTCATCATAGTCTTCAAAGATGGGCATGTTACTCTCTGTGGAAGAGGTATCATAAGGGTTGTCATGTTGCTCACATTCTATCTGGGGGCATGGTGACATATACAAGTCTTCATCAAATGGAAAAGGACATAGAGCTTCCATGGAAAACTCTTTAGGTTCCTTTTTTTTCTCAAGTTTGTTAAGCTTGACTTGCATAGCATGCATCTGCTTCATCATAGTGGTGATTAAAATTTCTTCCTCATGTGTACTGATTCTTTGAGACATGTTAGGAGTTTTAGGACTCCCTGGGATAGATCAAGGTGGAGTTTGTTGATTACCTCTGTGAGTTGATGGAGGAGGTATGTAACTAGTTTTCAATCAAAAATTGCCAAGGCCGTCGTCTTTGTAAAGACCAGAATTATAAAGTTGTTCAAGAGTGGGACCTTGGTGAGTCAAAGGTAAGGTATAAGATGATTCTCCTACTTTCTTATGTGAGGAAGCTCTAGTCTCCACCATTAACCTTGGGTGAAGCAAAAGAATAAGATGAAGACAACTGAAGAATGAATTGATTCAAGAAGATCAAATGACACAACCTTGTCAAGGTTTGATTGATTGAAACTTGGATTAGACATAAATGAAGGAGACCGTGCCTTGAATGTATGGGTATGATTCCCAAAAGATAGTGGACATGAGTTCACAACACTTAGCCATTTTGATGATTGATTGAAGATTGATAGTTATGACAAGGTTTTGACACCATATGAAAAAGACTCAAATCGGTAAAATAGAAGGCTAAATCAGATTCAAGAGGCCACTTTGGGAAAATGATTGGATTCTCAATAGCTTACTACTTTTTTCTTGACACAGTGATTTGTTCAACAGATTCTGAAAATAGGCTGAAACAGCTAAGTATCTGGCAATTCTGACAATTTTTTGACAACTTTTCAAAATTTCCCGAATGACACTCTACTGACTCGTACGATAGTGGGTATGCTATGAAATGATATTTGAAAATCTTGTACGATAGTTGAAAAAATTGCACGATAGTGGGTATGCTATGAAACGATAGTTGAAAAGCTCGTACGACAGTTGCTAGCAGGATTTGACTTTTTTGAATTTGACTGGCAGGAAGAATCATACGACACTGAGTTCCTTACCATACGATAGTTGGGCAGTAATGAAATGTCATTTGACAAAAAATCATATGACTTTCTGACCTCTTGAGATGACTTTTGACTCCAAAAAGGAATTTCACTTCAAATTTTGCAAATTTTGAGTTTTCAGATTTGGATTGTTTGCAAATTTTAATGTCCAAATTTTGAGGATTGTAATAGATTTGTTCATTCTTAGTAACCAGATAGATAAACAAGCACACAAAATAGCGAGCAAGTGATTTCAAGCATGTTTGAAGACAATGAACAAGGGAAAAAGAAACCTTGTGCATGAATAATCAAGTGATTTTATTCATTCTAATCCTTAGAAGTGTGAATTGTGTATGTTCCAAAAAGTTTTGCATTAACACACATATTCCTAGAAAATGAAAATTTGGCCTCACTAGGGTTTTTAGTAATGGTTTGACTCTGCAACTTTTATGATCCAAAGGGGTGAACTCCAATCTCAGCCCACCAGGGTTTTGACACAGTCTGAGAATTTAATCAATCAGGAGCTGCTAGGGAGATCTGACAACCCAACAATGAACCGCACCTGTGAAGATTTCTTCCACAAGGACATTTATATAGTGGCTGTCACTACCATAGTGAAAATGGCTATTACCGCTTGAGGTTCCATCAACATGGTTGACCCAATTAAGGGAATGTCCACTATGGTTAACCCTCTCTAAAGGTGACTCACAAGATATACCACATGGAGACTGGTTCCAGATTCAAGGATTTGGGTTTCTAGTACTATCCAAAAAGGAAGTAGAGCATAATCCCCTAGCCTTTTCACTTTTAACCCAAACAAAGTAGAGAGATTAATTCGACACACTAAGACCAAGATTATCTCACAAAGATCTATGATATCAACCCCTTAGGATCTATCAACCTCTCCGGAGAGAGAATGCCTTGATCAAAAGTTGAAGACACACAGATCTGGTGGAATGTGAGACTCCCTCAGTATCCTCCCCACCTACAAGGGATCCTTCATTGAGAAGAGTTTCACTGGAAACCCACTCTCTCAAGATCCACAAATAGTGTTCATGGGGCCTAATTACTATGTGTAACAAAGATGCTGCAAGCAAACTATGTTCATTTTTATAGCCCAAATGAAGTTTGTGATAGGAAAGCAAAAAAAAAGTCACTCAAGCTAGACACATGAGATGTTCATTTTAGATCCAAAATTGAAGTCTTATCAGTTGAGAAGATTACCTAAATTCCTCACAACGCACTTAGTAGATTTTTACCTATTTTTAGTAATTCTTGTACTTTTTCCAATCAAAACCAGCAGGAGTCAATAAAAAATAGAGAATTTTAATTGTTAAGATTAGCCGTTAGTTGAAATTTGAAAACCAAATATGACAAATTGCCTTGAAAAATGAAACGACAGTTGAAATCTAATGCCGAAACTCGTATGACAATGGGTCTACTTCTAGACGACAGTCCAAAATCTCATACGACAATGGGTTACCTCCTAGATGATAGTCCAAAAACTTGTACGACATTGGGTTACCTCCCAGATGATAGTCCAAAAAATCATATGACACTGGGTATCTCCTGATACGAGTTTTTGACAAAACTCATACGACAACTGTACAGACAAAAATTAAAAATCACAATGTCCTGCAGAGTATACCAGAACCCTTGAAACCCTTAACCTCAAAAGATAGAAAATTGATAGAAATGAAAGGAAACCCATTTCAGGGCCCCACGGTGGGCGCCAAAAATGTGTGTGTGAATTTTGTACTTGATATGTAGACACAACACTTTAGTAAAATATTAGAGGTTAGTTGAAATCAAAATCTGCAATGAATTGAAAGCTAAACTAACCAGGTGATTTACTGTCTTCTAATAGGTGCGAGTATGATGTTCTCAGATTGTTATCGAGATCAGTGACCTTGACGACACCTAAATGAAGGATTTGAATGCAAAACTGATATGAAATGAATGTAATTAATCTATTTTTTTTATTTTCTTATGCAATGATATGATGAAAACTGATATGAATCTAGAATCTAAGATGAAATTGATATGCAATGAATTGATCTAAGATGAATTCTAAATGATATGCAATACTCAAAAACAAGAATGATCTCACAATAGCTTGGATTCAGAAAGATGATTCTTCAGTCTCCTATTCGACAGCGTGAGGATGCAAAAATATGAGATGAGCTGAGCCTTAATTTATAGAAATCCAGGGCTTTGGAGGTGCATGAAAGAAAGCCATAAATCACTCAGATAACTCAGCTTGATTTTTTGAGTTATTTTAAAATAAAGATAATTTAATTCACAAAAACATGCAAAAGTAGAGTTTAACTCAAAATAGAGTTTAGCTTTAATTGATAATTGGTAGTTGCCTACTTTTTTGATTGTGCATGTTTTATTTATGAATTAATTTAATAATAAAGTGATTTATTTCCAACTTAACTGATTTTAAAAAATAAAACAATTGATTTATGGGTTAATCAATTATTTTTCAAACTTTTATTCAAAAACAATATTATTAAAAATTGACAACTTGCTTTAATTAATTAAATAATAATTTAATCAATTAATGATAGGATTTTAGATTTATTGTCAAAATTAAATAATACAATTTAGGAATAAATAGAATTAACTTCAATTAAATAATTAAGTGGCAGTATTAAATCTAATTAATTAAATATTGAGAATATTCAATTAATCAAACTTTAGGATAAATTGGATTTATCACCAAATAATTATTAAATTAAAGATAATTATGATAATTAGAAATATTACTAGGAATATTCCCCGATGCAGAATTTGAGATAATCAATTAGGATTCGATGATGTTCAGATGTGCCTTAGGTTAGGACTTCGATGTTGATTTCATTCGATGTGTCGATACAGAGGTTAATGAACTTATAGCCCATTTTTGGGGTATTACAGATGCATTACAGTTGCAAGTATAGTTTATGGGTGAACCTGTTGGGCTCTCCCTTAAGGGTTATTCATGGTAAGGTGGGCATCTTACTAGGTGAGGTAATCACTCTTTTCCTTTTTCTCTCTTTTTTTCCTTTCATGCTAGTAGGACTGGATCATGAAGCTATGTTATTTATAGTGGTTATCTTGTCTTTCTTATGTAATAATGTATGCTTTTATGATAGCTTTCCAAATATGATATTAGTATGAGAAATATTTCTTAGCAAGGTTTCTTATGCTAATTGATTTGGGTTGTTTGTACTAACCCTTGTTCTTTTGGCACCCTTGTGCATGTATGTTGAGTTAGAATCCTTAGCCTAGGGGCTTGTGTCCCTAACTAAGTGTCATTCTATCTCATTTTGAATCCACTAGGATCTTTTCTTCCTTCTCCTTTACCAAGAGTTTGCATCGAATCCATACTCTTGCTAAAGTGGGGGCTTAATGTATCATCTTAAAATGAAAGCACTTACATGTTAAGAGTGTTTAGCCCTCCGAGTAGGTGTTTTGGGATCATGTTAAGAACCTTGAATCAACTCTTTGTTTGGATCATACTTGTTCTCCTCATTCTACTTCTATCTGTCCTTGATTTTCACTCCAATCTACATTTCCTAGCATTCTAGGTCAAGATCCTAAGGTTTTTGACCATAAGGTCAAAGTCAACATTTATGGGTCAAAGATGACCTTGACCATGACCTGGTCAGGATTGACATCAACCCTGACCCCCTGTCCATATTTTAAATTTCCTTGATTTCTAGGTGTCGAGTTTCGGGGATATTTTTTTTTTTGACCTCTAGGTCGGCCATTTCGGGTTTTGGAATGGTAAATCCTCAAATTACATTTAATCTAGGTATATTTTCTAAAGGCTAGGACCTAATTGAGATTTAATTCTCCAAGGTGGCCCCTCTAGAGGATTGTGCCCTAGTTCACTATAAAAGGAGGCCTTCCTCTCTCATTTTCTCCATCAAGTTTCCAAGCAATCTCATGATCAAGGCATAAAGTTTGCAATCTCCTCTCTCAAGCTCTCAAGGTGATCAAGCAAGAATCCATTCAAGCATTCAAGTCATCTTCTCAATCCAAGTTCTCCATTAAAGATAAAGGATTCAAGCCATTGAAGGGAATTGGTTCAAGCATGCAAGATTCCTCATTCAAACCCTAGATCTAGCCATCATGATGGTGTGATCTTCCTTCAAAGATCCTTTTGTTCATCTTCAAGATCCATTTCATTCTTCCCTAAAGATGGATTCCAAGCATACAATCATGGAGGTTTGATTTACATTTGTTGATGTTATGTTCAAGCTTTCATATTAACATACTTGATTACATTTCAAATACAATTTGCATATCTATTGAATATCAAAGCTTCGTTGTTAGATCTACTTCTACTACTTGCTAGCATTCTCTATTTCAATTTCAATATTAAGGTTGATTCCAAACTAGGGTTTGACTAAGGCATACCCCTACCCCAACAAATGAAACTATTTTTCTTGTAGGTACAAGTGCGGAACTGCAAATCTGAGCTTGGATTTGGATACCCTTTTCGCCGAACTTTCGAGATCTGTGAACAAAATCAAAGTTGAACTTTAGAATAAAAATGTAGCCTTTGACCTTTTATGAGGGTCAAAGAAGACCTCTCTTAGAATTGGAAAAGATTTCTTGGTTTTGTAGATCTCGCAGTTTCGGTCCCAAATGGTGAAAATCAACAGTTTTTGAGACTATTTGATAAGCTTTTCAGCAGGTTCTTTTTCAGAGGTAAGTACCTTTATCTCTTCATTTCAACATTTGTCATTTAAATTTACTTTCCATATCAATACAATTCAAATGTTAGGATACAATATTGGTTTTGGGGTCTCTTTTACGTGCAAACCATTATTCTAGGACCCCAGCCATATTTAATCCTTCACAGGTATTGATGCAGGACCATCCTGGGTGTAAGAGAAATCTTGCATCACCCAAAAATATTTTTGTTTGCTTTTCAATAAGAGCTATCTTGTGCAGAGCTGCTATTTATGGAAACTTACTATTTTTAGTAAGTTGGTCATATGATCTCGGAATGTTCTAATTTCATATTTGGAGGTTCATCTCAGTCATTTCAGCCTACCCGTTGAGTTTCATTGCCATATCATCAGTATTGGTGAAGTTATTGAGGTTTTTGGGTATGAAATCTTTCAGGTCAATTTTGAAGGCCTTAGAGGTTCTAGATCGTGATCGACCCCTCATTGACTGGCGCTAGCGCGTGTCAGGCGCTATAGATCTTATCATGACATTTGTGAAAAGTGGTTACAATAGAAAAATGGACTTACAGTTAAAAAGTTATGGCCTCCGAAAGTTGGGTTACCTAAAATCATATTTTGTATTTCTTTTGAGCTGACCCTATTGTAATAATTGTGAAAAATAAATAATTCTATGTTTAGGCAGCCTAAAAGGCTAAATTTCTAGAACCTTCTCGGGTGGTGGAAATTGCCTATATAAGAAAGGTCTGTAGTGTTGTCTTAGGCAGTTCGGGATAGTTCTGGGTGGTAGTTTTGGGTAATAATTCGAGGCTTTGTCCTACAGAATATTGTAAGGGAATGCCCATGTGGCTTGGCATATTGTAATTCTAAAAGTTTGTAATTCCACATTTGTGGAGATAATAAGAAGCCAATTTTCTGTTCTTGCATATTGTTGTTGTTTCTCTATTTCTGTTATGTGTTTGTGGTATTAAGGGGAGCATCCTTCATCAAGTGGTATCAGAGCAGGAGTTCCTAAGTGTGTAAGCAGATCACTGATTGTGAGGCAATTTTCACTAGGACCATGGGTAATTAGGGTTTCTATGTAAACGGATCACTGATTGTTAGGCAGTTTGCACTAGGATCATGGTTATGGTTTCATCGAGAAGCATGAAAATATCTCCATGAAAGAAATGTGGTGGAAGAGCTGGTGTTGTAACACCTGAGGTTAGGGAACTATAGAGACAAGTGTGAGCATTGGAAGAGGAGATTCGTAGAGGAATGAATCTTAATGTCAGAGATGAAAGTGATGATGAAGCCGAAGAAGAAGATCAAGAAGGAGAAGACAAAGTTGTGAACCAGGAGGAAGAAAGACTTTTTTGAGCCATCTCAAAGATTGGGAAGAGGCCTAAGATTGAGGTCCTGACATTTTCTAAAAACCTTAACCCAAAAGAGTTGATCGACTGGATCAATGAATGTGAAGAATATTTTGTGTATGAAGATATCGAGGATCCTGATGGGGTCAAGTTTGTGAAGGCCAGACTAAAGGGTCATGCGAAGATCTGGTGGCAAGAGATTTAGTTGGAGTGAAATTGAAGAGGAAAGGACAAAATCACAAGATGGGGGTGGATGGTAGATAAATTGAAGTGACAATCCATCCCTGTTGATTATGAGCTTGACCTATTGAGGAAAATGCAAAGTTTGAAGCAAGTAGGAAGATCTGTTCAGGAGTATACAAAGGAGTTCTATTGAATCCTCATCAAAATA
This sequence comes from Chamaecyparis obtusa, assembly GCA_027943335.1. Taxonomy (NCBI): domain Eukaryota; kingdom Viridiplantae; phylum Streptophyta; class Pinopsida; order Cupressales; family Cupressaceae; genus Chamaecyparis; species Chamaecyparis obtusa. Next base: position 53,089 of record BSBK01011062.1, on the reverse strand, counting down.
GGCCATGCAAAAGATGAAAAGGAGAAAGTTTCTCATTACCTTAATGGGTTAAGGCTGAGCGTTCAGGAAGAATTGAATCTAGTTCTAATGAATAGTATTGAAGAGGCATACCAGTTTTCCCTAAAAGTAGAGGAAAAGTTGAACAAGAAGTTTGAAAGCAGACAAAGCGGAAGAGGTGGTGATGGAAGATCTAGTGGATGGTCCTATGGAGATTGAAATGAAGATCTAAAAGAGTAGGATGAGGCTAGTAATAGTCAGAATTAGAGAGGAGATAATTCCAATTGTTTCCATGATCAAAATAATAGAGATCAGAGAGGAAGAGGAAGAGGACAAGAATTTGGAAGAGGCTTCCGTGGAACATGTTTTCACTATGGAGAAGAAGGTCATAGGGCATTTGAATGTCCTCAACACCAAGGAAGCATAGATAAGAGGAATGAAGGCTAGGCTAGAGTTGCATATGTATATGAAAATGCCAGATCATCGCATTCTAAAGATTCTGAAAGAGGAGAAACACTGATTAACAGAAGAGTCATGTTGAGTGGTGAAAATGAACCTAAGCAAAGAAGGAGCATGTTTCACACTAGATGCAAGTGTGATGGTAAGTGTTGTGATGTGATTATTGATAGTGGCAATACTAATAATTTGGTGTCAAAATAAATGTTGAAAAATTTGAAGCTTAAGAGATAGAAACATCCACATCCATATCGGGTTGCCTGGGTATAGGATGACTGCAAGGTCATGGTCAATGAACAGTGCCTAGTAAAGTTCAAGGTCGGCGGGTACCAAGATGAGGTACTATGTGATATCATACCTATGGATGCATGTCATATGTTGTTGGGTAGACCTTGGTAGTTTGACAGATGTACTGTACATGATGGTCGTGCGAATACCTATTCCCTGACAAAGGATGGAGTGCGACATAAGCTAAAGCCATTGAAGGAAACTGAAGAAAAGGTATGTGGTAATGCAAGAATAACTTTTTTTGATAAAGGAAATTTCTCAAATGGTATGAGACATGAGCATATGTGTTTTACCTTAATTCCAAAGGCTGGGAAAGAGGAAGTAGAAGATGTATAGAAGTTGTAGAATTATTGAATGAGTTTCAGGATATTGTATTTGATAATGTGCTTGATGGATTACCACCAGTTAGAAAGATCAATCATCAGATGGACTTGGTTCCAGGAGCCAGTTTGCCAAATAAGGTAGCACATAGAATGACACTAGTAGAAAGTGAAGAGTTGAAGATAGATTTGAAGTTTAGTTCATCACATCATCCACAGATTGTATATGGAAGTAGTCCCAGAAATACATTTGAATTGAGAAAGATAGATAAAGGAGAAATAAGTAGTGCTGAAGTTGAGGATTTTGCAGAAAATTTGAAGAACATCCATGAGGAGGTGAGGAAGCACATTACCAAGATGAATGTGCAGTATAAGGCTAAGGCAGATGAAAAAAGGAGGCATAAGGAATTTTAGGCTGGAGATGAAGTCATGGTTCATTTGCGGAAGGAGCGATTTTTGATTGGTACATATAACAAGTTGAAAATGAAGAAGTTTGAGCCATGTAAGATACTAAATAAGCATGATTCAAGAAATGCATATGAGGTCGGGTTGCCTACTAAGCTAAATATTTCACCAATATTTAATGTTTCAGATCTGATAGAGTATCATGAAGGAGGTGTTGAAGATGAGGTTACAACAACACAGTGGAGTATTCCAGCAACCAGTTCAGATATCAAGGAGATTGAAGACATACTAGATAGTTGTGTTGGTAGAAGTACAAGGAACAAGACATATGAACAATATTTGGTCAAATGGAATGGATGACCTATTGAAGATTCATCATGGCTAGCAAAGGAGGAGGTTAACCATCTTAATTTTCCTCTGCACACTTGAGTCGTGAGAGGGTCACTTCTCAAATTACTCTGGGTGTCTAATGCAGGAGCATCCTAGGTGTAAGAGCAATCTTGCATCACCCAAAAATATTTATGTTTGTTTTTAAATAAGGGCTATCTTATGTAGAGCTGGTATTTATGGAAACTTACTATTTTTAGTAAGTTGGTCATATGATCTCGGAATGTTTTGATTTCACAGTTGGAGGTTCATCTTAGTCATTTCAGCCTACCAGTTGAGTTTCATTGCCACATCATTAGTATTGGTGAAGTTATTGAGGTTTTTGGGTACAAAATCTTTCAGGTCAATTTTGAAGGCCTTAGAGGCTCCGAATCATGATTGACCCCCGACTGATTGGCGCTAGCGCATGTCAGGCGCTGTAGATCTTGTCATGGCATTTCCAAAAAAGTGGTACAATAGAAAAATGGACTTATGGTTAAAAAGTTATGGCCTCCAGAAGTTGGGTTACCTAAAATCATATTTTGTATTTCTTTTGAGTTGACCCTATTGTAATAATTGTGAAAAATAAATAATTCTATGTTTAGTTAGCCTAAAAGGCTAAATTTCTGGAACCTTCTCGGGCGGTGGAAATTGCCTATATAAGAAAGGTCTGTAGTGTTGTCTTAGGCAATTTGGGACAATTCTAGGTGGTAGTTCTGGGTAATAATTCGAGGCTTTGTCCTACAAAATATTGTAAGGGAATGCCCATGTGGCTTGGCATATTGTAATTCTGAAAGTTTGTAATTCCACATTTGTGGAGATAATAAGAAGCCAATTTTCTATTCTTGCATATTGTTGTTGTTTCTCTATTTCTGTTATGTGTTTGTGGTATTAAGGGGAGCATCCTTCATCAGGTATAGATCTCAATTCCTAAATTGTAGATACTCTAATAGCATAATTAGAAGTTGGAGTTATCAAGATTTTACTTACCACTTCTTCATTAGTAAATGACCCTCCAACAACTCTCATGGCACTTACAACTTCTTTGATTCTGCCACTATATTGTGTGATGTTCTCATTATCTTTCATCCTCATCTCATCATATTTTCCTCTCAAGTCATCAACCTTAGCTTTTTACACATGTATATCTCCTCCATAGATAAGTGTGAGCCTATCCCACATCTCTTTTGAGGTAGTAAAATCTTTGATATAATTGAATTAAGAATTAGATAGAGAAGAAGCAATCTCTATCATAACTGAGTTATGTTCCTATTTTTATTTCAACTCATCAACTGTATGGGTCTGGTGGCCAGTGGAGTATAGTAATTTTGTAGCAAGCTCAGGGCATGTTCTCCAATCCCAGATAGATATAACATCATTATGATTTTCCATGTAGATAAACTTTCCTTGTTCAACTTATGTACCTCTCTCCTACACATCTTTGGATCTTTTACTCAAGTCTTTAAACTTATCTTTTCAGAGTACTTAGCTTTGATACTAATTGTTGGATTACAAAGGGGGGGTAGTGAACCAATAATCCTGATCACAAAATACCTTAAAATAATTTCTCTGATTAACTCGGTAACTACTCGATAGAAACACATCTCTCTATTTACCGACAATAGTAAATAAACTATATCAATCAGTAAAATAATCTCACAAATCATTCACAATGTGTAACACATATTTTAACGTGGAAACCCAACCTTTGGAAAAACCACTGTGGGAATTGTTACCCACTAAGAAATATACTCTTCCAAAGTACCCTTAGTTAAGAGACAATCTTGTTAAACATTACAATACACACTGTTAGATGTGACCCAGTTGAGGGATTAACCTAAGATCTATTAGGATCTTCACCCTGTTAAGAGTGGCCTTGTTAAGGGGCTTTAAACATTCTATTTGGAATGTCACCTTGTTACAAGATTTACAATAAGACTGTTAAGTCCACTCTGTTAAGAGATTTTGATTGTTACAAATGCTAGTAAGCAACAGTAATAAAAATGACCAATAGGTCTGCAACTATATTTTCTCAATCAGATCCTTTTGTGATCTTCAATCTTTAACTTCATTCTTCATATTCCACTGGCATCAACACTTCATCAAATCACTATTTTCCTACTTGGAATCTCTCTGTTCCTTCTTCACTATAATATTTGGTAGTCCTTCAACTATCCAATTTTCTAGCCCATTGTTCATACAAGGTCATCCTTTATATAGATAATTTTTTCCTCTTAATCTCCTCTATTACATTTTCCTTTAATCAATCTTGACTGTTCAATTCATTATTCATCAGATCTAGATCTCGGTAACACGTTTCCTTTTCATTTAGGAACTTGAAATTTTCTTGAAACTTGTTCCACTTCTTTTTTCCTCTTAGATCTAGCCATAGATCTTCATCTTGTATTTTTATCACTGTAGATCACTGTAACTAACTTTCCTCATCATCATGATCATCTAGCTCATCATAGGTAAGCATTAAATATCAATTCCATCCATATTTAATACATTTTACGTGTTCGGTGTTCTTCACTTAGAATTTTGATAACATCGCTTAGTGCCTAAACCTTTTTTCTTTACTGAGTGATCAAATTTTTCTCTTTACCTTACTGAGTGACATTTCTATCTTGGTAGCCATAACTGTTAGGAATGGGAACACTGAGAGGTGGGGGGGGGGGTGAATTAGTGTTCACTATATTTTAACTTTTCCCTTTAATCTTTATTCTAAACTTAAATGCTTAAGTACTGAAATAAACATTCACATAAACATGAAACATGAAATCAAAACATGACACCAATATGGTTACGGGGAAACCCAAATAGGTAAAAACCCTGGTGGGACTTGATACCCACTAATATTTTGCACTAGTGTTTGTTGATCCTTGTTAGAAGACCCTTTACCCTATTAGGAGTAGCTTTACAATTCTTTAAGTACAATAGACCTTGTTAAGGGCCAGACCCTATTAGGAGTCTTTTACAATGATCCCTATTAGGGGAGTGGACTCACTATCCTAGAGCTCACTACTCAAATGGTGAAGGCTACAACCTTCTGATTTTAGATACACACTATATTTGTAGGTGAACTGTCACTGTGACACTACTTGTCAGATCAGTTCCTTTGGTGCGCTAATGCTTTGACCTCTAGCAAAAATCTAATACATATTATGATGTCTTTGCATACCTCTACTCTACTTATCACAACTCACTTATCACTTCCATGCTGAATACAATGGGTGCATCTTATATTTATACTCTCATACAAAAAAAACAATTAGGTCGGCCCTATAACTAATTACAAACAATGCTTCCAAATGAATTGGATTAAGCATGCTTACAATTATACATATAAAAATGTTGGAAGCCTAAATACAATGGGTGCATGATCTTTACAACATTAAATTATAATCACAAACCAAAATGCTAATTGTCGGCTCCATGTTCTGTTCTCTACTGGCATACACTAGCTGTGCAACTTCAATTGACTATAACTTTCACATTTTTAAATATCTACTTATGCGCTCATAGAATAAACATAAGTACAGTCTAAAAAACTTAACTTCCAAGGTGCATACCATAATTCATCCGTACACACGTGCATTGATGCTTTGAGCTACAGAAACTTTGTACACTATCGAGTCTTCAACACTTAATTGAATTTTGATCTTTACACTAAGTGCGCTGACTCTAAACTACTATATGAATTTATTGCCATAATGAAAACACTATATCAAGTCATATACTTCAGTATAGATAACTTGCCAACAATCTCCCCCTTTTTCATTGATGGCAACAAAGGAATATGACCAAGTTGCTAACTGTTCCTTTACACAAAAACTTTTGTCTTCTATACATTTTTATACATAATCTTATATCTCCCTATACATATATATACTCCATATTCTATACAAACCTCCCCCTTTGACATTAATGACAAAATTATATCAAAAAATTGTATCTATACATATTAAGGAAAAACATTTAGATATGCAATCTTGAGGTTCTGGACCTCCTTCTTCCAAAAGATTATTAGAGAGTTAACTATCTAGAGATGGGTGCACAATGCATATTGAAGCTTCTCCACATTCTCTAAGTTACTGATGGGACCATGATCATAAGTTACCATGGTGGCATCAATCTCCTTTATATTTTGATTGAGGATGTCTAAAGAAGGCATAAGACCATTCCTCAACTGAGTCTGTCTGGACCTTATCCTTGTTATCTCTATTTCTTCCTTCTTAATCTTGTCTATCTATCCTTGGTAGACATTGTTTCACATGTTCACATTAGTGGATGTGTCAGACATTGAATTCTTCACCTACTCAATCATTTCTTCTACCTCTTTTATCTTCTTGAAGTGAGCATCGGTGAGCTTGTCTTGATCCATGCATGCTGCAATGATCCTTCTTCCGTCATCAACAAATTCTTTAAAGGATGCTTGATAAGACTTAAGAGAATTCAAGTCTATTGCAAAGTTTCTCATTAGTTCATTGAGTCTCTTCCTTAAGTACTTCACTTTTTCTACTATGGACGCAGATTCTTCTAGGCTAGAAAAATTGCTTTTGAACTGTGAGAGGACTAAACTCAGGTGCGAAAATAGCTTCCTATGCTAATCTCTATAGGAGAGTATTGTGAAAATTCTTGTAAATCCTTACAATTTCAGATTCATTAACTACTTTAACAAAGATATTGCAACCACATACAATGCATACAGAAAAATAGAGAATGACACAATGATATACCCTGGGGAAAACCTTTCGGTAAAAAACCCGAGCACTCCAAAACCTGCACAATGTATTATCTTCAACACAAAGATTACAATACACTTGCAATGCAAGTTCTTTTAGGAAATAAGAGACAAAGCCAACAAGACTTAAATTTCTATTATATCTCTCCCATAGGAGCAACATCATATATATAGACTCCTCTGGACCCAAAAATAGGCACAACCACCAAGACCCATGCACAAAGCCACATGTACATAGTTGTTACATGCAATCCCAAGAATAGGCATCCATCCCTAGAATAGACTATGACAGCTTGTCATAGAATCCACCAAAAATAATAGTCACAAGAGAAGTGTAAGAGAATCTGTCATACCAACCTATTTTTGGCATATTCTCTTACACACACCAACCACTTCTTCTTGGGCACCCAAATAGGCCCAAGTCATAAGATGCTCTTACACCTGTCATAGCACATTCCTTAAATAGTTCTTACGTGTCATAGGAATCCATCATGACCGTTTCAGTCATGATCTCCTTACGCACAAGATGCCGACACATCAACATGCCAACTAGACATGTACACTCACACTTAATTACATTATTCACAAAAAATACATTTACAAAACAAATAATAAGAATAGGAATTATCCAAGGTTGAGACACCTTATTCCTAACATTCTCCCACTTGTCGAACACCTTGTAAGAGCAATAGGAACATAATAGGAACTTTAACCGCTATAGGCCAAAAGGCGCATAGACTCTGAACATCATCTGAACTTCTCAGTGCCCACTGGTTTCGTTAATGCATCTGCAACATTCTTCATAGTATCTACCTTCTCCAAATTTACCTTTCCATCTTCCACCATATCTCTCAGAAAGTGAAACTGCACATCAATGTGCTTCGTTCTGGCATGGAAAGTTGGATTCTTTGCAAGGCAAATAGCGTTATGACTATCACACCAAATAGTAATTTGTTCTGCATCAACACCAACATCAGAACACAATCTTCTAATCCAAATGGCTTCTTTACAAGCATAAGTAGCAGCCATGTACTTAGCTTTTGTAGTGGACAAAGCAACCATAGGTTGTCACTTACTCATCCAACTGATGGCACCACCAAACATAGTGAACACATAAACACTGGTGGATCTCCTGCTGTCAATATCACCTGCCCAATCTGAATCCACAAACTCATGAATACAAACTAAATGCAAAGATTTAGAAGAGTTACCATGATAGCATATGGAGTAATCTGATGTACCCCTCAAATATCTGAATACTTGCTTAACTACATCCCAATGTACCCATCCAGGATTAGCCATAAACTGACTCAGGACTCCCACTGCTTGGGCAATGTTTGGTCTAGTATAGACCATAGCATACATAAGACTTCCAACTACACTAGCATAAGGTACTCTACTCATGTCCTCCACCTCATGAGGAGATTTTGGACAACCATCTACAGATAACTTTATTCCCAAACAACAACATATCATCAACATATAATGCAACAACAAGAAGGCGATCATTTTCAACTCTGAAATAAACACAATGATCTAATTTTGATCTTACAAATCCAATTGACAACACAAAGGCATCAAACTTAAGGTACCACATCCTAGGAGATTGCTTCAAACCATATAGAGATTTCTTTAATCTGCAAACTAAGGATTCTTTACCTTTAACAATGTAGTGCTCAGGCTGTGACATATAAATCTCTTCCTCCAAATCACCATAAAGGAAAGCCATCTTCACATCCATCTGTTCTATCTCTAAATCATATGATGCAGCAAGAGATAATAGAAATCTAATGGATGTCAACTTTGCAACAAGAGAGAATATTTCACCATAATCTATTCCCTCTACCTATGAATACCCCTTTGCAACCAATCTAGCTTTATACCTTTCAACACTGCCATCTACACAAAATTTCTTCTTGAACACCCATTTAAAGCCAACAAATTTTCTCCCTTTAGGCAAAGGTACAAGGTCCCAAGTTTTTTTTTTCTCCAATGAAGTCATCTCATCATCCATAGCCTCAATCCAAGAAGTTGCATCTTCCATGCCAAAAGCCTCTTTCATAGATCTAGGCTCATCAGTGTTAGTAATCAAAGCAAAGGCACAACGCGAATCTAACATAGAATAACCAAACCTTTTTGGTTGCTTTCTTTCTCTTATGGATCTCCTCAAGGGCTGTGGTTGAGGTTGTTCTTCCTCTTCTTCTGAACTATCAGAGCTACTAGAGCTCTCCTCATCATTAGGCCCAACATGGTCTCTCTATTTAGTCTTCTCAGGGGTAGGAGGCAATTGAACAACATCTTTTTCCTTTTCTTTTTCATCTGGTTGTAGCACAATAGGAGAAGATGTTAGCTCTCTGAAAATAACATTTCTACTATACAACACCTTACTAGTCATAGGATCCCAAAGCTTGTATCCTTTCACACCAGCACTATATCCGATGAAAATACATTTAACAACTTTGTTTTCCAACTTAGATCTTTTCTCCTTTGGAACATGTGCATAAGCTTCACAACCAAAAACATGAAGATGTCTAATTGAAGGCTTCTTACCAGACCACACCTCCATGAGTGTCTTACCAACAAGGGCTGATATAGGAGATCTGTTAACTAGATAGCAAGCAGTGGCCACAGCTTCAGCCCAAAACCTTTGTTCTAAACCAGCTCCACTAAGCATACTCCTAGCCTTCTCCATCAGTGTCCTATTCATTCTCTCTGCAACTCCATTTTGCTGTGGGGTATAAGGAGTTGTCTTATGCCTCTCAATACCTTGTTCTTTATAGAACTGTTCAAACTCTACTGAGAAAAAATCACCACCATTGTTAGTTCTCACACACTTAATCTTCTTACTAGTTTGATTCTCTACAAGAGCTTTAAATTCCTTGAACCGACTAAAGACTTATGTCTTACTTTTAAGGAAATAAATCCACATCCTTCTACTATAATCATCTATGAAAGATACAAAAAATACAGACTTGGAGATTGGAGGAACTTTTACAAGACCAAATACATCAGAATGAATAAGATCCAAAATATCAGAAGATTTGTGAGAACTAGAGTAAAACTGAACATGATTTTGTTTACCATTTTACCATTGAACATGATTTAACCCCTCAACAAGATTTTTATTTTTTAAGGTTCTGAGATGCTTTTCACCAATGTGGCCAAATCTCATATGCCACAACATTGTCTTTTCTGCAGGAAGCTTACCTTCCAAAGTATTTGCACTACCATTGGAACCAATAGCCACAGACTTCTTCACTGCTTGTTCAGATGGTGAGGATGAAGAACTATTACATAGAGGAACACATGCATCTAGCTGAAATAAGGTACCTCTCCTAGTACTCCTTGCAAGCACTATCGATCCTCTCATCATCTTGCATCCTTCTTTTGAAAAAATAACTTACACACCTACATCATTTAGAATACTTACAGATAATAGGTTTCGTGCCAAACCCAAAATGTGCATAACTCTGTTGATTCCGTTTACTTGTCCATCAGGAAATTTGACAGTGACCCTTCCACGTCCAACTATCTTTAGGTGAGAATCATCACCCAAGTACACCTTTCCACCATCAAACTCTTCATATTTTAAGAACCAGTTTCGATGAGAGGTCATGTGAAAAGATGCACCCAAGTCAACCAACCACACATCATCAGATGCATGGGCTGCCAAAGCTGTGATGAATGCATCGCCATCTTCTTGAGATCTTTCTGAAGCTGAATCTGAACCTTTCTTCTTCTTCTTTAGCTCTTTGCAGTCTTTATGGAAGTGCCCAGATTTATCACAATTCCAATAGTTTGCCTTGGACTTATTGGAAGTCTTTGACTTCCCACGGGATTTGGATCTACCCTTATTGTCAGACTTATTGTCATTTTTCTTCCCTCTTTCCGTGGATCTCCCACAAACAGCAAGGGCTTCTTTTTCTGAAACGGAAGCCTTTCTCCACATCTCCTCTGATAGCAGCAAAGACACCACATCATCCATTTTAGAGGTGACTAAAGTGCTTCTAAGAGCCATCACAAGATGGTCCCATGAATTCGGTAAAGAACACAAAAGTGTGTAGCAACGATCCTCCTCCTCTAACTTGACACCAGGTGATGTCAATTGTGCAGCTAGTAGATTAAATGCATTTAAATGATCCGTTAAGGATCCACCTTCCTCCATTCGCAGAGAGTACAACTTCTTCCTCAGGAACAACTTGTTCACCAGAGATTTGGCTTGGTACACAGCCGCAAGTCTTTCCCACAAACTATTTGCAGTTTTCTCATCTAGAACATTCAGAAGAACTACATCGGTTAAATAGAGTCTTATGAGACCCTTAGCTTTACGGTCTTTGATATCCCAATCTACTTGAGCTATAGTTTCTGGTCTTGTAGCACTTGAAGTCACTTCCCATAGGTCATGATCTGATGAAGGGTGCTCCCCTTAATACCACAAACACATAACAAAAATAGTGAAACAACAACAATAATATGCGAGAACAGAAAATTGGCTTCTTATTATCTCCACAAATGTGGAATTACAAACTTTCAGAATTACAATATGCAAAGCCACATGGGCATTCCCTTACAATATTCTGTAGGACAAAGCCTTGAATCAATACCCAGATCTACTACCCAGAACTGCCCTAGACAACACTACGGGCCTTCCTTATATAGGCAATTTCCACCGCCCAAGAAGGTTCTAGAAATTTAGCCCTTAGGGCTAATCAAACTTAGAATTATTTTATTTTACAATTTATTACATCAAAGTCGGCTCAAAATGAGTTTTGAAACCCAAATAGAGATTTTGAAGAAAAATTATTTTCCCCATTTCAGGTGACCCAACTTCCGAAGACCATAAGTCATCGCCCATTGACCCGATTGGCTATTATAACCCCATTCTGGAAATGCCACAAAGTGCTCTATAGGCTTGATTTGTGCAAGGCACCCATCACCCAAATTTTCAACCTCATCCGGGGCCTCTAAAGCCTTCAAAACTGAGTTTGATGTTTCTGTACCCTGCTGCCAATACCGAAAATCTTCAATATCTTCAAAACTACACCTGATCTAGCCATGAAACTTTTCTGGTAGGCTGATATGACTAAGATGAACCTCCATATGTAAAATCAAACATTCCAAGATCGTAAGACCAACTTACTAAAAATAGCAAGTTTCCATAAATAGCAACTCTGCACAAGATAGCCCTTATTGAATACAAAAATAGAAATATTTTTGGGTGATGCAAGATTGCTCTTACACCCAAGATGCTCCTGCATCACGATCTTCCAACATGTCTTCCATCTTGAGTTTCCACAACTCGAAATTAGTGCCATTAAATTTCTCCACCTCCATTCTTCCATATGATGAACTTGCCATCTCAATCTGCAAATAAGATTCAGAATGCTCTGCAAAAAACTCCCACTCAAACTTGAGATTAGCTCAAAAAACCCTACCCAACAACTCGGATCAAAAGTTGATCAAGCTCTGATACCACTTGTAAGAAAACTCAGGTGCGGAAACAGCTTCCTATGCTAATCTCTATAGGAGAGTATTATGCAAATTCTTGTAAATCCTTACAATTTCAGATTCGTTAACTACTTTAACAAAGATATTGCAACCACATACAATGCATACAGAAAAATAGAGAATGATACAATGATATACCCTGGGGAAAACCTTTCGGTAAAAAACCCGAGCACTCCAAAACCTGCACAATGTATTATCTTCAACACAAAGATTACAATACACTTGCAATGCCAGTTCTTTCAGGAAATGAGAGACAAAGCCAACAAGAATTAAATTTCTATTATATCTCTCCCATAGGAGCAACATCATATATATAGAATCCTCTAGACCCAAAAATAGGCACAACCACCAAGACCCATGCACAAAGCCACATGTACATAGTTGTTACATGCAATCCCAAGAATAGGCATCCATCCCTAGAATAGACTATGAGAGCTTGTCATAGAATCTGCCAAAAATAACGGTCACAAGAGAAGTGTAAGAGAATCTATCATACCAACCTATTTTTGGCATATTCTCTTACACACACCAACCACTTCTTCTTGGGCGCCCAAATAGGCCCAAGTCATAAGATGCTCTTACACCTATCATAGCACATTCCTTAAATAGTTCTTACGCATCATAGGAATCCATCATGACCATTTTAGTCATGATCTCCTTACGCACAAGATGTCGACACATCAAGTGGAGTGACACATCAACATGCCAACTAGACATGTACACTCACACTTAATTACATTATTTGCAAAAAATACATTTACAAAACAAATAATAAGAATAGGAATTATCCAAGGTTGAGACAACTTATTCCTAACAATCCATGCATGCTGCAATGATCCTTCTTCCTTCATCAACAAATTCTTTCAAGGATGCTTGACCAGACTTAAGAGAATTCAAGTCTATTACAAATTTTCTCATTAGTTCATTGAGTCTCTTCTTTAAGTACTTCACTTCTGCTACTATGGACGCAGATTTTTCTAGGCTAGAAAAATTGCTTTTGAACTGTGAGAGGACTGAACTCACATCATCAACTGAATGTACTTTTAGCACTTTCTTATCCTCTGGCAGAAAACTGTTCAAGATATTTATTGATTCCACAAGAAGAGGATTTCTCATGACTTGCTTCTCCTTTGCCTTTTCCATAGCTAGGACGCTGAACTTAATTAGGTGTTCTTCTTTCCAAGAGTCCAAACTACTTGTGTTAGGTGTCAAACTTGACAACAATGCTGAGGAGGGAGTGATGAGAGTGCTATCCATCACTTCTTGTTTCACTGTGACCAGTTCAATAGAAGTTTCATCTTTACTTTCTTTTTCCTCTTCTCTTCTTCTCTTCTCTTCTTCTTTCTTTTCTTCTTCTTTCTTATCAGATACATCTTCTATGAGTACTTCTTCTTGCTAAGTGGGAGGTGTATTTCTACGTAAGATTTTAGCTTCTTTAATACTAATAAATGCTTCCTCAAACTTGTCCAAATCCTTATTAGTAGCTGCCATGGCTATCTCCACATTATCTATGATAATAGTGTTGCCTTCATGTGATTCTGAGATGGGCACAAACTTGTTTGCTTCTTTTTGAGTTTCTACTATGGGCACTAAGTCCTAAGGACCTGTCACTAGTATATTGAAGGTCTCTGCTTCTTTGTCTTTCTTACTAGGTGCATGAGTGATGGGCACAGTAGGTGGTTTTATGTATTTTTCTAATAACACCTTTTCAAGGTCCTTCTCTATTTCCTTCATTATCAGCTCATAGTCTTTGTTCATAATGTGAAGAGTTCTCATCTTTGTCCTTAAGTGTGGCTTCACCAAATTTAATATCAGTGCCTCTTCTTCTTTAGAACATACTGGCAGAGTATCTTCTAATACTTTTTATCTGATCCTTAGATCCTCTTCATTTTCTTATCTATTTTTGTATTCTAAAATATCCCATACTTTATCTGGAATAGAGGTTTTCAACTCATGGATTGTCTTCTGAAACTTGATCATATGTTTGACAATCATACTATGTATTTCTGATTTGTCAATCTCACTATATGTGTCATAATACTTCCCTACTTGATCAATTCTTCCCTCATCAATAATTCTTGTGCTCAAAACTTTAAGGCTTGGTCTAAATCCTGCCTTAGGACGTGCTTGAATGATTTTCCTTCTCCTTGTAGCTCATGAGGATTGATGACTAGTGCTAGCTTCTTTCTTCCTCTTGACTATTGGCTTATACTTTGTAGGAGTGGTAAGGTCAATAGTATCTTTGGGTGCAAAAGGAGTATTATCTTCTTTACCCTTCTGACTATCATTTGATTTAGTTTTCATCTTCTTCAACTTAGGATCTTCTTGTTCTTCTTCTGTTGTGCATTTCAATTCTAGGGCAATCTTTTCATCCCTTTCCTTATCAAGGTCTACTTGAGACACACTATGTATTCTCAAGATTTCAGAAGTGACCTTTACAACCTTTCTTTTAGTTGCTGCACTGTTAAGTTTTGCATCAACTTCTCTAGTCTTTTCCTCATAGGTTCCCCACCTAGGTTCATTAGGATCTTTGTGTAAAACCCCAAAAATGGGCTATAGGTTCATTAACCTCCTACATCTTCAAATTAAATGAAATCGATACAAAAGTCCTAACCTAAGGCACATCTGCAATTTATCGAATCTTATTGATTATCCTAAATTTTGCATCAGGGAATATTCCTAGAAATATTCCTAATTTATCATAATTATTTGGTGATAAATCTTATTTATCCTAAAGTTTGATTAATTGAATATTCTAAATATTTAATTAATCAAATTTAATACTGCCACTTAATTATATTTATTCCTAAATTGTATTATTTAATTTTGACAATAAATCAAAAATCTTATGACTAATTGATTAAATTCCTATTTAATTAATTAAAGTCAGTTGTCAATATTTAATAATATAGTTTTTGAGTAAAAGTTTGATTTAATAATTGATTAACCCATAAATCAATTGTTTTAATTTTAAAATCAGTTAAGTTGAGAATAAATCACTTTATTTTTAATTAATTTATAATTAGATCATGCACAATCAGAAAAGCAGGCAACTAGAAATTAACAATCAATTTTAAAATTGAAACTCAACATCTGATGATGAGTTGAAAAAGAGAACTAAAACTCTATTTTGAGATAAAAACTGCTTTTGCATGATTTTATGAGTTTATTTATTCTTAATTTCTTCTTAACTCAAAAATCAACTTGAGTTTATCAAGAGTTATTTATGGCTTTTCTCAATGCTTCCTCAAGCCCTACATTTCTATAAAAACAAGGCTCAAATCTTCACAAATCCCTCTCAAAATCCCTCAAGCTTTCAATCTCACATCTCTCGAATTGCACAATTACTCTGGCAAATTACAACTGAAGAACAAAGATTTTACGACAGACAATTTTGTGAGATCAATTCATAGTTTTTTTATAGCTTTTCATATCAATTCATATAATTCTTAGATTAATTTTCATATCATTTCAATTTCATTCTAGATTAATTTCATACAGTTTTTCATCTTATTGCATAAAAAATCCAAAAAAATAGATTAATTTCAATTCATATTTCATTATTTTCATCATTTTAAATCCTTCGTTTAGGTGTTGCATTGTCACTAATCTTGATTTCAATCTGAGAACATCATACTCACACCTACTAGAAGGCAGTAAATCATCTCGTTAGCATAATTTCAATTACTTGCATATTTCAGTTTTTGCTAACCTCTAATGTTTTACTGAAGTGTTGTGGCTACAGCTAGGTACAAAATTCACATACACATTTCAAGTGCCCACTGTGGGGCCTTGAAATGTATTTCCATTCTATTCTATCAAATTTCTATCATTTTTCTCGAACCCACGACCACAAGGTTAATTTTTGTGAGTTTTGTAATGAATTTCTGGGCTGTTTTTCCAGAAATTCGATTGATGTTTTTATTGGTACATGTACATATGACATGATACAGATCCAAAATTTATATTTGTGAAAATTTATTTGAGTTATCTTTCATTTTCCATTGATTTGGATTAATTTTGTTTTGATTTGCAAAAGTTATGAATATTTTAGTGAAGACTGGTCTGAACCTGATTTTATGAAATTTGACTGATGTTTTTATTGGTACATGCACATATGACATGATACAGATCTGAAATTTATATTTCTAGAAAGGTATTTGAGTTAGCTTTCATTTTATACTAGTTTGGATTAATTATGTTTTGATTTGCAAAAATTATGACCATTTTAGTGAAGACTGGTCTGAAACTAATTTTATGAAATATGGTTGATGTTTTTATTAGTACATGCACATATGACATGATACAGATCAAAAATTTATATTTATAGAAAGGTACTTGAGTTAGCTTTCATTTTACATTAGATTGGATTAATTTCATTTTTATTTACAAAATTTATGATTGATTTAGTGCAGACTGGTCAAAATCTGATTTTTTATGACAACAAGTTTTTTGATTATCAAATGACATATTATCTTTGACTAACCTGATTTTCCACCACGTGGGGTTGACAAGTTGTGTTTCTTTTTTGATGGATTTTTATAATAGTGGGTTTCATTTACAAGAATAGGAAATTTTTTCATAACAGTGGTTTGTAGGTGCATGTGTAGGTACGTCCTGTGGGTACAAAAGATAGAAGACAAATGCTCAAAAATTGCTAAAATAGGTAAAATCTACTAAGCACATTGCGAGGAACTCAGGTATTCTGTTACATCTGATAACAATTCATTTTTTGAGATAAAAAAATCTCTCTTTTGTCAAGCTTGAGTGCCTTTACAAATTTCAAAATTCACACTTCAGTTTTGGGCTCTAAAACAAACAGAGATTTGCTTTTTGCATATCTATTATACATAGTAATTAGACCCTGTTGTCACTAAGGATTGCACCCAATTTTGCTAAGTGTTGAACCAAGTAATCCTATGAAACATGGGACTATTCTTAGGTTGTGGGTAACCAATCCAAGAATAGACCTCCGGATTAAGGGTCGGCTTCCCTTTGAATCACCTGAAACTTATCTAAACTTTGGAGGGAAAGGGAAAGAAAGTGCATAAAATTAAACAACTACGATTGAACTAAAACAAAGGTGATCCATTGATTATAAAGAAGATCCACAACTAAAAAAAAGTTTACTCCAATAGAAAAACCTAACTCACAACTCAACCCACTTTCTTAACTCTTAGTGAAACAAGGTACTTAGAATGCAAAAAAGGAAGAAAACTTCACGAATCTGATATTCTTGATTGCACACAAAGCACACTACTGAATTAAGATAGATTCCTAAACACCAACTTGGATTCAATATGCAGATTAAGGATATAGAAACATCACAATAATCCTTCATATGACTTCAAAAGCAAACCCAAAATTATAGGGGAACAAGAAGGATCAATTTTATTGCTGAAAAGAAACAAGTACAATTGTGTCTCTCAAAGCTACAACACTCATATCAGAGAGAAAGAATGAAGAGCTAGCCTCAATCACCAAAAGTGAGAGGTATAAAAGTTAAAAGTAGGAATTTTCATTCAAACTCCACTACTTCCTAAGAATAGAAAAAAGGTCAAAAAGGACTCATGAGGCTACATCATAGTTTGAATGCTAGATTCCCAGATTCCTAGGGGGGCAAGGAAAGTGGGACCCTAAAAATAGATAGTCAAAGAAACAACCATCCTACCCACTAAGTCATGCATTGAACATATTCTGACGATAGTTTATAAAAGCACCATCACCAAAATTTACATTAATAAGATATGCAATGACTCATCATTAAGAAACTACCCCACTATGACACAAAATGGATCTAATATAGTTTTAAATGATCTCGACCCACAAAATGGGGAAATGCATTTAAAACACAATTATATTTCCAAAGAATCCACCTATGTCTAAGAAATGGATTAAAATCCTAAGTCAAACAAAAGGCCCTCAACCCAATTAAGGGGAAAGCACATTTGATGACCCACATTTGTTAATTTAAATCATCAATACATAGCATATAACTATAGGATTAAAATCCCACCTAATGATCACCAAATCCACCATGCCTAAGATACATAGCAAACGATGATAATGAATCTTGACCCAACTAAGGGGAGAAGAAAAATCAATAGCCATTTATTCAAAATCTCCCTACCGCTGGCATCACAAACTTTCCCTTTTGGCACCTGGCGTCTTACCATCTTCACTTGCAGTAGTCTTTAAGCTCGGATTTAGAAACAACAACCTCAATTCATGGCAATATGTTATTGAGGTAAGCACTAGTTTTATCTTTTCATTCTTGGTTTTTTGGATGGAAAAAATCATATTTTGAAATGCTTTGTGTCTTTGGCTCTAATGTAACCCGAGGTCACGACATCCATGTTTTCTTGCTGGTACTGCTTGATAGATGTGTATTGTTGAG
Organism: Chamaecyparis obtusa; assembly: GCA_027943335.1. Taxonomy (NCBI): domain Eukaryota; kingdom Viridiplantae; phylum Streptophyta; class Pinopsida; order Cupressales; family Cupressaceae; genus Chamaecyparis; species Chamaecyparis obtusa. The sequence continues at coordinate 34,608 of BSBK01011062.1, read as the reverse complement.
GCCCTGGTAGCTTCTAACTCTGTGCATTGGTCACAGTAATTGCACATGTTTTGTATTTTATCTCTATTAAAATTTAGGGCATCATGTTTATTGCCAATGTTATTTAAAACTGTGACTTACGTATTGCTCGAGCATTATGTTGTATCTTGATGAAATGGCTACCATGATGTTTTATATTAAACACTTCCCAGTCTTCATGCTTAGGGCCCAGAGCCATGACCTACATCATTTGAACCATGGTGCTGTATTGAGCTTGATGTCAAGCTAGGGCACGGGTGTACATGTTCACTGCTGCTTCATGGCACTATGCCTTTTTGCATTCTTTGCATTATGATTTGAAGTTGATTTGCATCCAATTGTATCTGAGTGTATCTATGGCATAGCATCCCTATCAATGATGCCTATGTCTTAATGTTTCTTTAATACATGGCTTGCAAGCCTAGGGCATTATACTCTTTTGTTTATGTTCTTTGTCTGGCTAAAAAGACAACATCAAGACAAGGGATCAGGCTCACTATTTATGTTTACAATCCATCCGTAGCATTTATGCATTGCAACTTCAATGCTATGTATGGCTTCATAGTCAAGATATTATTTCATTGAGATGCCCCATGACCCGCGGGTAGGGCACTGCTATATTCATTGTTACAGCATCACCATTAATTTGAGTTTTCTTTAAGGGCACTGCTTGTGAATACTTCACGTTAAAAGTAATGCCACCTTCACTATTGTTTATGTTCTAACCTGTATGAGACTAGGGCATGACAATGTGTACCTCTGGTATTTGAATTGAAAGTAATGATAGTGGTTTGACTATGATAGCATTGATTATAGAGAATTCTCATTGCTGATGTTGTATTCACATGTGTGCTACTCTGTGTCTTTGGAAACCCGTGAGTGATGTGTATATGATCAATCATTTGTGTTGTCTGGATAATTGGTGTTTTCTGTTACACTTGTTCCTTTGTCATGCCCTTGGATGGTTCATGCACACTAAAATCAAGGAACTAATTCATTGTTTATTTCCATTTTATGCTTGCTTTCGGCCTATTGGTGACTAGTGAGCTTTACTTGATTGTTCTCTGGCATATTTAATCATTACCACTACCCATGGCACCCAAGAGTTTGGTCTTTGGGAATCTTTTATTAGTATTTTCTCTTGCTTGGAGACCATGGACTGAAGGCATATTTGGTAGATGCCTGGTTGTTGCAGGTGTTGAATTGTTAGTGTGCCTCATCTTCATTAGCCTATGCCCGTATGAGATACATTGCCATTAATCTCACCCTCTATTTATTGAATTGATGCTTTTCTATTAGGCTCAATGGAATCATGAGTATATTACAAGCAGAAACCTTCTCTGTTGCATTAACCAATGCTCTCTATTGGGGTTTGAAACTGTGATCCCCTCTCTTCTTGCAATCTATTTGTCCCATTTAGCCTCTCTGTAATACACACTACTATATTTATTTCTTTATGCTATGAACTATGACCATTATGGAGCCAAAGTGTTTGCACTTATTTTTTTGAGCTCACTGTTACATGATATTGAATCTAATCACTGATTATGTCTTGAGGGCATATATTAATTTGATTTCTTGGATATTTAGTGGCATGTTCTTTACTTATTGTGATCATCCTCTTACTAGGAGGGCATATGTATTTTCTCGATCAAGTTCACTGTTCCATATGATGGCATGCACATTGTGTCACTTGTGGCCCTTTTCATCTAGTTCATAATGTAGATTTGAACATGCCCATACACTTATCTCATTGAACTAGGAATGCATGCGGACCTGTTTACTTTTATATTGATGTGATAATATTGATCATGTTTCATGAATATGCACCATTTACTTGCTTTTGACATGTTGATGATGTATGATGTGCTCTGTAAGCCCTGCTATTGCCAGTGCTCTATTTTGAATATATTTCATGCCATCTAAGGATGATATTATGTAGATTTGAGTATCTATTTCCCTATTTTGATATTGATTTGATATGATTAATGAGATTTACTTGATATTATTGGAAAATGGTATGTCCACCATTTGTACCCCTATGGGCCTGGATTGATCACATGATTTAAGGCATTGCCACTTTATTTTCATATTTGTCCACTGAATAATGTCAAAATATTACAATAGGCTGGATGTACCTTTTAATACAATGCTTTGTAACCAATCTGCCATTTGTGCCTTCTTTTCCCCATCGATGTTGCATCATCTAGGTGTCCCTCCTTCATAGGATGTGTGCTCTTGGCCCTTGATGTGATCAACTAATAGGAAACCTAGATTTTTCCTGTCATGATCTGCATCAAGGGCCCAGGTCATTCATTGAACTTATTGTTGGATCAACTCCCCTGTATCTACACATGAAACAAACATGTCAGTGAAAACATGGTGCCTCTTTTTGTTCTTTGGAGCCTTATGCACATGCCCTGAGCATAACCTTTGTTAGAGGTGCATGACTGAGTGTATATATGCATTCTATAGATACTGTGATACTAGTCATTGCATAGATCCATTGGATCTAACCGATACCCCTTCTTCTCTTCTTGCAGGTTCTGGATCTCAGGAGCTCTCTAGACAGCACCAGATTTAGACATCAATACCAAGCAATGTCTAGTACCCTAGTATTAATCATTTTCTTTATGTATTTGTATACTCATTCATTCAATTCTTGTTATGACTATGCTCATGGCCTGCGTGAGCTCAGATAGATGTTTCTCATTTCAGTTCTTTCCCTTTTGTATAGTATACATACATGCATGTGTAGCTTTAGATGCAATTCATTTCCTTCTACTTTCATGTACTTTGTAATGAAATGAACACAAACTTAAAGAAGATCACCTAATAACACAAACTAGGGTACTATAGCATCATCTAGTAATTAGGTCTCCAATAATGAGTAAAATATGACAATATTCTAGAGACCTCTCTGGAGTGCTTTCGTGCTAAGCATCCTGACCAACTGCCTTAAAAAAATCCATTGGGCATAGAGTCATATAAGCCTCAAACTGAACCTAGCTCTTTAAGACAATCAACCCTTCTTTAACAAAATTGCTAACTCCTAGAGACAACTTCTCTCGCTTATTACTACTCACACCAAACTGAAATAAAATTGAAAGCAATTGAAAAACAAGAAACAAACTTGTGCTAGGCACTTAGGGAACATAGAAAATTGGAAACTTCTAACTTACTAGTGTACAGGGTAGAAATAGACCTCAGAAAATGGCTTTGAGGTGAATCCCATTCACTGGAATGGGTAGCTCCTCTCCATCCATACTAGCCAGGTGAAAAGGATTGTGGGCTTTACATCCAATCACCATGAAAGGCCCACATCATATGGCATCAAATTTAGTATGCCTCCCTAGTTTGTATTTTTCTTCATCCCACTTGAGGACAAGATCTCCCTCTTTGAAAATCCTAGGTGTGACTTTCTTATCAAAGCTTTTCTTCATCTGAGCATGATGGTCTTCCAAGTTTTCTAGTGCTAGGTTTCTTGTTTCTTTGAGCTCAACTAGCTCACCAAGCCTGACTTGCATAGCATCTTCCTCAATAAGATCAATTTCCTTGATTAAGCTCAAGGTAGGCAACTTAGTAGACAAAGGAATCCTAACTTCTTTTCTGTATACAAGTGTATAGGGTGAGTTACATGTAGACCTCTTAGGTGTTATTCTATTTGCCCATAGGGCCAATTTTAACTTACTATGAAAATCTCTCTGGTTTCCTTCCAGAGTTCTCTTGATGATTCTCAACAAGTTCTTATTTTTTGATTCTGCCTGACCATTACCCTAGGGGTAATAGTTAGACTAGGTACTCAGGAAGATATTGTGCTTGAGTGCCCATTCTAAGATTTTAGTTCCCAGGAATGCCATAGCATTATCTGAAATGATGGGGTATGAAGTACCAAATCCAGACACAATGTCTTGATAGAAGTTTAGGACATAGGTCTCATTTACTTCCTTCAGTACTACAACCTTTGTCCATTTGGTAAAATAGTCTGTAGTAGCAAGTATCCATTTGTGTCCAGCACTAGATGGGGGGTTGTTAGGTCCAATAAAATCTAGTCCCCATTTTGAGAAAGGATGCTCCACCTTGATGGGATGAAGAGGGAGGGATGCTAAATTTTGTTTACTAGCAAACAAATCAATTCTTACATTTCCTTATCCAACCAAATGCATCTTTGTATAGGCTAGGCCAATAGTACCTAGCTCTCATCACTTTTAGAGTGGTGGTTCTGGTTGCAAAGTGTCCTCTAGAACCTCCATCATGAAATTCCTCTAGTATTTTGTCCACTTGGCTAGTTTCAACACATCTTAATAGGACACCATGATGATCGCTCCTATACAAAACATCATCAATAATGATGAACGAAATAGCTTGGAGTCTAAAGTGCCTTCTTTTACTCCTTTCAAGGCCTTGAGGGCACTGACCAGTTGAAAGATAATGTCTCACCTCTGCTGTCCAGCTTGTGCTTTGCTTTGCATTCTGGCTCATGAGAACAACCTCATCCTTTTTCTAGTTTGGGTCTACTATTCCTTCCTTGAGTGATTCACACAGTCCTCTTCCTCTAACTAGCTTGGTCACTTTGATATGAATGTCATACTCCATGACTTTGGTGACCCAACCGACCCTCTTATGGCTTAGGTCTTTATTCAGAAGGAAATTTTTATGCAAGGGTGAGCAACCATTACGAGCACTATTTATTGGATAGAAAGTGCCTAAACTTTTTCAAATTCCTCACAATTGCTAGGACATGCTTTTCTACAGGAGTATAGTTAAGTTCATAACCATCTAGATCCTGACTGTAAAAAGCTACTGGATGTTCTTGCTTCTCAACATTCTGTTGAACTAACATAGCAAAGATACTATCAGTGTCCCCAAAAGAATATAGGATAAAATCTTTAGAAAATTCAAGGTTTACAAGAGTAGGAGCAGATGCAATTGCTTCCTTAACTTCTTCAAAACACCTTTTCCCTTCATTTGTCCAATGAAAAGCTGAGTTCTTCTTCAGCATCTAGGTCATAGGCTTAAGTAGTGCTATAGCATTTGGAATGAACCTTCCTAAGAAGTTGATTCTTCCAAGAAAACTCTATAGTCCTTTCTTATGAGCTAGCAGGGGCAGGGCCATGATGACCTTTATCTTCTCAGGATCAATGGTTGTCCTCTGTATAGAAACAATGTGCCCCAATAATCTGCCTTCATGGACAACAAAAATGCATTTTTTAGGATTCAATTAAACTCCAAACTCTCTGCACCTCTCAAAAATCTACTTCAAATGAACCAGGTGATCCTTAGTGTCTTTTGAAAAAATAGTTATATCATCCAAGTAGACTAGAACAAAATTTTTCATTAAACCAACAAATCCCATCTCCATGGCTTTCTGAAATGTACCACCAATGTTAGACAACCCAAAAGGAATCTTCTTGTATGCCATGGTGCCCCATTTGGTGGTGAATGCTATTTTATATTGATCTTCCTATCTAACCAGGACCTAGTTATAACTAGAAAAACCATCTAACAGAAAAAATCTGTAATACCCTGAGATATACTGTAAAATCTATTCCATGGATGACAATGGGTGATGATCTTTAAGTGAGGCTCTGTTGAGGTCTCTAAAATCCACACATAACTAGATTTCACCATTCTTCTTCCTAGCTGGTACTAGATTGGAAACCCAAGAGGTGTGTTTAATGGGGAAAATAATATTGGCCTCAATCATTTTCCTCAAATTTGTTTTCATCGGGACCTCTAACTTAGGATTGATGGGTCTCTATTTTTTGCTCACTATTTTGGCATGGGGTTCTAGCTCAATGGTGTGCTGGGCTAAGTGAGGATCAAATCCTTTTAGATCATAGTATTCCCATGCAAAAATATCACTAAATTCTTGACATAATGAAACAAAAGCTTGCTTTTCTAGTTGTGTGCATACCTTTTCAAGCTTAAGGGATTTGTCCTTGAGAACTTCCACAAACTGGTAGTGCTCATCTTTGACTATCATAATAGCCTTGTCTCCTCTGAGCTGATCATCAAATTTGAATATGGACTCAAGTGTGACCAGTCCCTTAGGAAACTTATTGCTTTTCAACTATAGCATCTGGTCACTATATTGGTGAGCATGTTTGTTTTGGTTAACTTTAGAGAATTCAACCTCTTCTATCAAAAAGTTAAAAATCTATTCATCATTTTCAAAGACTTGCCAGCTCACCTGATTGTTTGGTATGGATGGTCTTACCAGAATCTTTACATGCTGCAAGTTATGACTCATGATCTCTTTTGGAATATCATATTCTGCTCCCATGGTAGCCAGCTTGTCTACCTATTTGTTCTGATTTCTTGGGACAACAACCAGATTAAAAGCATGAAAATATTCTATTAAATCCCAAACCTTGTTCTTATACATCTTAAGTGTATCATTTTTAGTGAGATTAGTGCCACAAATTTGATTGACCACTAATTCACTATCACCTACAACTTCTAGGCATTTGATTCCTCTTTGTCTAGCCCATTCTAAGCCATGAATCAAAGCCTCATACTCTATTGTATTATTAGTATAGCTAAAGGAAAAATGAACTACATAGTAATACCTTTGCCCCTCTAGAGAAATTATGATAGCTCCTCCTCCCAAACCAACTTTTCTTTTGGTACCATCAAAAAACAACTACCACAACTCATCACTTTGATTTCCAAAATGTTTGTCTTCCTTCTTCATCAAATCTAGAATCAAAACACCTTCTTCATGAATGATATACATTCCAATACCAAAAATCTCCATGTTTCTAAAAGGGTCATCCTCCTCCAAATCTCTCTAACTCATTCATCTAGGACAATGTCAGGAATCTTCCCAATAGTGGTTTCAGGTTTAGAATCACTTGGATATTTCTCATGAAACATCAAATTGGTATTTATAGGTCTTGGAGTATAAGGTTCAACATGAATTTTTTCAAAATATTTAGACTTGATTCTAACCCTAGTCCCATACTTGGTTCAGAAATATAGGTGGGACTAATTAGCTAAGAGATATCCCCCTAACTTGGCAATGAATTCTCTACTTAGGTAGATAGCAAAATGAGGAGGTAGGTCTATAATATAGACATCTTAGGGAATGGAGAAATTGGGACCTTCATGTAAAGTGAGGCTTAGGTCCTTAATGACTCCTAAGGTACTAACTGATGATCCATGCAATTGAACAATAGGTCTATCTATTGGCTCATAAGACAATCCTAGGAGATCCGCTAGCTACTTAGAAATTATAGAACTACTAGCTCCTGAGTCTATCATACAATTATGAACCAAGAAGTCTCCAACAATAAGAGTTACATAGAAAGGAGGAGGTTTCACCTGTGGGGCAATAGTGGGATGCAAGCTGGCTTCTTTGGTTTGCTGCTTCTTTTGAGATGTTTTAGCCACTAGGACCCTAGGCTGCTTTGAAACACCTTCTTGATTTGATGAAATCTTAGCCAACTCGCTAAGTATTAGCTCTTTTTCTCCAAGGATTTTTAGGGTGTCCATTAAAGGTACATTGATGGAGGTCTTCTTCATCTACTCCACAATATTAAAAGATCCCAAATTTACTTTAGATTGTCCTTTTGGTGCGGCAACCTCTATTTGTGTAGACACCAACTATGTAGCTTCCTTGGCTGGTTCTTTAGCCTCCTTAGACTGGTTTAGGACTGGAGCTTGAACTACTTTGGGTTGTGGATTCACAACAGGAGCTTGCTAACTGGTAGAGGTCACTTTTTCAACCTCCAAAGACTTCTTCTTAGACCTTGTGTTGGTTGCAACTGGGATGTAGTTTGGCTTATCACTTGGTGAAAAGTTCACTGCACAAAAGTCTTCTTTCTAAAAATTCACTAGTGCCACCTCAGGTGTTTGCAATTCATTTGGGGTAGCCACTAGATCTTGTTGAATTTATAGCTCTTGAACCATCTCCCGCGGTATCATCACATTGTTCAGCACCACGAGGGCCTGAGCATAGCCATTAGGGCAAATCCCTTGGATATGTTGCTGGTTGCATGGGCAGCCCTCTTGGTATTCTTGTGCCATGTTATTCTAAGCTATAGGAAATAGCTCTCTAGAAGCACTAGGAGTGTTAGGATTATAAGGTTGGCTGGTCTTTTGGCTATAATTTCTTGCTTGGCCTTGCTAGCCATGTTGGTATTGGGGCCTATTCTGTTGGTAATGATTTTGATAGGGCTGCTGATAAGGTTGTTAATATGGTTGTTGGTAAGGTTGGGACTACTATTTCTTTAGACTAACCAACTCATTAGTAATAGTTTGCAAGGCCTTGTCAACCTCATTCAACTCTTGGGATTGATTCACAACTGGGCTAACAACTTGTTGAGGAGGAGCTAGGAGAGGTGGAATAGATGCCAAGGCTGGAATTGCTTCAGGAATAGGATGAATCTCAAGGAAAATAGGCATTGGAGGCCTTGGGGCTATCTTTCTTACTTGGATTAGGCTATTCTCAACTCTTATGGCAAGATCATATGCTACTGGTAAATTAGTCCCTCCCATGGATTGGATCATAATAGAGATATCACTATTAAGGGCTCTTATATAGTATAGAAAAGCATGCTGGCTTGAAGGTCTAACCATGGTCGGTATTCTATTCCATGTCCTTTGAAATATGAAATTGAAATCTATCATGTATTCTTGGGGTGACCTTTTAATAGTAGTCAAATGCTCAACTAGTGAGAGGTGATCTGATTTATCCTCAAACTGATTGGTCAAGGCTTGACCCAACCCATCCCAATCAGCTATAGAACCAACTGCTAAGCCTCTAAACCATTACAAAGCTTTGCCTTTGAGGGAAGCTACCAACAACCTCACAGCCACATTATCCTAGGTTATATTATGAAGGGCACAAAGGGATGCTACATCTCTTATATGCTCAATAGTTGAGGTCTGATCCTCTCCTATAAAAATAGGTAGACTTTTAAGGGCTGATATGGGTATGTCATTATGTTGCTGCAAATTCAAGGGGCTGCCTTGATCAAAGGCTACAAAAGGAAGTTGTCTAGCCATTGGAGGATTAAGGGGAGCTTGATTTGCTGGTGTTGTTCACACTAGCTGAATTTGGGGATTGGTTGTAGGAATGTGAGCAGGACTAGGAGTAGGATTAGAAGTAGGATTTTTAGATTTTGATGCACTAGTTTGGGCTACTTTAGACCTCTTCTTGACAGATGGTAACTCTGTATACACAAAAGGATTCTTACTTTTCCTGGTTGGGATTCCACTCATAAGCTTATATACTAATCTACATAAAACACCATTAGAGTCACCAAGTATGATTTCAAAACACTATCATCACTCATACCATACAATAACTTGCATAATTTTTTTGAGAAATCTGACTCACTGAGTCTTCTATCCCACCGAGTGTGCCAAAAAATTTTGTCACTAAGGATTGCACCTAATTTTTCTAAGTGTTGAATGCAGCAATCCTGTGAAACATGGGACTATTCTCAAGCTGTGGGTAACCTATCTGAGAATAGACCTCCAGATTAAGGACCGGCTTCCCTTTGAATCACCTAAAACTTATCTAAACTTTGGAGGGAAAGGGAAAGAAAGTGCATAAAATTAAACAACTGTGACTGAACTAAAACAAAGGTGATCCACCAATTTTAAAGAAGATCCACAACTGAAACAAAGTTTACTCCAATAGAAAAACAAACCTAACTCACATCAATCCCACTTTCTTAACTCTTAGTGAAACAAGGTACTTAGAATGCAGAAAAGGAAGAAAACTTCATGAATTTGATATTCTTGATTACACAAAAATCACACTACTAAATTAAGATAAATTCTTGAACACTAACTAAAATTCAATATGCAGATTAAGGATATACAAACATCACAATAATCCTGCAAGTGACTTCAAAAGAAAACTTGAAATTATAGGGGAACAAGATGAATCAATTTTATTGGTAAAAATAAACAAGTACAATTGTGTCTCTCAGAGCTACAACACTCATATCAGAGAGAAAGAATGAAGAGATAACCTCAATCACCAAAAGCGAGAGGTATAAAAGGTAAAACTAGGAATTTGCATTCAAACTCCACTATCTCTGAAGAATAGAAAAAAGGTCAAAAAGGACCCATGAGGCTGCATCATAGTTTGAATGCCAGATTCTAGGATTCCTAGGGGGGCAAGGAAAGTGGGTCCCTAAAAATAGATAGTCAAAGAAACAACCATCCTACCCACTAAGTCATACATTGAATATATTTTGACGATAGTTTATAAAAACACCATCACCAAAATTTACATTAATAGGATATGCAATGACTCATCATTAAGAAACTACCCCACTATGACACAAAATGGATCTAATATAGTTTTAAATGATCTCAACCCACAAAATGGGGAAATGCATTTAAAACACAATTATATTTCCAAAGAATCCACCTATGTCTAAGAAATGGATTAAAATCCTAAGTCAAACAAAAGGCCCTCAACCCAATTAAGGGGAAAGCACATTTGATGACCCACATTTGTTAATTTAAATCATCAATACATAGCATATAACTATAGGATTAAAATCCCACCTAATGATCACCAAATACACCATGCCTAAGATAAATAGCAAAAGATGATAATGAATCTTGACCCAACTAAGGGGAGAAGAAAAATCAATAGCCATTTATTCAAAATCTCCTTGCCGCTGGCATCACAAACTTTCCCTTTTGGCACTTGGCATCTTACCATCTTCACTGGCAGGAGTCTTTAAGCTCAAATTTAGAAACTGCAACCTTGATTCATGGCAATGTGTTATCGAGGTAAGCACTAGTTTTATCTTTTCATTCTTGATTTGTTTGATGGAAAAAATCTTATTTTGAAATGCTCTATGTCTTTGGCTCTAATGTAACCCTAGGTTATGACATCCATGTTTTCTTGCTGGTAATGCTTGATAGATGTGTATTGCTGAGGCACTAGAAACTTCTAACTCTATGTATTGGTCATAGTAATTGCACATGTTTTGTATTTTATCTTTGTTAAAATTTAGAGCATCATGTTTATTGCCGTTGTTATTTAAAACTATGACTTATGTATTGCTCGAGCATTATGTTGTATCTTAATGGCATGGCTACTATGATGTTTTATATTAATCACTTCCTAGTCTTCATGCTTAGGGCCCAGAGCCATGACCTACATCATTTGAACCATGGTGTTGTATTGAGCTTGATGTCGAGCTAGCGCACGGGTGTATGTGTTTACTGCTGCTTCATGGCACTATGCCTTTTTGCACTCTCTACATTATGATTTGAAGTTGATTTTCATTCAATTTTATCTAAGTGTATCTAGGGCATAGCATCCTTGTCAATGATGCCTATGTCTTAATGTTTCTTTAATACATGGCTTACAAGCCTAGGGCATTATACTCTTTTGTTTATGTTCTCTGTTTGGCTAAAAAGACAACATCAAGACAAGGGATCGGGCTCACTATTTATGTTTACAGTCCATTTGTAGCATTTATGCATTGTAAATTCAATGCTATGTATGGCTTCATAGTCAAGATATTATTTCATTGAGAGGCCCCATGACCCGCTTTTAGGGTACTACCATATTCATTGTTATGGCATCACCATTAATTTGAGTTTTCTTTAAGGGCACTGCTTGTGAATATTCCACGTTAAAAGTAATGGCACCTTCACTATTGTTTATGTTCTAACCTATATGACACTAGGGCATGACAGTGTGTACCTATGGTATTTGAATTAAAAGTAATGACAGTGGTTTGACTGTGATAGCATTGATTATAGAGTATGCTCACTACTGATGTTGTATTCACATTTGTGCTACTGTGTGTCTTTGACAACCTGTGAGTGATGTGTATATGACCAATCATTTTCTATTGTCTTGACAATTGGTGTTTGTTGTTACACTTGTTCCTTTTTCATGCCCTTGGATGGTTCATGCACATTGAAATCAAGGCACTAATTCATTGTTTATTTCCCTTTTATGCTTGTTGTCGGCCTATTGGTGACTGGTGAGCTTTACTTGATTATTCTCTGGCATATTTTATCATTACCACTACCCATGGCACCTAAGAGTTTGGTCTTTGGGAATCCTTTATTTGTGTTTTCTCTTACTTGGAGACCATGGAATGAAGGCATATTTGGTAGATGCTTGGTTGTTGCAGGTGTTGAATTATTAGTGTGCCTCATCTTCATTAGCCCGTGCCTGTATGAGATACGATGCCATTAATCTCACCCTCTATTTATTGAATTGATGCTTTTCTATTAGGCTCAATGGAATCGCGAGTATATTACTAGAAGCAACCTTCTTTGTTGCATTAACCAATGCTCTCTATTGGGATTTGAAACTATGATCCCCTCTCTTCTTGCAATCTATTTGTCCCATTCAGCCTCTCTTTGATACACACTGCTGTATTTATTTCTTTATGCTATGAACCATGACCATTATGGAGCCAGAGTGTTTGCACTTATTTTTTTGAGCTCACTGTTACATGATATTGAATCTAATCATTGATTATGTCTTGAGGGCATGTATTCATTTGATTTCTTGGATATCTAGTGGCATGTTCTTTACTTATTGTGATCATCCTCTTACTAGGAGGGCATATGTATTTGCTCGATCAAGTTTACTATTCCATATGATGGAATGCACATTGTGTCACTTGTGTACCTTTTCATCTAGTTCACAATGTAGATTTGAACATGCCCATACACTTATCTCATTGAACTAGGAATGCATGCGGACCTGTTTGCTTTGATATTGATTTGATAATATTGATCATGTTTCATGAATATGCACCATTTACTTGCTTTTGACATGCTAATGATGTATGATGTGCTTTGTAAGCCCTGCTATTGCCAGTGCTCTATTTTGAATATATTTCATGCCATCTAAGGATGATGTTATGCAGATTTGAGTATCTATTTCCCTGTTTTGATATTGATTTGATATGCTTAATGAGATTTACTTGATATTCTTGGAAAATGCTATGTCCACCATTTGTACCCCTATGGGCCTAGATTGATCACATGATTTAAGGCACTGCCCCTTTATTTTCATGTTTGTCTACTAAATAATGTCAAAATATTATGACAGGCTAGATGTACCTTTTAATACAATGCTCTGTAACCAATCTTCCATTTGTGCCTTCTTTTCCTCATTGATGTTGCATCATCTAGGTGTCCCTCCTTCATATGATGTGTGCTCTTGGTCATTGATGTGATCACTTGATAGGAAACCTAGATTTTTTCTATCATAATCTGCATCAAGGGCCCAGGTCATTCATTGAACTTATTATTGGATCAGCTCCCCTGTATTTGCACATGAAACAAACACATCAGTGAAAACATGGTGCCTATTTTTGTTCTTTGGAGCCTTATGCACATGCCCTGAGCACAACCTTTTTTAGAGGTGCATGACTGAGTGTATATATGCATTCTGTAGATACTATGATACCAATCATTGCATAGATCCATTGGATCTAACCCATACCCCTTCTTCTCTTCTTGCAAGTTTTGGATCTCAGGAGCTCTTTGGATAGGACTAGATCTAGACATCAATACCAGACAATGTCTAGGACCCCAGTATTAATCATTTTCTTTATGTATTTGTATACTCATTCATTCAATTCTGGTAACAGCTATGCTCACGGCCTGTGTGAGCTCAGATAGATGTTTCTCCTTTAACTTCTTTCCCTTTTGTATAGTATACATACATGCATGTGTAGCCTTAGATGCAGTTCATTTCCTTCTACTTTCATGTACTTTGCAATGAAATGAACACAAACTTAAAGAAGATCACCTAATAACACAAACTAGGGTACTGTAGCATCATCTAGTAATTAGGTCTCCAATAATGAGTAAAATATGACAATATTCTAGCAACCTCTTTAGAGTGCTTGCCTGCTAAGCATCCTGACTAGCTGCCTTAAAAAATCCATTGGGCACAGAGTCATATAGGCTTTGAACTGAACCTAGCTCTTTAAGACAATCAACCCTTCTTTAACAAAACTGCTAACTTCTAGAGACAACTTCTCTGGCTTATTACTACTCACACCAAAATGAAATCAAACTGAAAGCAACTAAAAACTAGAAAAAAACTTGTGCCAGGCACTTAGGGAACACTGAAAACTGGAAAATTCTAACTTACTAGTGTACAGGGTAGAAATAGACCTTAGAAACAAGCTTTGAGGTGAACCCCATTCACTAGAATGGAAGCTCCTCTCCATCCATACTAGCCAGTTGAAAAGCATTGTGGGCCTTGCATCCAATCACCATGAAAGGCCCACACCATATGGCATCAAATTTAGTATGCCTCCTTGGTTTGTATTTTGCTTCATCCCACTTGAGGACAAGATCTCCCTCTTTGAAAATCCTAAGTGCGGCTTTCTAGTCAAAGCTTTTCTTCATCTGAGCATGATGATCTTCTAGGTTGTCCAGTGCTAGCTTTCTTATTTCTTCAAGCTCAACTAGCTCAGCAAGCCTGACTTGCATAGCATCTTCCTTCGTAAGATCAATTTCCTTGATTAAGCTCAAGGTAGGAAACTCAGTAGAGAAAGGAATCCTAGCTTCTTTTCCGTATACAAGTGTATAGGGTGAGTTACTTGTAGACCTCTTAGGTGTTATTCTACCTTCCCATAAGGCCAAATTTAACTTGATGTGCCAATCTCTCTGGTTTCCTTCCATAGTTCTCTTGATGATTCTCAGCAAGTTCTTATTTGTTGATTCTATCTGACCATTACCCTGAGGGTAATAGTTAGAAGAGATACTCAGGAAGATATTGTGCTTGAGTGCCCATTATGAGATTCTAGTTCCCATGAATGCCATAGCATTATTTGAAATGATGGAGTCTGGAGTACCAAATCTAGACACAATGTCTTGATAGAAGTTTAGGACATAGGTCTCATTTTCTTCCTTCAGTGCTATAGCCTTTGTCCATGTGGTAAAATAGTTTGTAGCAACAAGTATCCATTTGTGTCCAACACTAGATGGGGGGTTGATAGGTCCAATAAAATCCAGTCCCCATTTTGAGAAAGGCTACTGCACCTTGATGGGATGAAGAGGGAGGGCTGCTAACTTTTGTTTACAAGCAAACAAAGCACATTTCTTACATTTCCTTACCCAACCAAATGCATCTTTGTATAGGCTAGGCCAATAGTACCCAGCTCTCATCACTTTTAGAGTGGTGGTTCTGGCTGCAAAGTGTCCTCCAGAACCTCCATCATGAAATTCTTCCAGTATTTTGTCCACTTGGCTAGTTTCAACACATCTCAATAGGACACCATTATGATCCCTCCTATAAAAAACATCATCAATAATGACGAATGGAATAGCTTGGAGTCTAAAGTGCCTTCTTTTACTCCTTTCAAGGCCTTGAGGGCACTGACCAATTGAAAGATAATGTCTCATCTCTGCTATCCAGCTTTTGCTCTACTCTGCATTCTGCTTCATCAGAACAACCTCCTCCTTTTGCTAGTTTGGGACTGCTATTCCTTCATTGATCCATTTAGACAGTCCTCTTCCTCTAACTAGCTTGGTCACTTTGATTTGAATGTCATACTCCATGACTTTGGTGACCCAACCATCCCTCTTACGGCTTAGGTCTTTGTTCAGCATGAAATCTTTTATGCAAGGGTGAGAAACCATTAGGAGCACTATTTTATTGGATAACAAGTGCCTAAACTTTTTCAAACTCCTCACAATTTCTAGGACATGCTTTTCTATAGGAGTATAGTTATGTTCATAACCATCTAGACCCTGACTGTAAAAAGCTACTGGCTGTTCTTGCTTCTCAGTATTCTACTAAACTAACATAGCAGAGATACTATCAATGTCCCCAAAAGAATATAGGATAAAATATTTAGAAAAGTCAGGGTTTACCAGGGTAGGAGCAGATGCAATTGCTTCCTTAACTTTTTGAAAACACCTTTTCCCTTCATTTTTCCAATGAAAGGCTGAGTTCTTCTTTAGCATCTAGGTCATAGGCTTAAGTAGTGCTGCAACATTTGGAATGAAACTTCTTAAGAAGTTGATTCTTCCAAGAAAACTTTGTAGTCCTTTCTTATGAGCTGGCAGAGGCAGGTCCATGGTGGCCTTTATCCTCTTAGGATCAATGGTTGTCCCCTATTTAGAAACAATGTGCCCCAGTAATCTACCTTCATGGACAACAAAAATGCATTTTTTAGGATTCAATGAAACTCCAAACTCTCAGCACCTCTCAAAAACCTACTTTAGATGAACCAGGTGCTCCTTAGTGTCTTTTGAAAAAATAGTTATATCATCCAAGTAGACTAGAACAAACTTGTTCATTAAACTAGAAAATGCCATCTCCATGGCTTTATGAAATGGAGCACCAGCGTTAGATAGCCCAAAAGGTATCTTCTTGTATGCCATGGTGCCCCATTTGGTGGTGAATGCTATTTTTGTTAGAATAACTAAGAGGGGGGGAAATCAGTTATCCAGTGTCCCAATACAAAATGTATAATTCAAAACAATTTCTTCAATTTATGCTCATCGATAAGCAATAATAACTCTTACTGTCTGTGCTTTTACCGATTACCAGTCTAATACTTATAACTATTTACTGATCAAATCCAACATGTAATATGCAAAGTATGATAACAGACAAATATCACAATCAACACATAACACAAGAGATTTAATGTGGAAACCCTATGAAGGGAAAAACCGCCTGGGACTGGCAACTTAAAATTGTTCACTCTTCTGAAGTGAGGTCAGTTAAGACCTAACCTTGTAAAAGATTACAAACACACTATCAGGTGTGACCTTGTTAGAGGATTTTAGACTATAAGTTATCATCCAACCAGCATTCACTATGGGGTTGATAGGATAACAATGCTCATTCTATGAATGATACATCATAATACTTTCAGAGTCCACTCAGTTAAGAGATTTAGACTGTATACAATGGTTAAATATGTAACAGTAGAATGACCTGCCTTAATACAACTTCAATTGTAGATTACAGATCAATATTTAGTCCATACAAATCCTTCTGATCAATAATTCACTTTAGATTTAATACTATATCAACTTACTGTTCGTCGGTAATTGCTTTCTGTAGCTCAGTAATTGCTCTACAGCTTGGTTCTTACTAACCAGTATGATTAGAATGCATGAAAACCTTATTCACATGATAATCCTACAACTTCTTCTTCTTTCGGCACTTTCATAAAGAAATTCTATTCTCTTATATAGATGAGTAAATCAT
The DNA here is from genome assembly GCA_027943335.1 of Chamaecyparis obtusa. Classification (NCBI taxonomy): domain Eukaryota; kingdom Viridiplantae; phylum Streptophyta; class Pinopsida; order Cupressales; family Cupressaceae; genus Chamaecyparis; species Chamaecyparis obtusa. The sequence goes on along the minus strand of BSBK01011062.1, from coordinate 17,396 downwards.
TTTCTTCTCCACCATCATATTTTGTTGCTTAATCACATTCATAGATTTTGCCACTTAAAAATTTCTTAGTACTTGTTTCAATAACACACTTCAATCTAGTTCGTTGCATTTTCTTTGAATTTTGTTAGTCGTTGATCTACGTAAAAAACTTTATCTATTACCTCGATGTTATACTCTTGCCAGCTCATCAATCTTATCAGCTAAATGATTCATTTAATTCATTATGTTCTTCTTGGTTAACAAAGAATACATTGGTGAACACTTCTCAATTAATACTATGGTCGGTATACACTACACTCCATCGGTGTATACTAGAAATGCTTCATTTACTGACAACACTGCTTTGTGTCTTTCATCTCTATACTTCATTATAGATGAATGCAACATAATGAAGTCAATATCATGAAGTCATAGAATCATAAATAAGTTACTCAATATGTTCCTTATCCTCATCTGTCATGTACATCTTTCCTCATGTAGATTTCTCTGTTCTTCATCTCTTTTCCATTTTTCTTCAGATGTCTCGGTGTAGTAACTTACAAGATAAGTGTTGTCAAACTAGTTGACATCAATGACAACATAATACTAATTTAATCATATTACATATCTAATTAGCAACTTCTCAGTGATCTTGCAATCAAAGATCCTTCAATCAGATTCCAAATTAGTTGTAGTCCAACAATCTCTCCCTTTGGCATTGATGGCAACTCAAGTAATATGAAATGTACCATACACATACCAAACATACATTCTACAACTTTGTGAACAAATGTTGTAAGTCAAATAGACTTAATATGTTTAATCACTATGTTACTAAACTAGCATTAATTAATATAGCTTTACCTTTATGTAGTTGTAATATTTTCAGTTCTCCTGTTCTTGCTTCTATTCTTTGTAACTGATCTTCAATACTTTGTATCATTTAGATTGTCTCTCCTTTTAGATAATTGTCATCAGTGCTTGGTGCTTGTTCCTTTTCATATTTTTTTTATCTCTCCCCTTTTCAATTCATATGGTTTATCTCTCCCTTTGAAAATAATGCCAAAGAAACAAATAAACAATCAGCTCTGTAGTAGCCAAGTAATTCTTTGTGGTGTTCAGTACTTCCTCTGTATCTTTGTATACTTATATCTCATCGGTTCAAGCTCTCAAACTTAATCACAACCTTGAACATGATTCAAAGTGTGAACTATGCTGCATCAACATGAATGATCTTCTGATAAAAGTTAGCTGATACAACATCCAGATCACCTTAGTGACCGACAGACAGGGGACGGACCCCAAGTCTAGTCCTCAAGTATTCAAATGTGTCCTTTGGTAGGGGCTTTGTAAAAATATCTGCAAGTTGTTCTTTAGATGTAACAAATTCTAACTTTACTTGCTTCTCTTGCACTTGTTCTCTTAAGTAATGATACTTAATAGATATATTCTTTGTCTTAGAGTGCATCATAGGATTCTTTGAAATATTAATAGCACTAGTGTTGTCACAGTATATAATCACTGGGTCAGTGATTACCTCATTCATTCCTTCCAACACTTGTTTGATATATGCAATGTTTGAACAGTTAGTAGCAGTAGCAACATACTCTACTTCAGCTATAGACTGAGAAATACAAGCCTATTTTTTACTTGTCTAGGTTACAAGTCTTTCACCAAAGAAAAATGCTCCTCTGGTGGTGCTTTTTCTATCATCCACATTTCCAGCCCAATCAACATCGGTGTAAACTTTCAGTTGAAACTTCCCTTCCTTAGAATACCATAATCCATAATTTTTTTTTTCTTCAAGTATCTTAAGATCCTTTTTGTAGCTATCATGTGTGATTCTCTAGGGTTAGTAGAAAATCTTACAACAATTCCCACAGCATGTGCTATATCTGGCCTACTGTGAACTACGTACATTAACTTACCAATCATGGATCGGTAAAGTGTCTGATTTAGCTCAGTAGTTTCATCCTCCTTTGTTAATTTGCATCCAGTAGCCATCAGTGTTCCTACAGGTTTAACATCTTCCATGCCAAATGTCTTCAGTACTTCCTTTATGTATTTAGATTGTGTGATGAATATGCCATCACTTTGCTAAATCACTTGTAGTCCAAGAAAGAACTTAATCTCTCTGAACATAGACATTTCAAATTCCTTTTGCATTTCATTAGCAAATGCCTTGCAGACAATATCTGAGCCACCAAAGATAATATCATCAACAAATATTTTAGCATTGATAATAGTATCATCAGTATCACCTTTCACATACAGATTGTTGTTTTCACTTGTTCTAACAAATCCAATACTTAACAAGTAAGTATGCAATCTTTCATACCATGCTCTCGGTGCTTGCTTTAGTCCATATAAAGATTTATGTAATCTACATACCATATCTTTATTGTCGAGATCAACAAATCCTTCAGGTTGTTCAATGTAGACTTCTTCAAGTATACCATTCAAAAATGCTGACTTCACATCCATTTGATAAACTTTGAATTTCTTATGTGTAGCATATGCAAGTAGCATTCTAATTCCTTCTAATCTAGCAATAGGTGCAAATGTCTCACCATAGTCAATGCCTTCTTCATGTGCATATCCCTTGCATACTAATCTAGCTTTATTTCTTGTGACTTCACCATTTTCATTCAATTTATTCCTGTATATTCACTTAGTACCGATAACATTCTTATCTTTTGGTTGGGATACTAAGGACCAGGTTTTGTTCTTTTCTATTTGTTCTATTTCCTCCTTCACTGCATTAACCCATTCTTCATTCTCTAATGCAACTTTCATAGTTTTAGGTTCAAACTCACAAATTAGACATGTACCTTGTCTTGTTTTGCTTCTGGTTTGCATTCTAGCATGTCTGTCTCCAATGATTTGTGTTTCAGGATGATGTCTCCTGACAAAACTAGCCAAAACTTGATTTCTCCTTTCTTGTTCATCCTACTCAAGGTCATTTCTTTTCTTGGTAGCTTCTTCACGTTCATCAATTTGTGGTGCCTATTGTACTACATTATTTCCCTACTGACTAGTTGTTACAGCTTGTGGTGTTGGTAGATACTCTGGATGTTCAATGTAAGTGAATCTACCATAGTCTTCTGATTCCTTTGTACTTTTCTCTATGTACTTGTCATCAAACTCATCAACATGAACATTAGTACTTTCAACAATCTTATTTGTAGCCTTATTCAAACATTTGTATGCTTTACTTGTAGTGGAATATCCAAGAAATATTCCTTCATCTCCTTTAGAATCAAATTTTCCATTTCTCTCATCTTTCAAGATAAAGAATTTACTTCAAAAATTTTTGAAATAACTTACAGTAGGTTTGTGTCCAAACCATAGTTCATAAGGTATTTGGTTGGGGTCCTTCTTCACTTGTACTCAATTAAGAACATATACAACTGTGATGACAGCTTCCCTCCAATATGTCTGAGCAACATTCTTTTGTATCATCAATGTTCTAGCACAGTCAATTATAGACCTATTCCTTCTTTTAGCAATGCCATTTTGCTAAGGTGTCCTCAGTGTAGATACCTGCCTCTTGATTCCATGCTCATTGCAAAATTTAGTAAATTCATTAGAGATAAATTCACCTCCTCTATCAGATCTTAAGCACTTTATTTCCTTACTAGTTTATTTCTCTACCTTAGCTTTATACCACTTAAACATTTTGAAAGCTTCAAATTTCTCTTTTAAGAACATAACAGTCATCAGTCTAGTGTAATCATCAACAAAAAGAATAAAATATCTATCACCAGAATAGCTCTGAGTTCTCATAGGACCACACAGATTGGGATGAACCAACTCAAGTATCTTCTTTGTTGAATAGTCTTTGCTTTTAAAACTAGATTTAGTCATCTTACCTTTCTAACATTCATGGCACATGGCATGATCAAGTTTTGTCAAGTTAGGCAATCCTCTAATTTTTTTCTTTCTACTAATCTTGATCATGTATTCAAAGTTCACATGGTATAACCTTTAGTGCCACAACCAAGCATGTTCATCCTTTATTAACAAATAAGAAGAATGATCTATATCAAGCTAGAATAGATTACCTCTAGATTGTGTACCAATTCTGACAAGTCTTCCTCCATCATCATAAATCTTCACCTTTTTGCTCTCAAAAGCTAGTCAATGGCCTGAATTGTTCAGCTGAGCCACACTTATTAGATTATAGTTTAGTCCATCTACCCAATATGCATTTTCCCATTGTAATCTATCATTGATCATCAGTGAGCCTTTACCTCTTACCATACAAGGTGCATCATTTCCCATTCTCACAGATCCTCCATTATATTCAACTAGATGATCAAACTTCTCTACATCACCAGTCATATGATGTGTGTAGCCACTATCTATGATCCATGTATCATTTCTGCTTACTTTAGAGATCAGTGCTATCTCTTCATGTTTCTCTTCCTCTTCTAAGTCATCTTTCATAGCAACAAATACAACTTCTATATCATCATCAGAATCAGATTTAGTTTCAATATCTTCAGCTATGTAACATACCTTTTTGCCTTTTTCATCTCTATTGTCTCTGTTGTTGTGTTGGTAACCTTTGTTGACTCTTCTCCCATAGCTTCCTTCAGATCAGTCTTTGGATCTATCATCATATTTCTTCTATGGACATCTAGCAGTGATGTGATCAACTTCTTTACAATTAAAGCATGCTAAAGGTAGCTTACCTCTATACCTTCCTTTTCCTTTGGGCAATCTTTGGGCCATAAGTGCTTCAAGCTCATCAAGTTCATCATTGGTATTGTCATCACTATCACAATTCTTACTATTCCTACTAGACTTTCCAATCTTTAGAGAAGACATGAAAGTGGATTCAATAGAAGGAACAACACTGTTATCAAAATTTTTTAATTCAAAGGTTGTAACTTTACCAATCAGAGTGTCAAGAGTGAGGTTGGATGTAGCTCTTGTTTCATGAATTGCAGAAATCCCGATTACATAAACTGGTAGCAAAGTTCTAAGAATCTTGCTTATTACTTTTTCATCATCAATCACTCCATCAGATGCTCTAATAGAATGTACCACTTCTTTGAGTCTATTTGAATATTGGACAATGTTCTCACCTTCTTTCATTCTAATATCATCAAATCTGCCTCTCAGACTTCTAGCTCGAGCTCTTTTGACATTCAGATCTCCATTATAGATTTATGCTAATTTATCCCACATTCCTTTGGCAGTCATGCATGTCTTGATATCTTCAAATTCAGCGATGGTACAGGCAATAGTAAGTTCCATCATAGTAACATTGTGTTCATGCTTATGCTTCAGTTGATCAATAGTTAGGGGACCAGTAGGTGGTTGTATGTAGGCATTTTGCATCAGATCTAGTGCTGAGTTCCCAATTTTAGATATGTGCAGCTTCATTCTACTTTGCCATACTGCAAAGTTCTCTTTATTCAGTTTTGGTACTTCCCTCTTATGCATCTTGAGACCTTTATGCTTAAGTCCTTAAAACTCTATTCCAAGCAATGTAGCTCTAATAACAATTGTTAGAATAAATGAGAGGGGGGGGGGGAATCAGTTATCTAGTGTCCCAAAACAAAATGTATAATTCAAAACAATTTCTTCAATTTCTTCTCATCGGTAAGCAATAATAACTCTTATTGTCTATGCTTTTACCGATTACTAGTCTAATACTTATAACTATTTACCAATCAAATCCAACATGTAATATGCAAAGTATGATAACAAACAAATATCACAATCAACACATAACACAAGAGATTTAATGTGGAAACCCTGTGAAGGGAAAAACCACCTAGGATCGGCAACCCAAAATTGTTCACATTTCTGAAGTGAGGTCAGTTAAGACCCAACCCTATTAAAGGTTACAAACACACTATTAGGTGTGACATTGTTAGAGGATTTTAGACTAGAAGTTATCATCCAACCAGCATTCACTATGGGATTGATAGGATAACAATGCTCATTATATGAATCATACATCATAAGACTTTCAAATTCCACTTAGTTAAGAGATTTAGACTATATACAATGGTTAAATATGTAACAGTAGAATGACCTACCTTAATACAACTTCAATTGTAGATTATAGATCAATATTTAGTCCATACAAATCCTTCTGATCAATAATTCACTTCAGATTTAATATTGTATCAACTTACTATCCGTCGATAACTACTTTCTGTAGCTTGATAATTGCTCTGCAGCTCAGTTCTTACTAACCAGTATAATCAAAATACATGAAAACCTTATTCACATGATCATCCTGTAGCTTCTTCTTCTTCTAGCACTTTCATAAAGAAATTTCATTCTCTTATATAGACAAGTAAATTGTTTTCTTCTCCACCATCAGATTTTGCTGCTTAATCACATTCATAGATTTTTCCACTTAAAAATTTCTTAGTACTTGTGTAACAAGCTTTGTTAGATCTTCTTTGAATTTTGTCAGTCATTGATCTATGTAACAAACTTTATCTGTTACCTCGATGTTATACTCTTGCTAGCTCATCAATCTTATCAGCTAAACTAATCATTTAATTCATTCTGTTCCACTCAGTTAACAAAGAATGCATCAGTGAACACTACTCGGTTAATAATGTAGTCGGTATACACTACACTCCATCAGTGTATACTAGAAATGCTTCATTTACCGACAACACTTCTTTGTGTCTTTCAGCTCTATACTTCATTATAGATGAATGCAACATAATGAACTCAATATCATCAAGTCATAGACTCATCAATAAGTTACTCAATGTGTTCCTTATCCTCATCTATCATGTACATCTTTCCTCATGTAGATTTCTCTGTTCTTCATCTCTTTTCCAATTTTCTTCAGATGTCTCGGTGTAGTAACTTACAAGATAAGTGTTGTCAAACTAGTTGACATCAATGAAAACATAATACTGATTTAATCATATTACATATCTAATCAACAACTTTTCAGTGATCTTGCAATCATAGATCCTTCAATTAGATTCCAAATCAGTTGTAGTCCAATAGTTTTATATTGATCTTCCTCTCTAACCAGGACTTGGTTATAACTAGAAAAACCATCTAACAGAGAAAATCTGTCAGACCCTAAGACATACTATAAAATCTATTCCATGGATGGCAATGGGTGATGATCTTTGAGTGAGGCTCTGTTGAGGTCTCTGAAATCCACACATAACTAAATTTCACCATTCTTCTTCCTAACTAGTACTAGATTGGAAACCCAAGAGGTGTGTTTAATGGGGAAAATAATATTGGCCTCAATCATTTTCCTCAACTCTATTTTCATCAGGACCTCTAACTTAGGATTGATAGGTCTCTATTTTTGTCTCACTAGTTTGGCATGGGATTCTAGCTCAATGGTGTGCCGGGATAAGTGAGGATCAAATCCTTTCAGATCATATTATTCCCATGCAAAAACATCACTAAATTCTTGACATAATGAAACAAAGGCTTTCTTTTCTGGTTGTGTGCATACCTTTCCAAGCTTAAGGGATTTATCCTTGAGAACTTCCATAGATTGGTAGTGCTCCTCTTTGACTATCATATTAGCCTTGTCTCCTTTGAGCTGATCATCAGAGTTGAATATGGACTCAAGTGTGACCAGTCCCTTAGGCAAATTATTGGTTTTCAACTGTAGCATCTGGTCACTATATTGGTGAGCATGTTTGTTTTGGTTAACTTTAGAGAATTCAGTCTCTTCTATCCAATTTCATCAAAGACTTGCTAGTTCACCTAATTGTCTGGTATCGATGGTCTTACCAGAAGCTTTACATGCTGTGAGTTAGGACTTGTGATCTCTTTTGGAATATCATATTCTGCTCCCATGGTAGCCAACTTGTCAGCCTGTTTGTTTTGATTTCTTGGGACAACAATAGGATTAAAAGCATGAAAATCTTCTATTAAATCCCAAACCCTCTACTTATACATCTTAAGTGTATCATTTTTTATGAGATTAGTGCCACAAATTTGATTGACCACTAATTCACTATCACCTACAACTTCTAGGCATTTGATTCCTCTTTGTGTAGCCCATTCTAAACCATGAATCAAAGCCTCATACTCTGTTGTATTATTAGTATAGCTAAAGGAAAAATTAACTGTAGATTAATGCCTTTGCCCCTCTAGAGAAATTAGGATAGCTCCTCCTCCTGAACCAACTTTTCTTCTAGCACCATCAAAAAACAACTACCACAACTCATCACTCTGATTTCCAAAATGTTTGTCTTCCTTCTTCATCAAATTTAGAATCACAACACCTTCTTCATGAATGATATACATTCTGATACCAGAAATCTCCATGTTTCTAAAAGGGTCATCCTCCTCAAAATCTCTCTTAGCCCATTCATCTAGGACAATGTTAGGAATCTTCCCAACAGTGGATTCAGGTTCAGAATCACTTGGATCTTGCTCGTGAAACATCATATTGGAATTTATAGGGCTTAGAGTATAAGGTTCAACATGAATTTTTTCAAAATCTTTAGACTTGATTCTAACCCCAGTCCTATACCTGGTTCTAAAATATAGGTGGGACCAATCAGCTAAGAGATATCCCCCTAACCTGGCAGTGAATTCTCTACTTAGGCAACTAGCAAAATGAGGAGGTAGGTCTATAATATAGACATCTTAGGGAATGGAGAAATTGGGACATTCATGTAAAGTGAGGATTAGGTCATTAATGACTCCCAAGGTACTAACTAATGACCCATCCATCTGAACAATAGGTCTATCTATTGGCTCATAAGACAATCCTAGGAGATCCACTAGCTACCTAGAAATTATAGAACTACTAGCTCTTGAGTCTATCATACAATTATGAACAAAGAAGTCTCCAACAATAAGAGTTACATAGAAAGGAAGAGGTTTAACCTATGGGGCAATAGTGGGCTATAAGCTAGCTTCTTTGTTTTGCTGCTCCTTTTGAGATGTTTTAGCCACTAGGACCCTAGGCTGCTCTGAAACACCTTCTTGATTTGATGAAATCTTAGCCAACTCGCTAAGTATTAGCTCTTTTTGTCCAAGGATTTCCAGGGTGTCCATTAAAGGTACATTGATGGAGGTCTTCTTCATCTGCTCCACAATATTAAAAGATCCCAAATTTACTTTAGACTATCCTTTTGGTGCAGAAACCTCTGTTTGTGTAGATACCAACTGTGTAGCTACCTTGGTTGGTTCTTTAGCCTCCTTATACTAGTTTAGGACTGGAGCTTGAACTGCTTTGGGTTGTGGATTCACAATAGGAGCTTGCTGACTGGTAGAGGCCACTTGTTCAACCTCCAAAGCCTTCTTATTAGACCTTGTGTTGGTTGCAACTAGGATGTAGTTTGGGTTATCACTTGGTGAAGAGTTCACCCCGCAAAAGTCTTCTTTCTAAAAATTCACCAATGCCACCTCAGGTGTCTGTAATTCATTTGGGGTAAGCACTAGACCTTGTTGAATTTTTGGCTCTTGAACCATCTCCTGTGGTATCATCACATTGTTCAGCACCATGAGGGCCTGAGCATAGCCATTAGGGAACATCCCTTGGATATGTTGCTAGTTGAATGGGCAGCCCCATTAGTATTCTTGTGCCATGTTATTCTGAGCTATAGGAAGCGGCTCTCTAGAAGCACTAGGATTGTTAGTTTTATAAGGTTGGCTAGTCTTTTGGCTATAATTTCTTACTTGGCCTTGCTGGCCTTGTTGGTATTGGGGCCTGTTCTGCTGGTAGTGATTTTGATAGGGCTGCTGATAAGGTTGTTGATATGGTTGTTGGTAAGGTTGGGACTATTGTTTCTTTAGACTGACCAACTCATTAGTAATAGTTTGCAAGGCCTTTTTAATTTCATTCAGCTCTTGGGATTGATTCACAACTGGGCTAGCAACTTATTGAGGAGGAGCTGGGAGAGCTGGAGGAAGAAATTTTCTCTATATGCTAGACCCATTCCAGAAACTGAGAAACTAGAAATCTTCATCAATAATCTTGTTCCAAAAATTAACTACCCTTTACAAATGCAAAATCATACATCCTTTGATAAGATGGTAGATAATGCGATCAAAATTGAGAAAGTACTTGTGGAAAAAGGAGACATATCACTTCAAAAGGACAAGTACAAATCTAGATCTAGTTCTAAAGATAGAGGCAAAAATTGGAACATGAATAAAGGTGTTGTCACAGATGGTATTTTTGATAATATCCACCCCCCTTCTAAGGCACTTGCTTTCAATCTCACTATTGGCACCCAAGCCATCAAAGCTTCTAAAGCTAAAGCAACAGAACTTAATAAGAAACCATCTACTTACAAACCTTGGGCTATAGATCCTAACCACAAATTCACTCCTCTAAGAGAGACCTTGGAATCTTCCATGAAAAATTTGTTGGCTAACAACATCATTTACTTGCCTGAGATCCAACCATTTGATCTTGAACCTAAACCAAAATGGTGGAAAGAGATCGATTTCTATGACTTCCATCATAATAAGGGTCATAAAATCAATAATTGTGTATGCTTGAAACATGTCATACAAGACAAAATTAATAATGGAGAAATCATGATTGATAATCATAAAAGCAATAATGATCATACAACATTGACAGAGCCATTTTCGAAACATGGTAAAGAAGATTCTTCTTCTCAACCTAATATGGGTGCTAAAGTCAATTATGCCTACTCTGGAAACAATGTTGTCATCAATATGGTTGAACCATGTCTATCTGAGCATTGCAATGTCATCACAATTGTATGAAGAGATAGAGAAAATCAATTAGCTAATGTAGTTACTTAATCACAAGCTTAGGCACATTTGCCAGGACAAATCCTAGATTCATCCAATGTCCCTACGATGCCTTTCAATCTTTCATCTGCTTCTAAATAGAAGGCTACATCTAAATCTTGAAATCCTAAAGACACGAGGCCTAATTCATACAATATTGTCCAACAACTCCAGCATAAAAATGCAAAAATCTCCATGTTTGAGTTGCTTCTAACATCTCTAGCTCATAGAGCCATTCTAGACAAAGCTCTACTCAGATCCAATGTTCCTAAAAACCTTGATTTATATAGATTCCAAACTATGGTTGGTCATCTTACGTCTCCGCAGTATATCTCCTTTTCAGAGGAAGATGATAACTCCTTGAGTCATCCACATATTCAGCCCTTGCATATTGAAGTCTTGATCCAAAACCATCGTGTAAAACATGTGTTGATAGATGGGGGCACTGGCTTAAAAATTTATTCTTTCAGCTTGATCACACAACTGGGATTTTCAAAAATAACTATTGATCCTAGAAAGAAGATAACTATCAAAGCATATGATGAGCAAGAAAGATCTTCCAAAGGCACCATTGTCTTACCTATCAGAACAGGTCCAGTAATTAGAGATACTACATGTCAAGTTCTCGATCTACCTTTGGCTTACAATATCCTTCTAGGGAGACCCTAGATACATGAAATGAAAGCTATTCCTTCTACATACCATCAATGTTTAAAATTTCCTTATGAAGGAGTAGAGGTAACCATTCCAGCTGACATATCTACAACTTGCAATGCATTGAAAGAAAGTGCAGATAAACTTGTTCCTAATAATAGAGAATCTTCAACTAAGAAAATAGATGTAGCATCCACATCCAAGATGGAGGACATTGAAAAAGAGGTCAAAATCAAAGATAATGGTATGGGAGAATACACAATGGAACCTGTTTTATCTCTCACATCTCTCCCATTGTCCCCTAAGTCTTATGGGAAACTGTCAAACAAAGTGAAACCTAATGCTAAAAATTCCCAAGTCCTATTCAATGGAAGCTTTATTCCAGAACAAGTATCTAAACAAGAGTTTGAGGAAGATGAAGTTGTGCTTGCATGGTTGTATAAAGAGGAATCTAACTCTCAGTCAGTCCAGAAATGTGACTCCACTTCGAGTAGGATTCCTCAGAAGTCATATGGACCAGGGGACAAATTGATCACAAAAATGGGATATACTAGAAAAGGACCTCTAAGAATACAAGGAAAAGGTCTTTTATCACCTCTTGATCATCTTGGCCAAAAAAACAAGGATACAACAGGTCTAGGATATAAGAAGAAAACTTTCTATCTTAACAAGAACTCCCCACATGTCTTAGAACAGATTGAACCAAAGGAGGAAACAATACAACAGTTTGATAGTGATGAGTCAGACACCACTGAGGAGCTCATTCCTTATGAGTTTTTGCCTAAAGAGATAAAAGGCCTCCTTGAAGTTGAAGATGATCCAGTAAAAAGAATCAATGTAGTAAACACACAAGAACCTACTACAGAACAAGAGATAGTTGCACCACAAGAACTAGCTAATCTTGAAGATAATAAAATAGATAAGGAGGAAGGTGGTAGTTATTCTCAGACAAATTCCCATGAGTATGAATTCAAATTAGAATCTAAGGGTAACCCTTCTTGGGGTATTTATCTTGACTTTACTCATGTTCTTAAATTTCCTAGATGCATAGATGAGGAATCAAATGACTATGAATGGAGAGTCATTCTAGAGGAAGATGAACTTATCATAGAAAAACATATTGATGTTATTGACCAATATGCACCTAAACTCAATGTAAGTCTAGAGTGAAATAATGAACTTAACGAGTCTGATCCACCTATGGCTGAATTGGACTCCCACAATGACATTGAGCCTATTCACAAATTTAACATTTTGAGTTGTAATATCACCTTTGAACTTGAGCATCGGGTTAGGACCAATGATGACAGATCCATATCTATAAACACTATCTCCCAATCTTTTCCCACTTTGACTATCCAACATCCTGACCTTCTTGACCAAACTTCCATGAATCCAAGCCAAGGTATCTTTACTTTCCTGAATGACTATGCCCTTTCTTGCTACCTAAATGTAGTTGAGCCTATGAAGACTTCCATCAGTGAATCAAGCATTAGCATGATAGATTTGGACATCAAGTATAGTAGTCAAAAGAATAAGAATAAAAATAAAAAGAAAAGGAGTTCTAAGGGTGAAAACCACTTTGTGGCAGTCTTAGAACCTACAAAAGTAAAAATAAAAGATGTATCCAAAGGTGAAAACCTCTTTGAGGTGCCTAAGGATGAGATATTTGATGTCCTTCTGAGTCATTTATAGGATAGATCTCCAGTTCTAATTGAGCCCACTCAATCTATCAACTTGGGAAAAATAGAGGAACCACAGTTGATCCATGTAGCACAATCCTTATTAGAAGAAGAAAATAAAAAAATTACTACATTCCTAACAGAAAAGAAGATCAACTTTGCATGGAAATATTCACATATGCCAGGGTTGGATTCTGATCTTATAATGCACCATTTATCTATTACTCCTAGAGTAAAACCTTTTAAACAAAAATTAAAAAAGATGCATCCACATGTTGCACTCTTGGTCAAAGCTGAATTAGAGAAACTACTAAAAGCTGGATTCATCCGTGTTATTGACTATGCTGAATGGATCTCAAATATTGTACCTATTTCTAAACCAGATAAATCAATCAGAGTGTGCACAGAATTTAGAGATGTGAACAAAGCATGCCCTAAGGATGATTTTCCACTACCTAACATTGATATGATAGTGGACATGATTGTGGGTTTCGAGATGTATTCTTTAATGGATGGTTTCTCTGAATATAATCAAATAAAAATTGCTCCAAAGGATCAAGAGAAAATTGCTTTCACATGTGCATGGGGTACCTTCTTCTGGAATGTCATGCCATTTGGGCTTAAAAATACTAGTGCTACATATCAGAGAGATATGACATCTATTTTTCATGACATGATGCATCGAACTATGGAGGATTATGTTGATGATACTTTAGAAAAATCTATGATTAGAGCTGAACATCTAAATGACTTGAGCAAGATACTAGATAGAATGGAAAAATTTAGTCTCAGATGAAATCCTAAGAAGTGTGCTTTTGGTGTCACTTCTGGAAAGCTCTTAGGATACATAGTTTCAAAGAAGGGCATTGAAGTTGATCCAGCTAAAGTAAAGGCTATAATGGAGATGAAACCCCTGAAGAATATTAGTCAAATGAGAACATTACAAGGGAGAGTACAATCTATCAGGCATTTCATATCACAGCTTGTGGATATCTCATAGCCTTTTACAAAAAATTTACATAAAGGTGTGACTTTTGCATGGAGTGAAGAATGTAAGAAGAACTTTAACCATATCAAGAAATATCTATCAAATCCTCCTATCTTGATGCCTCCTATTCAAGGGAAGCTACTGATCCTATATGTCTCTACCATAGATACATCACTAGGGGCATTGCTAGCACAACATGATAAGAATAAAAAGGAAAGGGCTATATATTATATCAGTAGAACATTGGTTGCATATGAGAAGAACTATTCAATGATTGAGAAAGATTGTCTAGTTGTGATCTTTGCATCATAGAAACTGAGACATTACATGTTAGCTCATACCACACATTTGGTAGCTAAGATTGATCCACTAAAGTACTTACTAAGCAAAGCTACCCTCCAAGGTAGATTAGCCAAATGGGTCATGCTCTTAAGTGAATTTTACATTGAATATGTTGAAAGAAAAGCTATCAAAGGACAAGTTATTGCTAATCAATTGGCATATGCACCTATGTTTGATGATACACCAATGCAAATGGAAATCCCAAATTCCTCTATCATGAATCTTTCTTCTAGAGAATGGCAATTGTTCTTTGATGGCTCCTATACATAGAATGGATCTAGAGCAGGGATATTGTTTATCACTCCTCAAGGGTACTCAATACCAAAAGCATTCATATAAAAGTTCCCTTGTACAAATAATATTGTTGAATATGAAGCCCTTCTTAATGGTATGAAAATAGCAATTAAGTGGAGAGTGATAGAGTTACACATTCATGGGGACTCACAACTTGTTATCCAGCAAATCAATGATGTGTATCAAATGAAAGATGGAAAGCTGATCCCATATAAGGGTGAAAGCACAATTGGGTGTCACCCTTTTGGCTAACTTGACTGACTTGGCCGAGTACCTCTCGGCCAAGTCATCTTTGGCCGAAGAAAGGGAGGTGCCACACGGTGCCTACGTGGCAGGGGTGACTCAACTGAGTCCTACTCGGTCAAGTAGGACTCGAGCGAGTCTACCCAAACCTATTAATAGCCCGACGAATGGCCAAAGCCCCTCATTTGAATAGTGAGGGGCTAGGGATAGCGACCAAAGGGGGCAATAGTGCAACTCGATCGAGTTAGAGGTAGGTTTTTTATTTTTTTTAAAAAAAATTTTGTTTGTGTTTTTTAATTATTTTTTTTATATATGTTGTTTAAATATTTTTTAATTATTTTTTTAATTTTCATATGTAAAAAAAATGTGTTTTTTAAAGATGTATTGTAGTTACTTTTAAAAATGTACAAAATTAACATATAAAACTTAAACGTACAAACCATAGAAAACATAGAAAACATATATAATTTAAGTAAAACGTAAACTGAAACTTTTAAAAACATGTAATAGGACCTACCCTTAAGACATTTAATAAGACCATTAAAACCTAATAGGATGTACCTAATTATAAGACCCAATACTTAACTTAATAATACCAATTAAAACATAATGGACTATCTACTCTTATTGACCTAATAGGACCACTTAAGACTTAATATCCACTGAATATGACCTATTAGGACCCTTAAGACCTAATAGAACTTAATAGGTCAAAATAGTTCACCCTTAAGACTCAATAGGACCTAATTAAAACCCTTAAGACTCAATGTGACCCTTAAGACCCAATAGGACCCAATAGGACCCAAGTGAGAAGGACAAGTGCAACCACTACCTAGGTTAAATGACTAAACAATGTAGTGAGAAACTTACCTTATGCATTCAATAATCATCATTGTTTGAGTTATATTGTTTTCATGCCATTAGATCAAGTTATATAATTAAAAGAACTTTGCTTTATAGCATGCACTTTTATTTTATTTCATTGTTGACTCCTGATAAATTAATCCTTAAGTTTTTAGGTTGTCATGTTTTTTAATATTGAACAAAGTAGTTTAATAATGACTAGATGCTATATCAATAAATGGAAAGAAAGAAAATAGACTAGCATAACCAAAACACATAATAGTCACAAAAAGGTTGAAATAAAGTATCATTATCCATTGTAACACTCTTTGATTTAGCCCAAATATTTATTATATCTTTGAAATTGCATTACTTTCTTTTTGATATTTTGGAGTTGGACCATGTTATTGGCATTCATCTTTATACGACCTATAGTTGTGAGACAAGAAAGGCAATATGAAGAAAGATGTCATAGTAAATCCTAAGAATTATAGTTATCTGATAACAATTATTAGATAACATTTGCATACTAATGTGTTTTAACTTATCACACTTTGTAATACAAAATTAATCATTTAACTATCATCAAGCCACAAGAAAACTATACCATCAATATCATATAACTTTCTATAAAGCCAAGGTAGCCAACTAAATTGATTCAATATTATTGTTTGTTTTCACTTTTCTTTCATTGAAATCTTAACACTTTTATTTTGTATTGATTTATTATTGTTAGTCTTGAGTAATTAAACATTTTTGTCTAGTGCCAATATTATTTAATCAATTCAATTAGTTCTCTTTAATCTTAGTCATGGTCTAATTGTCATATTTCCTTATTCTATTTGTCATGGCCCATGGATGATCAAACTCCCCTATGCATTTTTTTCAGTCTAAATAAGTATAGTGCTAGATATTATCAAAACTATTATTTTCATCCTTTGCTAAGAAATTCCTATTTATCAAAATGAATAAAGCCCTAACTCTTATTATATAGTATACCTTAATTATAAGGTCATCTTTATTTTTAGTTGCCTAACTACCAAATTGAGGTTTTGATACTATCTAAAGTAGGATAAAGTATTTTCCTATGAAAGTTCCATAACACATTGTGCTAATCATCACACAGTCAAACATTACAAAGTCCCTCTAAGAGAAGGTTAATACCCAATAGGACCCTTAATACCCAATAGGACCTAATTAAGACCCTTAAGACGAGCTCATAAAACCCTTAAGACCCATAAGACTAGGTTACTTGACCTAATTAAGACTCTTAAGACTCTTAAGACCCATGAACCCCTTTCCAAATTATTATACATTTTCACCATTTCTTTTAGTATTTAATTTAAATATAATGTTTTTCCCTCCCTAGTTATGGAAATTTGTACAAATTAATTTTTCTCATGTGTGTAAAGTAAATATGTACATGTAAATATGCATTCAAATTAGTAAATATGCATGCACATGAATTAGTTCTACTACCATGATTGAATACATGTGTAAATGCCTTCAAGTTTAAATTATGTTTTTAAATATTTAAAAATATTACATGTACATATATAAATGCATGAATTTAAATGTTTAATTTAATATTTAATTTATATTATGTATAAATGCATTTGAAAATGAGTTCA